>CAXDID010001236.1:403708-1003708 GCA_963988835.1 Hexamita inflata
AAATGGGTCAGTTTCCCGGGTTTACCTCCTAGCCCTCACACTATATCTTGTTTAAAGTTAAGTTTTTTGTTAATTTTTTTGTGGTAATAATTATAGTATGTTATTATGTCTTATGTTATTATATAAGGCACGTGGAAACTACACTGTAAATGAACTTTTGTGTTTTCACTCAAAATACAGAAATGCCAAAACCTGAAGATTGACTATAAAGATGTAAACTATATTGACCATAAGTTGAGAATCATCGTTGTCTCTAAAGATAAGCACGATAAATCATGTTAATTGTTTTTATAAATTATATATACTGGTGATATCTTGAAAAGATAGTTCTTTCTCTAGGAATTTGTACCGAAATATAATTCAGAAGTTAATATATAATGCTACAACAAATTAATTCTTTTACTCCACCTACTCAAGAAAAAGATTATCACTTTCTGAAAATACCGTCTACTTTTAAACTGTGACCACTGTACTACATTACCTCGAATGCAGACCCCCACCATTTTTCAGAAATGATTTGATATTTAATTGATTAAATATTATTGATTCAAATGTGTTTAAAGACTAATATAAACGAGGAAACTTAACAGTCTATCATATATCATACTATTTTAGTTATTATATTCATTATAATAGCTAAAATTAAAAATTAGTTGATATTTTCAGAATATTTTCAGAAAAGGGGTCTGTAACTGAAATGGAAAACCAAATCTGAAATAAAATATGAGTCATAAACAGCCAGATTTGCTCTCACTAGTAATAGTCCCCTTGATATTTTTTGAGAAATCAGCAGGGGTGAGTGAATATGGGCGGGGGTCTGCATTCGAGGTAATGTAGTAGTTTCAAATATATATATAAACTTAAAATGCCTGTATAACCAAAGAACCAAAATACCAACAAAAGCGAAGCAGTGAGAAAATCTCAAACTCTACAAACCTAACCCAAGCAAACTCTCTAAACTCCAATTAAAAGAAAACACTTTGGCATGAAAACTCTTGAATTTTTAAGATACCAAGACATAAAAATTGAACGTCAAATCGAAACCGATCTTACCGAGTAAGACATTAAAATCGAAAGAGACGTGCAAACATTGAGTTAAATTGAAGAGCAAGCTAGCGAACTTGAAGATATTATACAGAACTACGCAAAAGACCACGCGAACATGAAGATCACGAAGATATAATCTAACTTGATGATCATTGTGTAGTCTTTCTACAAGCGAAATCTCATATCTAATGATCATTGCGGAATATTCTAGTAAAAAATTAAATCTCTGAACAAAATCGAGAACATTGAAGACATCTTGAAACAGAGAGAAAAGAACCTACCTGCCCAGTAGGAACAGCCCAAGAAAAGCTAAAGCGCGAAACTCAATAAAGGCACAGGAGAATCGAGCATTGACTCATTCTTCTGAAGGCGCTTCTTCTAGATGAAGGAGCATACCTTTGATACCCTCAGAGGTTTAGAACACGATAATGAACCAGTATAAACGAAAGTTAAGTGAGTGGGATATATATAAACTTAAAATGCTGTTTTCGACCTATAGATGCAAAAATCGATGGCGTACACCCCTCTATTATGATGTAACTATTATTTAAATTGATTTTTATAAGTAGAAATATACAAACATGTTAAAGCGAACATATTTATTTTTTCGTAACTTTACCATTCTACTCCTTTCTAAATCACTTTCAAATACAACATATTTTTATCATTTATACAAACTGCAGCTGAAGGCGTGGACTCAAGTTGAAATATATAAATATATAAATTTAATAGAAACCTACCAGCTCGATTTATTGTGTTCAAAATTACAAAATTAGTGAAAGCATAATTATCACAACTAAACCGTCTAGGCAGAACTACGTATACAGTGAAATTAAATTGCTTTATGTACTTATATTTATAGCTGGCAATTTAAGCAGCGGCCTCTGATACGATTCCCAAATTATTGAAATTATTGATTTTCGCAATTTGATTTTTTAGTAAATCACGAATTGAGCTTGCTTTATGTACCCCTAACTATAAATGGTAGTTATGCTGGTGGCCTCTGATACTATTCCCAAAATATTGAAAAATTATGGTATTCCAGATTTGTATATTTTAGTGAATCACGAAATGACTCCAATTTACAAATAACGATATATCACTACTATACTATTATATCATATAACTATGAACCACACTTGATTCCTCTGAAGCTCAAAAAAATCATTTTTAGTTGCAAAAATCAACTTTTGGAAAAATACAACAGTTTGGGAATCGTATCGGAGCGAACCTGAATGAATGTAATGGATAATTAGGAGTACCTAAGTCAACATATTTAAATAGTAATAGGCTTTCCGGGCTAGAAGGTTTAACTGCAATAATCAAAGTTAATTACATTTTAGAATTTTAACTACCATTACGAGAGCTGCTGGAATCTCTAAACTATATATTATTACTATATATTATTACTACCAAAATATTTGTTGTTATACTAACTTGAATTGGAGTAGAGTGGAAGTAATTAAATTTTATGGAAAATAATCTTTTACTCTATCAGTATATTACAACCTATCAAAGCTAGTCTAGCTATAATTTCACTTCCGGTGCTGGGGTGTACGCCATCGATTTTTGCCTCTATACTCCACCAGCGAAATTCTTGTCTCCTCCGTTTAATTCACATTCACTTGTATTGTGACGTTTGAGCCGTTGTAAATGATTGAAACAATAATTGAGGCGAGGTTCAGGGCCTCACGAGGGATTTTTTAAATTTCTGCGTTTTGAATCAAAACGAATGAACGGATCCGTTTTCAACGTTCCCGATTATCGCTGACCGTTTGCAATTCAACCAATGTAGCATTTAATATTTTAAAACGGCTGTCGTCCAACCACTCCAGAGGACCACTCCCCGAAAAGAGTGGAATTTGACAAGATAAAATAAGATAACTCGAGAGAACAGTTGAAAAGCAAATAGGCGGCGATGTATCATGTGGAATTCAAAGTTGTAACAATTTTATTTATTCTCTCCCATGAGCTGTCATTTCTACAGCTTCGAGGAGTATACATGTGTATTTCTCCGGGATTTTCAAAAACCTATTTTGAACTTCCTCGAATCGAGGAGTTGATTGGAATACGCGTTGTAAGTAAACTCCAGGTCCAGATCTGCATCCGGTTGTTGTTATGATATTTTTTCAGTTTAAAATATACAGAAAATTGCAGGTATGCTGCGGACGACTTGATCTGGGTCATGATGGTCTTGAGTCTTCTTTCGATCTGCTGGCTCTGTCTCTGGAACTGGTGCACTTCGGTCATTTTGGTCTGGATGCTGAGCAACTGGCTGCCGAGGTCGTCGGCTTCCTGCTTCTCGACGGTGAGCTCGGTGTACTGGACGAAGAACGTGATCTGCTTCTGGCTTTGCTCGCTGTTGATGAGGCAAATCTTGTAGGTTCCAGGATATTGTAGATATATACACGGGTATCAGTTTTAGTTTTATTCTATATTATCACTATAAAAGATAAAGATTATCGCAAGCTGAATCACTAACTTAGATGGATTGGAGCGAAACCTCATAAATATTAATTATACATACCTCTCACACATACTGGCGATGTCGTTGTAACATATCTCTAAATTTGCTTATAGATTATGTATTATTTTGGGCATTAACAAAAAATATCTCGAAAATGTAATGCAACGTTACCGCTAGCCGTATAGCGTGTCTACAAAACTCTTTATCCCCCGTTTTGGGATATTTCGGTTGTTTTCAGTGAATTTGGAGTAATTCAAAGCTGTAATAGTTCTTCAACCATTTGTATTTAAAGGACGAAGTGGTAACACAACTTCTGCAAAATACAATATATATTAATAATATATTTTACATTTCAAAAACATCAATTTGAAACTAAAGCGATAAATCATTACAAACTGTAAAATTATAAAATTAAATGAACAGCAGTCACTTTTTTAGCCATATTGCAAGCGAGAGTATCACTGGTCGTCGCACTTCTCTTCTCCAGCCTTGAAGTTGTAGACAGAGCGCAATCTCATGGCTACGTCGACGCTTTGCTGGATGAAGTCTAAAACAGTGTCCACGTTTTTGTATGCCATTGGAGACTCGTCGATTGTGCCATTATGAACACAACTCGACCAAACACCAGTCATATCCTTCTTGTAGTCTGCCATTGTAATCTTTTCTTTGCAGTCTATTCTGCTCATCTTTCTTCCAGCTCCGTGTGGAGCAGAAAAGTTCCACTCCTCGTTGCCGAGACCTCTTCCGATGACGCATCCGTCTCTCATGTTGAGCGGGATGATCAACTTTTCGTCCTTTTGGGCGGAGATAGCTCCCTTTCTAATGATGTTCTTTTCAAAGTCGATGTAGTTGTGAACAGACTCAATGCGGTCTCCAAGAGACTTATCAGCATAGTCCAACTTTTCCAATTTGTGATTTTCGGCGTACTCGTTTATGAATGTGTGGAGCAGGTGTTCAATGCAGAGTCTGTTGATTTGAGCGTATGCCTGAGCCAATTTCATGTCGTCGATGTAATCCTGGCGTCTTGGACCCGTGAGCCAAGCTAGGTCGTCTCTCTTTTTGTGAGTGATGTAGAGTTTCTTTGTTTTCTCGAACTACTTGGGCAAATTCATTTCCTTGAATCTCTTTTGGACGTATTCTCTAAACTCGTCCGCTACTGAAACTTCGATGTCTATAGGTTCCATCTTGGCTATTTTTTAGAACAAGGCTTCGTAGTCGTATTCATATACTTAGGTTCTTTCCTTGTGGTAGCCGGCTATTCTTCCGCCAACGTTTCTACTACCGGTGTGAATAAGTAGCCACAGTTCTCCATTTTGTTCGTTTTCATCCAATTCAATGAAGTGGTTGCCACCTCCAAGAGTTCCTATCGAACGGGTCATTTGGCAATCTGTCTTTTTACACGTTAGTTATAGTTTTCGGCTAAACTCAACGAACTTCATTTCCTTTGATAATGTGGTTTGAGAATAGTACTGTTGAAGTTCTTTAGAGTCGAACGCCGCTTTGTTCTAGCGTTCATAACCAGAGGGGATAAGGTTTCTAACAGCTTGATCAAATTACTTAAAGAAATCTTGTTTGTCAGTAATGTTGAATGGAATACGCGTCGCAGAAACTCCACAACCGATATCGATACCGATTAAGCCTGGCATCAAATAATCATTTATACGTGAAGTGTAGCCTATGACGCATCCAATGCCGGGGTGAATATCTGGCATGAGCCTGATGTTTGCGTTCTTTGACTGGATGCTGTTGCAAATTTTCTTTACCTAAGAAATTGCTCCAGTTTCAACGTCTGTGGTATAAACTTTGGCCATTTCGTAGTCGCCATATATTGGCATCCATTGTATGTCCGAAGACAAGGGCATTTCCTGGTGATCCATTAATTATTGAAGTGGACATTCTTTAACTCGTGTCAGAATGTTATTTTATAAATGCAATATGTGTTTGAAACGGTATCATATTTCTTGTAATTATCTAAGGAGTATATTGCCTTGGAATTATTTAGTTCCCAAATTTGAACATACCATAAGAAACAACATAGTTATCATTTGTTGCGTGTTTGTAATATTTTAATACAATATGGCTTGAGTAATACTTTACATGAAATAATTAAGTATATTCGCTGGCATGTATTTCTTCAGCTTTGTATATTTGTAAACACTAGTAACATTCAAAAGAGATGAAAACAGTTTACATTTAAATGTATGAATAGCATACTGTAGTTAGGCAATTTTTAATAAATTATTTGAAGGTTTACGTTGCAGCTAGAAGTTCCGTCGCCATGTGTTTCTGACTAATAGTTTAACACTTTTTAAACAGATAAGAACGTGTTAACTTTCTCAGGTATTCAATCAATCTGTGTATTAATGTCAATCATAACATTTAATTTATAAATTGTTTTATGATTTCGATTAGAATTAGCAGATAGGTGGATTTATATCTTAAATTGCATAACTATGTTAAAAACTTGTTGTGCGAAATCACATACACCACAGCACATTATTATTAAAGTATCTCACATTAGCTTGTGGTAATTTAAATCAAATATCACATGCTTTTTAAAACATCAATAAACTAAGTGTAATATCAGTTTCAAGGATATTTAGCAAGACCTTCCACACCCCAATATGTCTTTGTAAATTCTGGCCGAGATAATCCCAGACCTATCCATCATCAAGACCAACCCCTACAGCGCGGACTGCTCGGTGCTGCACAGCTTCGAGGAGTCTTCGGACCGCGACGACTGCATCTCCCTCATCGCCCGCGGAAAGGGCTACAACTTCAGCTTCGACACCCTCGACAAGGAGAGCAGCGTGTACGACTTCGACGAGAACGAGATGGAGCAGCTCGAGGAAGAAGACACCGGCTACAGAATGCTGGTCGGCGGGAACGACGTCGAGTTCAGCTGCAGCGACAGCTACTGAATGCTATATAGCGTATACTTGGGTACAGTGATGATTTGCGATACTACCGTTATTATAGTAACTTTTCCTCTTGGTCAAGATTTGAGTGACTCCTTCATAATAATCAAAATAAATTTAATTTAAAATTCGGATCATCGCTAGTAGGAGAATATATTTATAGTAGCCATTCCCTGTCCCAAGTCGAGTGGGACATTACACGCAACTTGAATCAGAAGATTGAAAAGTATAAAAAATTATCTGAACATGGCCGCGAGCACTAGTTAACGATATTTAAACAATGTAACCAAAGAGAAACATCACACTGCGGTTCTTTTCTTGCTAAAGAATTTCTTGAAGGTCCAGATCTGATAGGCGGCGCACAGAAGAATTACAACGAACTTGATGGCGGTCCACTGAGACACGGACGACTTGATCTGGGTCATGATGGTCTTGAGTCTTCTTTCGATCTGCTGGCTCTGTCTCTGGAACTGGTGCACTTCGGTCATTTTGGTCTGGATGCTGAGCAACTGGCTGCCGAGGTCGTCGGCTTCCTGCTTCTCGACGGTGAGCTCGGTGTACTGGACGAAGAACGTGATCTGCTTCTGGCTTTGCTCGCTGTTGATGAGGCAAATCTTGTAGGTTCCAGGATATTGTAGATATATACACGGGTATCAGTTTTAGTTTTATTCTATATTATCACTATAAAAGATAAAGATTATCGCAAGCTGAATCACTAACTTAGATGGATTGGAGCGAAACCTCATAAATATTAATTATACATACCTCTCACACATACTGGCGATGTCGTTGTAACATATCTCTAAATTTGCTTATAGATTATGTATTATTTTGGGCATTAACAAAAAATATCTCGAAAATGTAATGCAACGTTACCGCTAGCCGTATAGCGTGTCTACAAAACTCTTTATCCCCCGTTTTGGGATATTTCGGTTGTTTTCAGTGAATTTGGAGTAATTCAAAGCTGTAATAGTTCTTCAACCATTTGTATTTAAAGGACGAAGTGGTAACACAACTTCTGCAAAATACAATATATATTAATAATATATTTTACATTTCAAAAACATCAATTTGAAACTAAAGCGATAAATCATTACAAACTGTAAAATTATAAAATTAAATGAACAGCAGTCACTTTTTTAGCCATATTGCAAGCGAGAGTATCACTGGTCGTCGCACTTCTCTTCTCCAGCCTTGAAGTTGTAGACAGAGCGCAATCTCATGGCTACGTCGACGCTTTGCTGGATGAAGTCTAAAACAGTGTCCACGTTTTTGTATGCCATTGGAGACTCGTCGATTGTGCCATTATGAACACAACTCGACCAAACACCAGTCATATCCTTCTTGTAGTCTGCCATTGTAATCTTTTCTTTGCAGTCTATTCTGCTCATCTTTCTTCCAGCTCCGTGTGGAGCAGAAAAGTTCCACTCCTCGTTGCCGAGACCTCTTCCGATGACGCATCCGTCTCTCATGTTGAGCGGGATGATCAACTTTTCGTCCTTTTGGGCGGAGATAGCTCCCTTTCTAATGATGTTCTTTTCAAAGTCGATGTAGTTGTGAACAGACTCAATGCGGTCTCCAAGAGACTTATCAGCATAGTCCAACTTTTCCAATTTGTGATTTTCGGCGTACTCGTTTATGAATGTGTGGAGCAGGTGTTCAATGCAGAGTCTGTTGATTTGAGCGTATGCCTGAGCCAATTTCATGTCGTCGATGTAATCCTGGCGTCTTGGACCCGTGAGCCAAGCTAGGTCGTCTCTCTTTTTGTGAGTGATGTAGAGTTTCTTTGTTTTCTCGAACTACTTGGGCAAATTCATTTCCTTGAATCTCTTTTGGACGTATTCTCTAAACTCGTCCGCTACTGAAACTTCGATGTCTATAGGTTCCATCTTGGCTATTTTTTAGAACAAGGCTTCGTAGTCGTATTCATATACTTAGGTTCTTTCCTTGTGGTAGCCGGCTATTCTTCCGCCAATGTTTCTACTACCGGTGTGAATAAGTAGCCACAGTTCTCCATTTTGTTCGTTTTCATCCAATTCAATGAAGTGGTTGCCACCTCCAAGAGTTCCTATCGAACGGGTCATTTGGCAATCTGTCTTTTTACACGTTAGTTATAGTTTTCGGCTAAACTCAACGAACTTTATTTCCTTTGATAATGTGGTTTGAGAATAGTACTGTTGAAGTTCTTTAGAGTCGAACGCCGCTTTGTTCTAGCGTTCATAACCAGAGGGGATAAGGTTTCTAACAGCTTGATCAAATTACTTAAAGAAATCTTGTTTGTCAGTAATGTTGAATGGAATACGCGTCGCAGAAACTCCACAACCGATATCGATACCGATTAAGCCTGGCATCAAATAATCATTTATACGTGAAGTGTAGCCTATGACGCATCCAATGCCGGGGTGAATATCTGGCATGAGCCTGATGTTTGCGTTCTTTGACTGGATGCTGTTGCAAATTTTCTTTACCTAAGAAATTGCTCCAGTTTCAACGTCTGTGGTATAAACTTTGGCCATTTCGTAGTCGCCATATATTGGCATCCATTGTATGTCCGAAGACAAGGGCATTTCCTGGTGATCCATTAATTATTGAAGTGGACATTCTTTAACTCGTGTCAGAATGTTATTTTATAAATGCAATATGTGTTTGAAACGGTATCATATTTCTTGTAATTATCTAAGGAGTATATTGCCTTGGAATTATTTAGTTCCCAAATTTGAACATACCATAAGAAACAACATAGTTATCATTTGTTGCGTGTTTGTAATATTTTAATACAATATGGCTTGAGTAATACTTTACATGAAATAATTAAGTATATTCGCTGGCATGTATTTCTTCAGCTTTGTATATTTGTAAACACTAGTAACATTCAAAAGAGATGAAAACAGTTTACATTTAAATGTATGAATAGCATACTGTAGTTAGGCAATTTTTAATAAATTATTTGAAGGTTTACGTTGCAGCTAGAAGTTCCGTCGCCATGTGTTTCTGACTAATAGTTTAACACTTTTTAAACAGATAAGAACGTGTTAACTTTCTCAGGTATTCAATCAATCTGTGTATTAATGTCAATCATAACATTTAATTTATAAATTGTTTTATGATTTCGATTAGAATTAGCAGATAGGTGGATTTATATCTTAAATTGCATAACTATGTTAAAAACTTGTTGTGCGAAATCACATACACCACAGCACATTATTATTAAAGTATCTCACATTAGCTTGTGGTAATTTAAATCAAATATCACATGCTTTTTAAAACATCAATAAACTAAGTGTAATATCAGTTTCAAGGATATTTAGCAAGACCTTCCACACCCCAATATGTCTTTGTAAATTCTGGCCGAGATAATCCCAGACCTATCCATCATCAAGACCAACCCCTACAGCGCGGACTGCTCGGTGCTGCACAGCTTCGAGGAGTCTTCGGACCGCGACGACTGCATCTCCCTCATCGCCCGCGGAAAGGGCTACAACTTCAGCTTCGACACCCTCGACAAGGAGAGCAGCGTGTACGACTTCGACGAGAACGAGATGGAGCAGCTCGAGGAAGAAGACACCGGCTACAGAATGCTGGTCGGCGGGAACGACGTCGAGTTCAGCTGCAGCGACAGCTACTGAATGCTATATAGCGTATACTTGGGTACAGTGATGATTTGCGATACTACCGTTATTATAGTAACTTTTCCTCTTGGTCAAGATTTGAGTGACTCCTTCATAATAATCAAAATAAATTTAATTTAAAATTCGGATCATCGCTAGTAGGAGAATATATTTATAGTAGCCATTCCCTGTCCCAAGTCGAGTGGGACATTACACGCAACTTGAATCAGAAGATTGAAAAGTATAAAAAATTATCTGAACATGGCCGCGAGCACTAGTTAACGATATTTAAACAATGTAACCAAAGAGAAACATCACACTGCGGTTCTTTTCTTGCTAAAGAATTTCTTGAAGGTCCAGATCTGATAGGCGGCGCACAGAAGAATCACAACGAACTTGATGGCGGTCCACTGAGACACGGACGACTTGATCTGGGTCATGATGGTCTTGAGTCTTCTTTCGATCTGCTGGCTCTGTCTCTGGAACTGGTGCACTTCGGTCATTTTGGTCTGGATGCTGAGCAACTGGCTGCCGAGGTCGTCGGCTTCCTGCTTCTCGACGGTGAGCTCGGTGTACTGGACGAAGAACGTGATCTGCTTCTGGCTTTGCTCGCTGTTGATGAGGCAAATCTTGTAGGTTCCAGTCACGGTTGAGTTGATATAGAATGAACCTGATGGGACGTTTTCTTTACGGTCAACTTGATTTCCGTCAACTTAGGCAATTGAAGCTGAAACCGTCAAAGATCCGCCTTCGACTGCGTAGAATGTAACGGAAAGTTGAGATTTTTCTACTGTTTTTTGAGTGAAGCAGAAGCTTTCGTCTCCTTTGATATTAATCGAGTACTGTAAAGTTAGAAGTAAACTTAGCATTAGAGGACTTGAAGTGGTGAAATAGGATTTGTATCTAGTTTATGTGTAATTATTCTAATATTGCATTTATTAAATACAAAAGTCTTTTTCACACGACGCTTGAGATGAGTGGTTCTTTTTCTTCGTTTATTTCGTACCATTTGCAGTACGTGACGCTGATGAGCACCACTGGGAGTCCGATGATGTTGCACACGTGGTACACCCCGTTGTAGTTAAAGCTCTCGTTAACTCCCCATTTGAACACTTAACACGCAGCCCCAGCTATTATTATCACCAGCGCTACTACTTATACTACAAACAATATTTTGAGCTTATCAAATACACTCTTTTCAGCCCTTTTGAGCACAAAACAGCTGCTGACTACAAATATAACTGAATCGATAAATGTAATTCCGGTGAGAACGGTGACTGACATCTTAGTGCACCAGGGGAACACCATTGAAACGCAAATTAAACAACCGGTTACAATTAAAACGACGTTGTTAACGGTGAAGTAAATCGAGTACATCATGAGGCCGATCATGATGAAGCCGATGAAGCCGAACGTTCCGGCCACGTTCCAGAGAACGTTGTAAAAATATGCACTTGATTCGTCCAAATAGAATTGATGCACCACCGCACCAAGCGCAGAATAGAAGGAAGAGATCAACACCCCAATCGCAGAAGAAATTCTGAGCATTTTCTGCTTTTTAGAAGAATTTTGAAGAGGCATACACATTGAAATGAATGCAGAAAGAGAGAAAATCACACCCTGGATGTAATCGGTCACGTAACAGCCGACAGTGTGGTCAAACTCACTCGGAAGCTGAATTATCATTGGAGTGGACTATTATACATGAAACTAATAGCATAAAACGTAAAAACAGATAATAGCTCAACTTACATTGCATTACATATATTTTTACAATAAATATACAGATTTTTTATATAATTATATATTATTAATTTATTAGATATAACTACTTTCTTGTTGTAATAATATAAGTTGAGCTATTAAAAATTTCACTTAATTCTAAAACCAAACTACTCTTGAAGGAAAGGGGATTTTAGAATCGCATCACAACTTAAACGCTTATTTGGATCGTGATTCAAAAGACCATATAATAATTTTATACAATTCTCTTTATCTTCTTATTTCCATTTCTCCATGCATAAGATTTCATCGTTAATAGTCGGCCAAAACTATTTTTGTGTTTAATAAACATGGTACACTGGTAACTTAGCTGCTTTAGTACTAAGTCCTAGCTTTTTTAAGAAACTTGTACTAAATTTATAATACATTTCTTCTTCAATTTTGTTAATTACTGGAGCCTTTAAATGCTAGTATTTAAAGAGATGTAGTTACTACACTACAACATTATCCAAAGATTCAACATCAAATAGTGGTTTTTTCATTATTAACTCATAAAATAAACAACCTATTGACCACATATCTGTATTTTTAGAGCTTTATTTGCCTTATATTATTTCAGGAGCTCTATAGTGAACCGGTTACAATTTTTATGGAACGTAATCAACCGATAATATACGAGCACATTGAAAATTTGAGGCTATCATGCTAGGAATGTTATTTGGAGTTAGCCTAAAACTTTAAGGTTGGATATCACCATGAAGAATATTTTAATCGTGCATGTATTTAATTATATTTGTAATTCTTAGCATAATTTTTTTAATGTCTTTTAGCGTAATATTTTATTCATAAATCATATTCTACAAGCTATAAGGAATGTAATTCATGACCATATGTAGTTTTTTGTTATAAAAGAAATAATCTGTCATGTTAACAGCTTTTTTCCCTTTTAATATTTGTAATAGCTTAATTTCCATACGTCCAATATCTTCTATCCCTTCATCAAATGCTTTTAGAATGAATTTTTATCCAATTACATTTTCGACCAACATTTCAACTCCGGTTGGTGTTTGTCCCATTATTTCTCGAACTACATAACCATGTATTGTTTCTTATTCTTCATGTTCATTTATAAAGTCTTCATCAATTATAATAGGCTACATCATCATTGGTTCAACAGTTTAAGCCTTTTAAAATAGGTTTACTTTTTATTAAGGAATTTTAGGCAAAGGTATCATTAGAGGTGGTGAGGAGTAATAATAATAGATTTATATTTAAAAATACAAATGTTTGTTTAAATCATTTAATTTAAAAGTAATTTAAACATATTTTCATTATTTAAATTAAACTATAACCAAACACGAATAGTTATGAATAAATCTGTTAAATAACATATAACAATTCATACATTTCATTCCTGTAGAAATGGTGCTTTTAATATGGTCATACAATTATGTCGTTTATTCGGATCATAATTTAATAATCCATATAGTAATTTAACACAATTGTCTTTATCTTCTTATTTCCATTAGTTAATACACATTATTTCATCATTAATCGTAATCATTACTAATTCTTTGTATGCTTACAAAACATGATTAACAGGATATTTTGCTGCTTTGGTACTCAATCCTAATTTAGTTAAAAAATTAGGACTAAATTTGTAATATAGTTCTTCGGTAATCTTATTAATTACAGTATCTTTTAAATGTTAATATTTAAATAGATGAAGCTATTACAGGACAACAATATCTAATGATTCAACATTAAATAGTGGTTTTTTCATTATTAACTCATAAAACAAACAACCAACTGACCATAAATCGGTATGTTTAGAAGTTTATTTCCCTTATATCAATTCTGGTGCCATATAATGAATTGGCTGTTATTTTTAAGGTGTATATTCTGTAGACATTATTTTGGAGCACTAAAAATTAGTAATTATCATACTTGGGATACTTTTTGGAGTAAGTTTTAGGCTCTAAGGTTAAATATCACCATGAACTATATTTTAGTCATGCATATGTTTAATAATATGTGTGATTCTAATCATTATTTTCTTTATGTTTTAAATTGTTAAATTTTCTTCATATATCATAGTTTTCAAACTATATGGAATATAGTTAATAATCATATGAAGTTTTTTATTGTAATAAAAGAAATCTGTTAAATTTGGAGATGCCTTCATTCCTTTTAACATTTATAACATTCGAATTTCCATTCTACCAATTTCTTCAAGTCCAATATCAAACGCTTTAATTATAAACTTTTAACCAGATAAATTTTCGACAAGTTTTTCTATTCCTGTTGGCGTTCTTCCAATTTCTTCTCTTACAAGATATCCATGAATAACTTCAACAGTTTCTTGTATATCATCTAAAGAGATATTATTAGGTATAATTGGCTCAAAGTCGCTGCCCATTTTATTAAATAGGTTGATTTCAGAGCGTGCAAGCTATTTCATATTAGAAGGAGTGTTGTGTAAATATGTTTAAATGACTAAAACATTGGCTAAAATATTATTTAATGTTTAATATTGTTTAATATTTATATTTGTTTAATGGAAATTTGTTTTATTTAAAGAGTGTTATTCACTCAAGCAGTATCGTAGATCCATTTATTTTTGTTTAGGTAGTTATCTTCATATTACACAGCGAACATCATGGTTGCGAACATAATGGGTAGTCCGATCAGGTTCGCCGTGTGATATAGCGCGTTGTAGTTGAATTTAACCGCGTCGATTGATACTTTCATCATTTGGCATGCAGCTCCGGTTATAACCAGCACTAGGGCTATCATTTGGACCGCGAACACCTTTTTGTACTGCGCTTTCTTAACCTCGCTTGTTGTATTCTTCAGCAGCATAATGCTTCCGACGAAGAAGATTCCGACGTCAATAAACGTGATTCCAGTGAGTATAAACTAAGCTGTGTCTGGTATCGTCCACGGCAGGATCATTGTGCACATGCAAACAACGCACAAGCTATTTCCAGCCCATTTATTCATTGGAAAGTATATCAAGTACATCTGAGCACCAGCGGCTAAGAATCCAATAAATCCTAAGCAGAGGCCAACGTCCCACATGTAATTGTAGAAAACGGCTTCTTTTTCGTCAAAATAAAATTAATGAACGGCCCCTCCGAGTGTTGAGTAAAGGAAAACGAAGGGTAGTGCGAACGAACCCGTTAACCTAACCAGTAAGGTACGCCTGGATTCGTTTTGGAGCGGAAGTAACAGGGAAGTAATGCTAGTAAGTAGTAAAAGGGTGGCCTGGATGTAGTCGGTGACGTAGCAGGCGAGGGTGTGGTCGAAATCGCTCGGGGTCAGGAGTTTCATTGGAGTGGGTGCTTTTGCAATAAATAATGGGTTTAACTGTGAATGTGGAAATGTACGAGAAAATTGGTCAACATTTAATATTTTGAAATTATTCGTGTGTTATACTAGTATGTTTGTGTTATCTAAGTGCCTGATGTGAAAATAAAACTGTAAAACTTTGATGTACTGCTAATTATAAACAGTATTGAGAACAAAATGAATAATATAATGGTAAAGCATCCTGAATCTCCATACATTAAGAAAATAATAATAGTAAAAGAACCTTAGAAAGTTGTATAACATGTGTTGGAGGACACACATTAAAGAAATTAAATATTATATGTACTATAATAATTACTATAATCATATAATAATTACTATAATCATGTATTATATATTATACTTTATACATCATTATACTGTTCGACATTGTTTCCTTTTGGATGATACAAAGCCGGAATCCAGCTCAACGACACATTCGTGAAAATAGTGAGCTGGTACGACAATGAGTGCGGATACGCCACCAAATTGGTAGAGCTGGCCGAGTTCGTCGGGACTAAGTTGTGAGATGAATAATTCATTGCTATCACATTCTTAAACATTTTAGGCAGTGGAGATCGCAACTTGCAAATCAAAAAGATTGAAATATAATTGGAGCGGAACATGTGAATTCACGCCGTGAAATGAACCACTAATCTATTTCCACTTCCTTTCGAGTGATGTATTAATCGTGTTTCGGCTGAAAAGTGTGTCGACAATTTAAACAGTTCTGATCTATCTTTCAATGTTGTGTTGCGTATCCATATATTTATTGAACACATACTATTTTTATTAACATAACATTAATTACAAGTATTTACTACATATGAAGATCATGTGTATGAATCAAAAAAGTGACGCCATACTGTAATTCTACTCACTTTTAGAACCAGGTTTCGAGTTGACACTTTCTAGGCTTTTACAAATGTTAAAGTTCTGTTTTTGGAGTTATGAAGGAAATGTTATTAACTTTTTACTTAAATCCCGTGCATGGGCTTGGAAAATAGATGATCTTGACGCTAATATTTGATCCTTATTATTCATGTTCCTTTTGAAATAGAGTATTACAAATATTTACGACTCCAAGCGGATTCAGCTATGATAATGTTTACACATTATTTTAACTATTTTCAAGCTAAATCATTGCATTACTTGATCTAAAGTATTAGATACTGTTACAACCCAATCACAAGTCACTAAACTATTAAATCTTAACTTAAGGAGTTTTAATTTTATAACACAGTACGATAAATCTCAAAGAATCTAAAAGGGGTTTAAATAAATCTATCTGAATCAAATTCTAATTGATGTCGGTTAAGGTATTTGTAAAATTTGGTTAGGGGTTTTACAAAGTGCTAGAAATATTTCTTCAAAACGCATAAGTTGACGCATCAGAAAAATTATATTCCACACCAATATTTATGCAAACGAAGGCCAACATTGAAAACTAACTATAAGCGAAACTAAATGAGTTACGAAGAAATACCATACCTTAGAAATGTCTAGACTTTTGCCTTGATTTCGTGCACACACGTGTCGGAAAGGTAATTAAAAACTACGAAGTGAAGCCGTATGGTGGCGCTGCCAATCAACTATCTTCTATGAAAAACGGCGATATTGATTGCACGATTATTTGTGATTTGAAAAATCTTTAGTTCGTTCAAAGAACTAACACAAACGATGCCGATTCGGAAAACAACGATTTTGGTAGGATAATTCAGTCTGAAAACGATATGAAACTGGCACTACTTAGCAAACTTGACATTGGAGAACTCGCAGACAACAGTCTTTATAACAATCCTGTGGTCCGATTTTCTATCAAGTATAATAATCAATTCATTGATGTAGATGTTACTATTAATAGTGACTTTCCAATTCAAAACACAAAATACATTGAACAATGTATTGGTAAATTCAAACATGCAAGCGACTTAATTCTGTACTTGAAGCACATGCTTTAAGTTCATAATTAAGCTAGAGCTAATAGTGTCAACAGCATTAAATCCTATGCGATTTATATGATGGTGATCCACTATTTAAGCGATTAAAAATAGCCAAATAAAAAGAACTTCGTTGATATTTTACGTGGCTTTTTAAGTTACTTTATGCAATTTAACTGGGAAGATTAATGTGTCGTATAGAGCATGAATAACAAGTATTTGGAAACACGTAAAAATGATTTTGAGGGCTTGTTTGTTTTGGATCCATTTGAATAAGATCGAAATGTGAGCGACAACATGACGTATGATTCAACCAGGTAGCTATTCGAGCTATTTAGAAACGTGTTCGACTACCTCAGCACCTTGTCCAAAACGGACGTGTGTTCCATGGAGAATTGCATGGTCCACATATACCGCAAGCAGCAAATTTTGTGGAAAGAGGTCCAGTTGGAAATCAACAAGAGAAACTGGGCGTGTGTTGAGTGAATTTTAATTTACTATATAAATAATTTATAATTGGCTCAGTTCCACTCATTCTTCTTCATGACCAGGACGCCGCCGTTGCAGCTCACGAATTCCATGCCTCTCTTTTCGCATTCTTTCTTCACAGCCGGCTCGAATTGGATGTTGTAAAGCTGTACATAATAGCTGCACTGTCCGATGTTCACGTCGAAGTCTCTGTCCTTTATGTTTATTTTCTCCAGGTCAATCTATTGTATTTGGAGTCTGGACGTGAATATGACGCATCCGAACGCGTTCTGCACGGTGAAGTTATCCACCACGTTTTGCGTTATTTTGCTAATTTGGTAGTTCGCATCTGTTTAGTTTTTATTCAGAACTCCAAGCAGGTTTATGAAGCTATGATAATGATTACTCATTATTTTAACTATTTTCAAGTTAATCATTGCTTGATAACGTGCATGAAACTATAATAGCCTAATCGTTAATCACATAAGTATTTAATCTTACTTTATGTGTATTTTACTCAACATAAAATATCTCAAATCTAATGTATCAATCGAAATAGTTCTTTCTTGGAAAAATGGTAAATGGGTATCAGTTAGGGTATTTGAATAATTTGGTTAGGGGTTTTACAAAGTGCTAGAAATATTTCTTCAAAACGCATAAGTTGACGCATCAGAAAAATTATATTCCACACCAACATCTATGTAAACGATTAGCAGCATTGAAAATTATTAATAAGTTCAACTTAAAGAGTTACCATAAAATGCAATAACCGAGAAATATTTGTAAGTCGCAATGCTCGGTTATGATTAAACATTAATTCAATTTTTTGATGAATTATAAGAAGAAGACACTGAAATTAGGTTTTGGAAAAAGGACGAATTGAAAGATCTTTACTTTGTGAGTCTATGCAAACCATCCATCACCAAGATCGTGGTTAACTAATGTCGTAATATTAATTTTAACAAAGTTCCCAACTAAATTGTTGAATTGATCATAAATGGGTGTAAGTTAGCTTGTATTGAAGGTATCTAAAATATGATTAGTCTAACAGTGTTAGATTTATCCAATAATGAACTATTTGATGTTAAGCCGCTGTCTACTATGGAATAATTAACCGTTTTACTGTTAAACAAAAACCGCATTTCCTCATTAATTGAAATCTCATAATTGAAATAATTGAAGATATTGGATATTGGAAATAATTCTATTCAAGATATCAAAGTTATTTCTAACTTCTAAAATCTAGAAGAACTGAATATCTCAACCAATTAAATAACTAGAATCGATTCATTATCTCAAATATTAAACCTCAAATGTCTAAAGCTTAAAATGAATAAAATCGAAGACTTCACACCCATTAAATCTCTGCCTCACTATAATATTAGTTGGATAGAATTATAAAATGTACAGTTGAAAAGCTCAGACGAGTATGACCAGCTTATGATTTTAAAATATAGAAATTAAATTGATGGTGATAAACTTGAAATTAACAATAGTTTGGTGTAGCTAACTTCCTTAGGATTCATTAATACTTTCAACGAGGTTAAGAATCTTACAATAAAATGTTGTCCACAAATTAATTTTATCAACATTCCCACAAACGTAACCTAGCTGACAGTATCTAATTTCGATGGGAAATTTCTTTCTGGAATTGGGAAAATGGTCTAACTTACATATTTAAATATTGAAAACAACAAAATTGAAAATATAGACGAGCTGCAGTTCTTAGTTAACTTGACTTTCCTAAGTATTAAAGGCAACAGCGCGAAGAGTATTTAAAACATTCCAACATAGATAGCCTCGTTGGACTTAACAGAAAATCCCATTACTGATTACACATAAATTCTAAATTTCAACAATTTAAGACATTTGAGAGTTTCTGCGTCTGCTTATTTGTAACCTGTGTAATAACACAAGAATTTCAAAGATGTGTGGATAGTGGAGCCACAGAAACAAATCAAATGTGTTGAGCAACCTATGATAATAAAAAAAGTAAAAGCAAGAAAGCCTAATAAGTGATACTGTATATTGTGATGTTTTAACATCTATCTTATTGTTTATCATTTATCAGGTAGATATATATTAGTTATTTGTAGTGTATTTTTAAAATATCATTCAACGGAAGAATGCTTAAACCTGCCGTGTATATTATAAAATATTGTATTTAGTCCTGATTGATTGTTTATTGCATATGTATTAAATACGATCATATGTATACATGTTTCCTTTTAAAATGATACTGATTATCTTGCAAATATGTCAAGTAACAATATAGAGATTTTTTGAAACATTTGATGCAGTTGAAACAATCAAAAAATAATCAACTTACTCTGATTTAATAAAAATAAATTGTATTATACTACATACAACAAATAAGAACACTTATACTCTTGACCATTCCACTCTTTTCTTCAACTAATTACAATGGTAAAACTGGGAATTAACGGTTTTGGACGTATTGGACGTCTTGCTATGCGTGCTGCTATCAAAAGCGGTGCTGATGTGATCGCCATAAATGACCCGTTTATGGATCCGAATTATATGGTTTACATGCTTAGACATGATTCTGTACACGGAACACTCAAAAATACAATCGAATCTGATGGAAAATATCTTATTGTTGACGGAAAGCATATTACTGTGTATACCGAGAAAGATCCAGCTCAGATCCCCTGGACAAATGTTGATATCGTGTTAGAATGCACTGGTGTCTTCACCACTATCGAGAAAGGCCAATTGCACGTGCACGGCTCTGTTAAGAAATGCATAGTATCGGCTCCATCGGCTGACGCTCCTATGTTCGTTATGGGCGTGAATAACGGCACTTACAACAGCAATACGATGCACGTTATCTCGAACGCTTCTTGCACCACCAACTGCCTTGCTCCCATTTGCAAGGTTTTGGACGAGTGTTACGGGATCGAGGCTGGTCTCATGTCCGCTGTGCATGCCGCCACCGCGACTCAGCCTTGTGTCGACGGCCCATCCAAGAAGGACTGGAGAGGCGGCCGCTCATGTATGTGCAACATAATTCCTGCGGCGACTGGGGCCGCGAAGGCCGTTGGAAAGGTAATTCCAAAGTTGAATGGGAAGGTGACCGGGATGTCTTTCCGCGTTCCGACAACCGATGTTTCGGTAGTTGACTTCACTGTACTCCTCAAGAGCCCCGTAAAATATGAACAGATCTGTTCAGACATGAAGAGGTACTCGGAGGGAGAGCTGAAAGGCATTTTGGGCTACACCGAGGACGACGTGGTCTCTTCTGACTTCATCGGCTCCACTGTGGTGTCTACGTTCGACGCAAAGGCCGGAATCCAGCTCAACGACACATTCGTGAAAATAGTGAGCTGGTACGACAATGAGTGCGGATACGCCACCAAATTGGTAGAGCTGGCCGAGTTCGTCGGGACTAAGTTGTGAGATGAATAATTCATTGCTATCACATTCTTAAACATTTTAGGCAGTGGAGATCGCAACTTGCAAATCAAAAAGATTGAAATATAATTGGAGCGGAACATGTGAATTCACGCCGTGAAATGAACCACTAATCTATTTCCACTTCCTTTCGAGTGATGTATTAATCGTGTTTCGGCTGAAAAGTGTGTCGACAATTTAAACAGTTCTGATCTATCTTTCAATGTTGTGTTGCGTATCCATATATTTATTGAACACATACTATTTTTATTAACATAACATTAATTACAAGTATTTACTACATATGAAGATCATGTGTATGAATCAAAAAAGTGACGCCATACTGTAATTCTACTCACTTTTAGAACCAGGTTTCGAGTTGACACTTTCTAGGCTTTTACAAATGTTAAAGTTCTGTTTTTGGAGTTATGAAGGAAATGTTATTAACTTTTTACTTAAATCCCGTGCATGGGCTTGGAAAATAGATGATCTTGACGCTAATATTTGATCCTTATTATTCATGTTCCATTTGAAATAGAGTATTACAAATATTTACGACTCCAAGCGGATTCAGCTATGATAATGTTTACACATTATTTTAACTATTTTCAAGCTAAATCATTGCATTACTTGATCTAAAGTATTAGATACTGTTACAACCCAATCACAAGTCACTAAACTATTAAATCTTAACTTAAGGAGTTTTAATTTTATAACACAGTACGATAAATCTCAAAGAATCTAAAAGGGGTTTAAATAAATCTATCTGAATCAAATTCTAATTGATGTCGGTTAAGGTATTTGTAAAATTTGGTTAGGGGTTTTACAAAGTGCTAGAAATATTTCTTCAAAACGCATAAGTTGACGCATCAGAAAAATTATATTCCACACCAATATTTATGCAAACGAAGGCCAACATTGAAAACTAACTATAAGCGAAACTAAATGAGTTACGAAGAAATACCATACCTTAGAAATGTCTAGACTTTTGCCTTGATTTCGTGCACACACGTGTCGGAAAGGTAATTAAAAACTACGAAGTGAAGCCGTATGGTGGCGCTGCCAATCAACTATCTTCTATGAAAAACGGCGATATTGATTGCACGATTATTTGTTATTTGAAAAATCTTTAGTTCGTTCAAAGAACTAACACAAACGATGCCGATTCGGAAAACAACGATTTTGGTAGGATAATTCAGTCTGAAAACGATATGAAACTGGCACTACTTAGCAAACTTGACATTGGAGAACTCGCAGACAACAGTCTTTATAACAATCCTGTGGTCCGATTTTCTATCAAGTATAATAATCAATTCATTGATGTAGATGTTACTATTAATAGTGACTTTCCAATTCAAAACACAAAATACATTGAACAATGTATTGGTAAATTCAAACATGCAAGCGACTTAATTCTGTACTTGAAGCACATGCTTTAAGTTCATAATTAAGCTAGAGCTAATAGTGTCAACAGCATTAAATCCTATGCGATTTATATGATGGTGATCCACTATTTAAGCGATTAAAAATAGCCAAATAAAAAGAACTTCGTTGATATTTTACGTGGCTTTTTAAGTTACTTTATGCAATTTAACTGGGAAGATTAATGTGTCGTATAGAGCATGAATAACAAGTATTTGGAAACACGTAAAAATGATTTTGAGGGCTTGTTTGTTTTGGATCCATTTGAATAAGATCGAAATGTGAGCGACAACATGACGTATGATTCAACCAGGTAGCTATTCGAGCTATTTAGAAACGTGTTCGACTACCTCAGCACCTTGTCCAAAACGGACGTGTGTTCCATGGAGAATTGCATGGTCCACATATACCGCAAGCAGCAAATTTTGTGGAAAGAGGTCCAGTTGGAAATCAACAAGAGAAACTGGGCGTGTGTTGAGTGAATTTTAATTTACTATATAAATAATTTATAATTGGCTCAGTTCCACTCATTCTTCTTCATGACCAGGACGCCGCCGTTGCAGCTCACGAATTCCATGCCTCTCTTTTCGCATTCTTTTTTCACAGCCGGCTCGAATTGGATGTTGTATAGTTGCACATAATAGCTGCACTGTCCGATGTTCACGTCGAAGTCTCTGTCCTTTATGTTTATTTTCTCCAGGTCAATCTATTGTATTTGGAGTCTGGACGTGAATATGACGCATCCGAACGCGTTCTGCACGGTGAAGTTATCCACCACGTTTTGCGTTATTTTGCTAATTTGGTCGTTCGCATCTGTTTAGTTTTTATTCAGAACTCCAAGCAGGTTTATGAAGCTATGATAATGATTACTCATTATTTTAACTATTTTCAAGTTAATCATTGCTTGATAACGTGCATGAAACTATAATAGCCTAATCGTTAATCACATAAGTATTTAATCTTACTTTATGTGTATTTTACTCAACATAAAATATCTCAAATCTAATGTATCAATCGAAATAGTTCTTTCTTGGAAAAATGGTAAATGGGTATCAGTTAGGGTATTTGAATAATTTGGTTAGGGGTTTTACAAAGTGCTAGAAATATTTCTTCAAAACGCATAAGTTGACGCATCAGAAAAATTATATTCCACACCAACATCTATGTAAACGATTAGCAGCATTGAAAATTATTAATAAGTTCAACTTAAAGAGTTACCATAAAATGCAATAACCGAGAAATATTTGTAAGTCGCAATGCTCGGTTATGATTAAACATTAATTCAATTTTTTGATGAATTATAAGAAGAAGACACTGAAATTAGGTTTTGGAAAAAGGACGAATTGAAAGATCTTTACTTTGTGAGTCTATGCAAACCATCCATCACCAAGATCGTGGTTAACTAATGTCGTAATATTAATTTTAACAAAGTTCCCAACTAAATTGTTGAATTGATCATAAATGGGTGTAAGTTAGCTTGTATTGAAGGTATCTAAAATATGATTAGTCTAACAGTGTTAGATTTATCCAATAATGAACTATTTGATGTTAAGCCGCTGTCTACTATGGAATAATTAACCGTTTTACTGTTAAACAAAAACCGCATTTCCTCATTAATTGAAATCTCATAATTGAAATAATTGAAGATATTGGATATTGGAAATAATTCTATTCAAGATATCAAAGTTATTTCTAACTTCTAAAATCTAGAAGAACTGAATATCTCAACCAATTAAATAACTAGAATCGATTCATTATCTCAAATATTAAACCTCAAATGTCTAAAGCTTAAAATGAATAAAATCGAAGACTTCACACCCATTAAATCTCTGCCTCACTATAATATTAGTTGGATAGAATTATAAAATGTACAGTTGAAAAGCTCAGACGAGTATGACCAGCTTATGATTTTAAAATATAGAAATTAAATTGATGGTGATAAACTTGAAATTAACAATAGTTTGGTGTAGCTAACTTCCTTAGGATTCATTAATACTTTCAACGAGGTTAAGAATCTTACAATAAAATGTTGTCCACAAATTAATTTTATCAACATTCCCACAAACGTAACCTAGCTGACAGTATCTAATTTCGATGGGAAATTTCTTTCTGGAATTGGGAAAATGGTCTAACTTACATATTTAAATATTGAAAACAACAAAATTGAAAATATAGACGAGCTGCAGTTCTTAGTTAACTTGACTTTCCTAAGTATTAAAGGCAACAGCGCGAAGAGTATTTAAAACATTCCAACATAGATAGCCTCGTTGGACTTAACAGAAAATCCCATTACTGATTACACATAAATTCTAAATTTCAACAATTTAAGACATTTGAGAGTTTCTGCGTCTGCTTATTTGTAACCTGTGTAATAACACAAGAATTTCAAAGATGTGTGGATAGTGGAGCCACAGAAACAAATTAAATGTGTTGAGCAACCTATGATAATAAAAAAAGTAAAAGCAAGAAAGCCTAATAAGTGATACTGTATATTGTGATGTTTTAACATCTATCTTATTGTTTATCATTTATCAGGTAGATATATATTAGTTATTTGTAGTGTATTTTTAAAATATCATTCAACGGAAGAATGCTTAAACCTGCCGTGTATATTATAAAATATTGTATTTAGTCCTGATTGATTGTTTATTGCATATGTATTAAATACGATCATATGTATACATGTTTCCTTTTAAAATGATACTGATTATCTTGCAAATATGTCAAGTAACAATATAGAGATTTTTTGAAACATTTGATGCAGTTGAAACAATCAAAAAATAATCAACTTACTCTGATTTAATAAAAATAAATTGTATTATACTACATACAACAAATAAGAACACTTATACTCTTGACCATTCCACTCTTTTCTTCAACTAATTACAATGGTAAAACTGGGAATTAACGGTTTTGGACGTATTGGACGTCTTGCTATGCGTGCTGCTATCAAAAGCGGTGCTGATGTGATCGCCATAAATGACCCGTTTATGGATCCGAATTATATGGTTTACATGCTTAGACATGATTCTGTACACGGAACACTCAAAAATACAATCGAATCTGATGGAAAATATCTTATTGTTGACGGAAAGCATATTACTGTGTATACCGAGAAAGATCCAGCTCAGATCCCCTGGACAAATGTTGATATCGTGTTAGAATGCACTGGTGTCTTCACCACTATCGAGAAAGGCCAATTGCACGTGCACGGCTCTGTTAAGAAATGCATAGTATCGGCTCCATCGGCTGACGCTCCTATGTTCGTTATGGGCGTGAATAACGGCACTTACAACAGCAATACGATGCACGTTATCTCGAACGCTTCTTGCACCACCAACTGCCTTGCTCCCATTTGCAAGGTTTTGGACGAGTGTTACGGGATCGAGGCTGGTCTCATGTCCGCTGTGCATGCCGCCACCGCGACTCAGCCTTGTGTCGACGGCCCATCCAAGAAGGACTGGAGAGGCGGCCGCTCATGTATGTGCAACATAATTCCTGCGGCGACTGGGGCCGCGAAGGCCGTTGGAAAGGTAATTCCAAAGTTGAATGGGAAGGTGACCGGGATGTCTTTCCGCGTTCCGACAACCGATGTTTCGGTAGTTGACTTCACTGTACTCCTCAAGAGCCCCGTAAAATATGAACAGATCTGTTCAGACATGAAGAGGTACTCGGAGGGAGAGCTGAAAGGCATTTTGGGCTACACCGAGGACGACGTGGTCTCTTCTGACTTCATCGGCTCCACTGTGGTGTCTACGTTCGACGCAAAGGCCGGAATCCAGCTCAACGACACATTCGTGAAAATAGTGAGCTGGTACGACAATGAGTGCGGATACGCCACCAAATTGGTAGAGCTGGCCGAGTTCGTCGGGACTAAGTTGTGAGATGAATAATTCATTGCTATCACATTCTTAAACATTTTAGGCAGTGGAGATCGCAACTTGCAAATCAAAAAGATTGAAATATAATTGGAGCGGAACATGTGAATTCACGCCGTGAAATGAACCACTAATCTATTTCCACTTCCTTTCGAGTGATGTATTAATCGTGTTTCGGCTGAAAAGTGTGTCGACAATTTAAACAGTTCTGATCTATCTTTCAATGTTGTGTTGCGTATCCATATATTTATTGAACACATACTATTTTTATTAACATAACATTAATTACAAGTATTTACTACATATGAAGATCATGTGTATGAATCAAAAAAGTGACGCCATACTGTAATTCTACTCACTTTTAGAACCAGGTTTCGAGTTGACACTTTCTAGGCTTTTACAAATGTTAAAGTTCTGTTTTTGGAGTTATGAAGGAAATGTTATTAACTTTTTACTTAAATCCCGTGCATGGGCTTGGAAAATAGATGATCTTGACGCTAATATTTGATCCTTATTATTCATGTTCCTTTTGAAATAGAGTATTACAAATATTTACGACTCCAAGCGGATTCAGCTATGATAATGTTTACACATTATTTTAACTATTTTCAAGCTAAATCATTGCATTACTTGATCTAAAGTATTAGATACTGTTACAACCCAATCACAAGTCACTAAACTATTAAATCTTAACTTAAGGAGTTTTAATTTTATAACACAGTACGATAAATCTCAAAGAATCTAAAAGGGGTTTAAATAAATCTATCTGAATCAAATTCTAATTGATGTCGGTTAAGGTATTTGTAAAATTTGGTTAGGGGTTTTACAAAGTGCTAGAAATATTTCTTCAAAACGCATAAGTTGACGCATCAGAAAAATTATATTCCACACCAATATTTATGCAAACGAAGGCCAACATTGAAAACTAACTATAAGCGAAACTAAATGAGTTACGAAGAAATACCATACCTTAGAAATGTCTAGACTTTTGCCTTGATTTCGTGCACACACGTGTCGGAAAGGTAATTAAAAACTACGAAGTGAAGCCGTATGGTGGCGCTGCCAATCAACTATCTTCTATGAAAAACGGCGATATTGATTGCACGATTATTTGTGATTTGAAAAATCTTTAGTTCGTTCAAAGAACTAACACAAACGATGCCGATTCGGAAAACAACGATTTTGGTAGGATAATTCAGTCTGAAAACGATATGAAACTGGCACTACTTAGCAAACTTGACATTGGAGAACTCGCAGACAACAGTCTTTATAACAATCCTGTGGTCCGATTTTCTATCAAGTATAATAATCAATTCATTGATGTAGATGTTACTATTAATAGTGACTTTCCAATTCAAAACACAAAATACATTGAACAATGTATTGGTAAATTCAAACATGCAAGCGACTTAATTCTGTACTTGAAGCACATGCTTTAAGTTCATAATTAAGCTAGAGCTAATAGTGTCAACAGCATTAAATCCTATGCGATTTATATGATGGTGATCCACTATTTAAGCGATTAAAAATAGCCAAATAAAAAGAACTTCGTTGATATTTTACGTGGCTTTTTAAGTTACTTTATGCAATTTAACTGGGAAGATTAATGTGTCGTATAGAGCATGAATAACAAGTATTTGGAAACACGTAAAAATGATTTTGAGGGCTTGTTTGTTTTGGATCCATTTGAATAAGATCGAAATGTGAGCGACAACATGACGTATGATTCAACCAGGTAGCTATTCGAGCTATTTAGAAACGTGTTCGACTACCTCAGCACCTTGTCCAAAACGGACGTGTGTTCCATGGAGAATTGCATGGTCCACATATACCGCAAGCAGCAAATTTTGTGGAAAGAGGTCCAGTTGGAAATCAACAAGAGAAACTGGGCGTGTGTTGAGTGAATTTTAATTTACTATATAAATAATTTATAATTGGCTCAGTTCCACTCATTCTTCTTCATGACCAGGACGCCGCCGTTGCAGCTCACGAATTCCATGCCTCTCTTTTCGCATTCTTTTTTCACAGCCGGCTCGAATTGGATGTTGTATAGTTGCACGTAGTAGCTGCACTGTCCGATGTTCACGTCGAAGTCTCTGTCCTTTATGTTTATTTTCTCCAGGTCAATCTATTGTATTTGGAGTCTGGACGTGAATATGACGCATCCGAACGCGTTCTGCACGGTGAAGTTATCCACCACGTTTTGCGTTATTTTGCTAATTTGGTAGTTCGGATCAACTGCGTTTATTTAACTAAGTTAATTTGCTATTCTCGCTTGGTGGTTGCTTTCATTTTAGAGTCCCGTTTTGAACTAAAACGCACTAACTGGTATCTTCTATACTAATGATTAAACAGGCTGAACGGCCTCCCTCTCAGTTTCCCATAAATTAAGTTTCGTGCTCGGGGGGCGCACAACGGACCAGTTAATCACCTGCTAACTTTAATTAACGGATTACTATTAAATCCACTTCAAATCGAGTACTTCGGGCTCAGTATTGAAGCGGGAAGGGTCGCGCACTGTTTCGATTCTGAGTGATTGTAATTAATCTTAAGTGAGCTTGTCGTAGAAACTTTGCATATTGGTTGAGATTCTGGGCCTTAGCGAATGTTAAGTTAAGCGCTTGAGGAGCTATAATTCACGTTGCTTTTCGGCGTCAGCGTGCGCGGCTGCTAATGTGTTCGTTTAACCCTAAAACGGCTTGGAAAAAGCAGAAGCTTAATTGTTCTAAAATTATGCGAACTGGCCCTGATTCTGAGACTTCGTAAAATCCTGGAAATTTGAATTTTACAAATTAAGAGGAGTCTAATTCCCAGCACGATCGTCAGACCAGACACCGGCCTGATCTAACGGACGATTTATCGCCGCCTTGTCCAACGGAGACTGCGGATTTCCAGCCTGCATGTCAGTCATTCTGCCTGGAAGCATTATTTGAAGTGGATTCATTTAATAATATGACAGAAAATATATAAAATAGGTTTGAACACAATATTAACGCAAAGTCCAACAAATATTATTCAACTAATTAAAATTTGGTATTGCAACTGCATTAAAACCGGTAAATGTTCTAAATATGAATCTCTCACTCTCTTACAACATACTAACATTCAATTATTATATTCAGTTTACAAAATCTACAATTTAATATTATGTTCAACAAAATCAAAATGTTGAAATAAACGAAAAATATGGCAACAGAAAGTGTTTTAAACTAATAAATAGCCAATGATAGGTCAACTACTAATTTATTATCATATCGTCGTTCTCAAGAAAAACAGTTTGAAAATTAAAGCTTGCTAGAATTATTTAACGGAAAAGAAGTTGAATGACTAATTATTTATAATACTTGCATTATTTATAGCTAAATCACTTATCAGCTACATAGTCTTTGGATAGAATTAATTCTACCTCATACTATGCCATTAACAATTTTAGCTTTCTACATGAAAATGCTCTTTTTAGTATTGGAGACGCAAGGCACGCCAATTGTACTAAAATCAACTGACTCAGGGCCTATGAATTTTATAACCTCATCCACAGTAGTATTTTAATTACGTTTGAGAGATAATTTTTTAATCATCCTGCGTATTTGCTTGTAAAAAATAGCAATCAATAATAATCCGAATAATGCGCATGCTACAATTATACATGTTGTTGTTGTGTTAGTCATAATAGTTTTTGAAGCGGGTATGGGACAAAAATGACATGTATATTGCTCTATTTAACGTCAAATTAACAAAAAATTATCACAACTATTTTTAAATTATTGCATTTTCATAATATACAGACTTTATCATAAATATTGTGAAATAGGGTGTAATTCCTATTGTAACCATTAAAATAATCTAGTAGAGCACTATATACCAATTTTTACAGTATATAATTATTTTTCCACTTTAATCATGGAAACTCTATAAAATATTTAATAGTCTCTTCGAGCAGTGAATATTGATCCAGATGCAACAGAAAACTTCGATTATTTGCAGAAAATCATTTCCTAGCAGATACCTGTGGATACTGACTACGACGCTGTTGTAAATTCATTATTTTCGACTAAGAAGCAGATTTAGAAACTTGGGCTGTCTGAAATGGACAAGTATTTTTACATTGCGCATTTGGCTGAGGATTTGGGTATAAGCCTGGGTGATACGTTGGATTCGTCAATGAAGCGTTAGCCGACTGTGTTGCGTCTTGATCAGTCTTAATAAATTTCTGCTCCGTCTGAAAAAGAGTAGTGTCAGAAGTTAATTCTAGAGAATTTCAAGATTACTTTCGCTTCAGTTAGATGTGTGCTCGAGGATTTGAAGGCCGAGATCAAACGTCCATTAGTTCTCGATGCGAAGCCCATTCTAAATTGTCTGAACAAGATGTCCGAGTTCCGTTTGGAGTATTAAAATATTTTGCACTCCGATTTGCTCTAAACTCAGTAATAATTAACCAAAACGCGCTCACTGATCAAATCCGAGCTCCTCGGTTTCAAATCACAATTGCAATAATTAGAAATATCAACTTTTCAACTGTAAAAGAAGAATCCGAACGAGGACGTTTATTACCTGGCCTACGACATGCACACCGAACTGAATCAAATCAAAACGCAACTGAAGCAAACTAAACAATTCATAAACTATCAGAAGTAAAAGATAGATCACCAAATGAACAAACAAATGCAAAACGGGTTCGGACTCGCACCACTCCAGCACATGGACAAATTCAAAGAACTGCAAAACCAAATCCTTAAAATAAACTCAGAACAAAAAGAACACTTCGAACACATCTTCGAAACACTCAAAGAAAAATCAGTCGCACCAAAAAATGACGCAGAAACACAAACGGAAATGGACCAAATCAAAAACATCCTCAAAAAAATGCAACACATGAACAACTTCGTCAGACAAAACGAACCCGAACTCAGAAACATCGTCAGCAGAAACCAACAAATCAAACAACTATTCGTACACATTCACGGAATACAAGAAGCAGCTCTAGAGTGAACTAAATATAAACACATAATGAAATAAATATTACAATTGAATACACCATTAGAATAAGTCGTAAAAGAAGATGTGCTACTTTTTAATGTTCTTTATACATTCGTTATCAATAGATCAAATAGTAGATTGTATATTTGCTAATTAAAACATAACTGAAGGTTTTATATAATTTTGAGCGTTATTGTCTAATACCACACCAATTATTATGGATGATTACTACGCATTGACTTCAACTTTAGCTAGCGCAACAGACTATCAGGTATTTGACCAACTATACACAAATTATCTAGTAAATTATCTAGATAATATAAATTCTAATAAAGAATTGGAGGTGTTTAAACCTATTCATGACTTGGATGATCAAAAGTTTTATGTTGTAGATTCAACGCATACTTCTCAGAAAGAATTTAAAAAATGTGCCAAATAGCTCTCATAGTCTATATCAAGCAAATAATAACCAGATATTTCATCATATTTACTACTTGCTTAACTTAAACATTAGTTGCAATATCTGTTTAATATCTAATAATTGCATTAAACAATAAGAACATCTATTGAGTATTAAAATAATTAAACTACCAGTAATTTGCCACTTATTCAATAAATTGAGTATGAATACAACTAGAAACTATTAGAGACCTTAGACAACTTACTTACAGACTAAAACTGTGATTGTTTATAGCAATATTATGAAGAAATTTATAGAAAATATAGCATAAATGCATAATCTACAATCAGATAATACAAATAACACTTTCTACAAATCAATTAACCAATATCATAACCTGATGAATTATAAACGGTGTTTAGCCAAATATTGACAGACTAGCGTAAATATTTTTGGAATCCCTTGTATTTCACATTAGAATGCTATGTAGCAATCGGATTTTGTGAAGTATAAAAATAATGCATATCAAATAATCAAGTATTGACTTAAATATAACAAGTGCAAAGCTAAATAAGCACTAGTTTAGTACCTTAATAATAACAAAATAACTCTAAAATAATATATTCACAATAATTAAGGCAAAATGATGAAATTATAACTAATAATTTATTAAACGCTTTGGAATCTATGACTGTATCAGATCTACTGTGGGATTCGATCCAACAGTAAAATTACATTAACAAAATAGTTTCTTTTGAACAAAATATTTTCAATAAATAAACGTTTACTAATACAAAAACAGATTTCATGTTCTCAATAAATGATCAGGTATTTAGTCCCCAATCATTTATTGATTCTTTACTGTAGGAAGCCAAATTAACACCAGCTCAAATATTCTTATAACTCAATAATAATTTATTATTACAATAGGCTTCATTAATAGGGTCACAATTTAAGCTAGATTTTGATATGTTTAATATTCAATATGAACAAGCGTAATACAATTCATTTATAGAGTATCAAACAAACGACTCAAAATTTACCTAAAATATTTTAAAATATTTAGATTTGATTGAAAATACCGATTAATTACCATCACTAGATATTTAAATTCCTAAACGTCCAACGATCAAGAAATAAGACTTCCTAAGAAAAATATATTATCAAAGCTATAAGTAGAATACCCATATTTATCGCGAAATATTTGATAAGTATTTAATCGAACAAAATAAATTCTTAAATTCGCATAATAATTCAGATGTCTATTAGCTAGAATATTCTCAGTAACATTTACTTTTAAACGCAGGTGCTATGGAAGCTCAGATGATAAAAGGATAATCGTCTAATGAATTTGAAGCACTATTTTTTGAAGACTAATATATGGAAGCATCATAACCATTTTGTATTTTCCCTGCATTCCATCAACTTATCAAATGTGAGGACAATCAATATTCTGATATCAACAATTCTTTCTATTTATGTTCTTTTGGACACTTATAATAATCATTGTAATAAGATGCTTAATGTAAAATATGCGGATATTATGATGGTTACGATGAGGGATTCGCTATGAGCATTATTCAATACAAATATAAATAGGTGAATTTTGACTATTCAGTTAAAAATATGAAAAACACTCTTAATACTTAGAATCAATTGCGTACAATTACTCAAATGTAATTGAATGATTTAAGTTACAAAATTTAATTTAGTATGCCTTTAATCCGAAAAAATAAATGATAGACGCGCTTCTTCTTACTATTGGATTCGCATCAATACTTTCTGGCTCTTGTTGTTATACAATTCTAAATTCGTCTCCATTCAGTTATAACTCTTGATACATTTCATCTTGAAACTAAACTCTGAATCCTTTAATTAGTTGATTAACTTGAAATATGACTATGATAACATACTTATGTCTGACGTAACTTAGGTTATTGTTCCTGCATTCCATGTTCTAAATTGTTTCAAAAGTAAATATCGTTTCTAACCTTGATCAATACGTGTATAATCTTAGATATCATAACAATTGATACCAACTACCAGGCTCTTTGCATAAATTTTGGCTGGTGTAGCCTTATTTTCAACCACCATATGACTTGTTTCCACATTGTTTTGTTTGCTGAAGTTCGTCTAACCTATTGGTATTTTTACATATATGAATGAGTCATCATTGCGCTTAGATTTAACATCATCGTATCTGTTCATTTAAGGAACTGAACAGTTTTCCTGTATTATATAATATATTTCTACTGGAGTACTGTAACCGCCTAGCTAAGGTAGCCCTCGGAGATTTCTCTGAAAATCCTGAAGGCTACCTTAACTGGGAACCAAATTAGATTGTATCAAATCGTATTAAGAAGGTTGTTAAATCAAATTATATAATTTGTTCTTTTTGATGTGAAAAATATTTTACTAAAATAATCAATATATAATTAATTAGCACATATTAAAATATTATAACCACACACGTTTACATGAAATCTCAAGTAATATTTCTATTTTATAAATTAAATTTTAAACAAAATATATATAATTATTATTTCTACAGAGCAGTTATTTTCTTAAATAATGATTATGAAACAACAGTATTAATACTATAACAACAAAATAAAATGACTCACTTAACTGTAACCTTATCATCAGTACTAAGGCTCAATTCAATCATTCCATCTTCATCTCATTAATCATGACAATCCACAAATCCAAACTCAGTTACACATAACGTTACCTCAAAACTAATCTCAACATCATACCTCATCTTCTAGGATTGTCACTCTGAATAGCCTCCTCAGACAACCTAAGTTAGTTCGGCACTTGAACTAACATTGTTGACCTCGGAAGTTATCTTTGTAACTATCTTTGGGATGGCTGGTATGAATCTTGGGACTAGCGTATCAGCGGCAACGCGTAGTGCTTCTAAGTTTAGAGCAGGGAACAATGTCATAACTCTTTAATCAGTTTCTTCCTGTTCATGCTCATTTACTCTTGAAAGCGAAATCTCTGCAATATATTAACTGCATAAAATCTGTGTTTGTGTTTTGTTGTTTAATACTATAACAACAAAATATAATTTCTAGAAAGAGTGGTTTAAATATTAAAAATAATATAAAGTAATATAAAGTAAGAATTGATATTAAAATATATTATATATGATATTAAATATATAAATTGAAAATGAATCCATTTTACCCTAGTTTTGCCTGAAAATGCCAAAAAGTGGTCTAGAAAGCGAGTAGGGTTACCTTAAGCGGGAGCGGTCGAGGGCTACCTTAGCTGGGCGGTTACAGTACATTTAGACAAAATATTGCATGAATATAACCAAAATTATTCTACAATTGATAAGTTAGATTAACTAATTATTAAATGCGTTTCCCTCACCGTTGTTAAAGAATTAGTAATTATTTGTAAATTCATTATTTTCGACTAAGAAGCAGATTTAGAAACTTGGGCTGTCTGAAATGGACAAGTATTTTTACATTGCGCATTTGGCTGAGGATTTGGGTATAAGCCTGGGTGACACGTTGGATTCGTCAATGAAGCGTCAGCCAACCGTGTTGCGTCTGGATCAGTCTTAATCAATACCCGCTCCGTCTGAAAAAGAGCAGTGTCAGAAGTTAATTCTGGAGAATTTCAAGATCACTTTCGCCTCTGTTAGATGTGTGCTCGATGATTTGAAGGCCGAGATCAAGCGTCCATTAGTTCTGGATGCGAAGCCCATTCTAAATTGTCTGAACAAGATGTCCGAGTTCCGTTTGGAGTATTAAAATATTTTGCACTCCGATTTGCTCTAAACTCAGTAATAATTAACCAAAACGCGCTCACTGATCAAATCCGAGCTCCTCGGCTTCAAATCACAATTGTAACAATTAGAAGTGGTATCATTTCAGCTCTAAAAGAAGAATCCGAACGAGGACGTTTATTACCTGGCCTACGACATGCACACCGAACTGAATCAAATCAAAACGCAACTGAAGCAAACTAAACAATTTATAAACTACTAAAAATAAAAGATAGATCACCAAATGAACAAACAAATGCAAAACGGGTTCGGACTCGCACCACTCCAGCACATGGACAAATTCTAAGAACTGCAAAACCAAATCCTTAAAATAAACTCAGAACAAAAAGAACATTTCGAACACATCTTCGAAACACTCAAAGAAAAATCAGTCGCACCAAAAAATGACGCAGAAACACAAACGGAAATGGACCAAATCAAAAACATCCTCAAAAAAATGCAACACATGAACAACTTCGTCAGACAAAACGAAACAGAACTCAGAAACATCGTCAGCAGAAATCAACAAATCAAACAACTATTCGTACACATTCACGGAATACAAGAAGCAGCTCTAGAGTGAACTAAATATTAACACATAATTAAATAAATATTACAATTGAATATACCATTAGAATAAGTCGTAAAAGAAGATGTGCTACTTTTTAATGTTCTTTATACATTCGTTATCAATAGATCAAATAGTAGATTGTATATTTGCTAATTAAAACATAACTGAAGGTTTTATATAATTTTGAGCGTTATTGTCTAATACCACACCAATTATTATGGATGATTACTACGCATTGACTTCAACTTTAGCTAGCGCAACAGACTATCAGGTATTTGACCAACTATACACAAATTATCTAGTAAATTATCTAGATAATATAAATTCTAATAAAGAATTGGAGGTGTTTAAACCTATTCATGACTTGGATGATCAAAAGTTTTATGTTGTAGATTCAACGCATACTTCTCAGAAAGAATTTAAAAAATGTGCCAAATAGCTCTCATAGTCTATATCAAGCAAATAATAACCAGATATTTCATCATATTTACTACTTGCTTAACTTAAACATTAGTTGCAATATCTGTTTAATATCTAATAATTGCATTAAACAATAAGAACATCTATTGAGTATTAAAATAATTAAACTACCAGTAATTTACCACTTATTCAATAAATTGAGTATGAATACAACTAGAAACTATTAGAGACCTTAGACAACTTACTTACAGACTAAAACTGTGATTGTTTATAGCAATATTATGAAGAAATTTATAGAAAATATAGCATAAATGCATAATCTACAATCAGATAATACAAATAACACTTTCTACAAATCAATTAACCAATATCATAACCTGATGAATTATAAACGGTGTTTAGCCAAATATTGACAGACTAGCGTAAATATTTTTGGAATCCCTTGTATTTCACATTAGAATGCTATGTAGCAATCGGATTTTGTGAAGTATAAAAATAATGCATATCAAATAATCAAGTATTGACTTAAATATAACAAGTGCAAAGCTAAATAAGCACTAGTTTAGTACCTTAATAATAACAAAATAACTCTAAAATAATATATTCACAATAATTAAGGCAAAATGATGAAATTATAACTAATAATTTATTAAACGCTTTGGAATCTATGACTGTATCAGATCTACTGTGGGATTCGATCCAACAGTAAAATTACATTAACAAAATAGTTTCTTTTGAACAAAATATTTTCAATAAATAAACGTTTACTAATACAAAAACAGATTTCATGTTCTCAATAAATGATCAGGTATTTAGTCCCCAATCATTTATTGATTCTTTACTGTAGGAAGCCAAATTAACACCAGCTCAAATATTCTTATAACTCAATAATAATTTATTATTACAATAGGCTTCATTAATAGGGTCACAATTTAAGCTAGATTTTGATATGTTTAATATTCAATATGAACAAGCGTAATACAATTCATTTATAGAGTATCAAACAAACGACTCAAAATTTACCTAAAATATTTTAAAATATTTAGATTTGATTGAAAATACCGATTAATTACCATCACTAGATATTTAAATTCCTAAACGTCCAACGATCAAGAAATAAGACTTCCTAAGAAAAATATATTATCAAAGCTATAAGTAGAATACCCATATTTATCGCGAAATATTTGATAAGTATTTAATCGAACAAAATAAATTCTTAAATTCGCATAATAATTCAGATGTCTATTAGCTAGAATATTCTCAGTAACATTTACTTTTAAACGCAGGTGCTATGGAAGCTCAGATGATAAAAGGATAATCGTCTAATGAATTTGAAGCACTATTTTTTGAAGACTAATATATGGAAGCATCATAACCATTTTGTATTTTCCCTGCATTCCATCAACTTATCAAATGTGAGGACAATCAATATTTTGATATCGATAGTTCATTCTAATTATGTCACGTTGGACACTTATAAGTACGATTTTAAGAATATGGTTAGTGTAAGATATGTGGACATTATGATGGATATGATGGCGATTACGGCAGTTGCATTATTTAATACAGCTATAAATGGAAAGATTTTGATTATTCAGTCAAAACAATGAAAAATAATAATCCCAAAACTCAACATTAATTCCGCACAATCATTTAAATGGAATAAAATGATTTAATCTATAAAATTAAATTTAGTTCGCCTATTATCCGAAAAAATAAATGAAACACGAAAAAATACTAAAAAACACTGTATTAATATTAAAACTAAAATATTGAGTGAATAAAAATAATATCTTTATATAACATTGATAAAACCGTTGATTATTTAATTTAACATAGCAGACAATTTAATCAAAAGAATAACATTAGGGAAGGCAATTAAGGCATATTTGGAGTGTCAGAAGAGTCTTGCAGGATTAGTAGAGCAAAGCAAGGAACAATGCTTTGTATGTTTTATATATGAATTATATGATCACTTACTTAACTCTTACTTATTTCGTTTTTTCTAGAATCCATAATATTTTTTATAAAGCCAAAATACATGTAGTGTTAAATTAAGGCTGGAGTAGTTTTTAAAATAAAAAATTAACAGTCACACATCAATATGACCATCGTCAGTTTAATAAACAAATTAATTTACCTATTTAGTCTTTGGAATTCTACTTATCAATTTTCTACCTATAAAATACCAGAGCAAGTACGCGAAAACGAATCCCAAATTAGTAGCCAAAATCTTAACGGTAATAATTACTTCTTTCGCTATAAGTGTATTATCGTCAGTAATCGTATATGAGTTCATCGCGACTCCATCCATTATCTTCCCATCCTTGAAAAACTGGACTCTGATTTCAGGTTTCAGAGATAAATCAAAACCGGTAACAGAAAAAGATTAAAGCCCCGTTTTGAAATCTCTATTTTCCGTTTTCAGGACCTGTGAATTATTTCCAAGTAATACTTTAACAACTAATGCATCGTTCACCATTAATTAGCATGAACTAGATTTTGTATTTTGGTCGAATGAAATTTACAAAGTCTTGTTTTTCTAGTTGTAAATTAGATTTCCTGTTGTGAAGCACGAAAAATATACATTATCAATGATTTTGGTATAATTTGTTACTAATGTATCGTGACTGTAATACATATTTACTATTTGAATTTTTAGTGATGAAGCTTAATAGAAATTCAGTTTTTACAGCAGAACGTCACATTATTAGTTGGTGAAGCGCGTTTCACAAGTACTGTGAACTGAAATTGCGTTTGGTAAGTAAGATCCAGCACCAACAGCAAATAATCTCATCCTAAAAATTTCTGTTTATGCAACATCATAAGTGGTGAAGATGTATTACACTTCGTACGATGTTATACCAAGTGTATTCATCAGATTTATTGCATTGTTTGCTAATGGCCCTAGTTCCTTCGTGAATATAAATCCGTTAGACAGTATTTATATATCAAAACGATCATACAATTAAGCCAGTCCAACTTGCGTATACCAATTTAATGTAACTTAACTATTTTTAATAATTTAAACTGCATCGTTTGTTAGATATTAAATATTTATTTAGAACAAAATCATATCTTTCGATAAGATTCCGTTCTTCATGGTCTGTGTGAAATATTTTGAGATCGTCGGATTTTCTAGCTTTATTCTCACTGGAGTAGAAGAAGTCTAGACATTTAAAGTTGGTACAAAAAGGTCTTGTTGAACCGTTATTGTCAGCTAGTCGTGAATCGTTACAGAGTAGTCTGTATAAGTTATGTACATTTTCACCTTGTTCAAGGTGTTTAACTTCAACTATCCTAGATTATCAGTCGCAATTGAATCCTTACATGTGAAAGTCGGATATAACACCAGTACTACAGCTCCTTGATAAAGCTCTACGAGAGAATCATTATCATGGAAACAACTGCTTGAAAGGCCTTATGATACTCTTATAGATCCGGCTGGGATGAACGTAACATGAGTCTTCGTTTCTAGCACAATGGTACCGGATTCTGAATTTTTGATCTTAGCGCACTCTACAAGGTTGTCACATGTCAATGAGATCTGTTGCGGATTATTATATATGAAGTCTTGTACGTATACTCCTGGTTCGTATGTTCCAAGACTATCGACTTGGAGACTCACGAAAACACCGTGGGGGATATCACACGAATCTGACTTGGTGGAAGTTAAAGTAATTTGTAGCGTGTCTGCGAACATGTTGATATCAGAGTTTGTTGTGAAGCAATTATACATGGTTTTCTTTTCGAGTCTTGATAATTCGGACAAAGCTATAATCATTATCATTTTTGCAAAGTGGAAATGAATACATAGTTAGTAATTCATATTGTTTTGATAAATTTCAATTTTACAATATCTCAACAAATTATTCGAAAAATACTAGTTTGTAAGATACAAAAAGAGGATGTATTTTTATTAAAATTAGTTAAAAGAAACATATTTGCTTTTAATTTATTAAAATAATTGGTATTCATAAATCTAGATTTGATAGATTATTATTTCAAACGTGATAACCTTTTAATTGATTAAATTTTAATTAAACTATACTTCTGAGTACTAACCAAAAAATTGATTCTAGTATATTGTAATTTATTTTTAAATAGTACAATAATTTAATGTTAACTTTTATTATGATTCAAGAATCTCACTTGATTAACAGTGCTGCGACAGCACCATCAACTCCATATCCTCTGCACATTTCCATGAACATTTCGAGTTGTACGAGTTTAAGTTGTTCTTCAGTAAGTTCGTCTCCGACGATGTTTAGTTTCTTCTTGACGATATCCATTTGCTGTTGGTCTATGGTGAAGAAGTACGCTGGTTACTTCATGAGCAGTAATTCGAATCCTTGCTTGATTTTCCCGGTTGCGATGAGTTTTCCGACTACGAGCAGCATTGATTACGCTGGGATTGCGATTCCGGCCATTAAAAGTGAGTGCAGGATATCAGCGCACATCATGACGACGGAGTTAATGTTTATTTTGAGTGCGGTTTGTGTTGCGGTCTGCACGAATGCTTGGTATATGGTCTGTTTGGTAACTTAAGCCGTCATGAGCGTTTTGATCAGCCCGAGTGATTTTTTGATGATGAACATTTAGCTCTGTTCGAGTTGGTTGAAGTTGGTGACCGTGTACTGGTTAATTAAGCAAATATTCTGTATGGTGCTTGGAGCGGGCATGTAACTTTGTTTAATTATGATGTCAAGTTGCTTCATCTCTCTCGTTTTGAGTTCCTCTGGGTAAATCAGTTAGTTGAGGAAGCAGTCGAGTAAATCGAGTAAAACGCCGTTTTCGCGGTTCCAAACGGAGCTTAAGTTCGTAAATTATTCTGAAATGAATTTAATGTTCTAAAACGCCTCTTAATTTTAAATTTGGTTCAAAAATCTTTCGTCAAAAAGGGGCTGGACAAGTGAGAGATACTTTTTGGAGAACTGGTTCACCGTTCCGAATTGGCCTGAGGTGGCGAGCTGGAACTGCTTCTGATGGGGCTCTTACAAGTATTTTTCAATGGACAGGTACTCCCCACTCCAATCCGCTCCAATGCCGAGTATGAAGTCCTTCGTGAACAGCGAGAATTGGTCCACGAACTGAATTACGCACTCGGGGTAGAATTTTTGGAAGATCTTCTTCAGAATGAGGCCGAAATTCGAGTTGAACGACTCCTTCTAACTATTTTGCACTTTAATGTTACTTGACACCTGCTGGAACTCGTTCTGCCTGTACTCAATCACCTGGAAGAAATCATTGTCAAAGTACTAGAACGAGTTCGTGCAGAAGATGAACCTAGCAGTTAAAAATTTAAGAAGCTAACTGTTGGACTCGTCCGAAATACCATTCAAAATGGACAACTACTAGCCACTGAAGTAAATACCGCAGTAATCAGCAACCGCACGCACAGCTGTTGAAATCGCATTCTAATAGTGCTGTGGGAATGCGGTTTACGGCTAAGCTGGAAGATTCTATATAAACTAGTGCACAAAGGACTACTACTGACCAGCTTCTGGCTCAGTCTTATCAATTAACTAACTCTGGAACATGGACGTCAAATAATTCAACTAAGACTTATCCACTATCGCATTCAAAACAAGAGTCTAAATCGCAAATATGCATAACTAACTCATGTTCTCCTTGTACTCCAAAACTAACTCAACTAATTGCTGAGACTTTGGAGATCTCTGCTCCTCCTTTATAAACTACTCAACAAACTGAGCACGCTACAAATCTTGAACATTTCCATTGTCGCTTATGAGATCGAAATCATCAGTCTTTTACTTAACTTTCTCATATAAATACTACTCAAAGACTATAGAAAATGATAATTAGTTTCTGAAATAATATTAAAAGAACACTGGACAATCTTAAGGAGTTTTACAGCTTATTGCTAAAAGTAGAGTTAATGCATGAAGAGAATTCGCCATAGTTGTTTAGTTGTAAGTTTTTATGTACTGCGCTGGATTAATCATGAACAAGGCTTGCAACAACACGAATTTAGTATTTTCTAAAGCATACTTAAGAGCAAATGCGTAATTCTTTCTGTTAATGAATAACTTAGGAAGAAGCTTTGCGATCAGTTTTGATATGTCAAGCAAATAGGATTTAGACTGTAATTATTGTTCAAGGGTTAGTTTATGTTCTCTTAATTAGGTATTTAACACCACGTGCACCATATCGCTTACTTGTGTATTTTCAAGTATCATTTGCAGGAATTTAACAGAAAGAACTGGTTAAACTAGTTCCAAGCGTTTAAAGAAGTGTTCAAGTGCTTTCAAGCAACCTACAAATACGTCTTGTTAAAATTGTTGGTCTGGGCTGAATCCGTACTGATCTCTACCGGCTTGAAGGTATTCGAATACGAATAGGAGGTCTGTAAATAAGTCCAGGTGTTTTTACGTTATGAGTGAGCTTGAAAACGTGTTGGGAACATCCTGGCAAAACTGCGGGACAAAGCTGAACAAATACAGTATGCTGTCTGGGAGGTATCCTTCATTAGATTTGTAGTTCTTTGAGTTGTACCTGAGGGCGGATAAAACTGTTTTTACAAACAGCTGAGATTTATTATTCTAAAAGAAAACGTGGACAGTATCTTGAACTGATGAGCGCTGAATGTAGGGGAACTTTAAAACGGAGAACAATTCTGTCTCAGAGAACGGGCACAGCTGATGAATTTTTAATATGAAATCGAGTTTGAACGGTAGGTTTTGCTGCTTGTTCGACCTTGAGTTCAGGAGAATGAGCATTTACTTCAGGAGTTAAATACAAGCATTTTTAACGTCCGAATCGGCTACTTTGGAGTACACCTGCGAAACGGAGTTGATGATTTGCTCGTACAAATCAATAATCTCGCACTGAGATAGTTTAACGTGCCAAATCTGCGTTGACTGGACCTATAATTGCTATGAGGATAAAAACTTTGCGAAACCAAGCAAGATGAGCTGGTATATGGTTGACATTTTTTGCTGGTTTGAAATATTTAACGCACACGCATCGCTGAGTAAGCGCATGAATAATTAAATTACGCGCTGGCAAACTAAAGTTCTGTGAGTATAATCACCAGTGTAGTTTTTGAACTCTTCCAAGTCAGCTTGACAGTAGAAAGCTACAGATTGGCATAGAATCTCGTTTTCGTTCGCTGACGGAGATTTTAACTAAGAATTATCAGTTTGAGTGTAAATCTTTATGTTCTAAATCGCATTCGCATCAAGTGGCTTCAAATCATCAAAATATAGTGAGGAAACCAAAGCAGTACTCGTGATTAAGTTGGGAGTGGTCGCAGAAGACAAACTTATGAATGATTTAAGCGGTTTAAAGAACGGCTCGAGATTTATTTACGTATTCTGTACTTTCTCAACTTCCTTGGTCTCTTCTGTTTAATCAGCTGGCTTTTCAGTTTTGTCCTTTTCAGACTTATCCTTCTTCTTTTTGTCCTTCTTCTTATTTTCTGGTTATTTAGGCGGTTCTTCTTTATTTTCAACTTCAACTGATCCGAATTGCACGACTGATTACCAAAACTTATATTTCTTGCTCAGAATTTCATTCGTAATGCTGGCGAACATGTTTTGTGCTAATAGTTGCTAGTTCGCGCCCATGATTTAAGTTGGGAACACGAATTAGTCAAATTGAGTTGCTTTGTTAATAGCAACGCTGATGCTTTAGCCAGTTGTTCCGAGGTATACGAGTGCGCTAACTTCTTGTATCAAATCGGCGTTTGAGAACTAGTCCAGTAGTTTGAATATCGCGCGTCTAATTTGGTTAAATTGGTCGGTGATCTTGAATTCTCCCATCATTTGCAGTTCCGTTCTTGGTTGTAAGATAAAGTTCAGTTATTTAAGTAGTTGTGTTTCAGGCCTGAATTGCGTGCACTCGTCAAGCACGAACGACAGCAGCCATGCGGTGGACACGATAGCTTTAATCAGATTTATCGGGTGATTTGGATCCGATTCAGTTAAAGTAGTCGTAATTTGCTTGCGTAACCTCTAGTAAATTTAACTGGTGTGTATATCGTGAACTGAGCGGGTCATTAATTAACAACTTAAACGTATATTATCCATCAAAAACTTATCAGAGCTGTTCACACAGTCAGTTTGGAAGCTGAACGGCTGTTCTTGAGACAGTGAGGTGATGTTTTCGGAGTCGTCCTCGTTTTGAAGGGCGAGGAATTCGTCCAAATCGGGTACCTGGTCAGCACCCAAAAAATCTTCTGAGAGGTACTGGTTGAATATTTTGCTCATTCCGTCGCTGCCCCAGTTCTTAACCGGTTTCTTCTCGGGTTTGGGCGCTTCTTTCAGCTGGAGGATGTCGCGCATGACCACGGAGCCGGCTATCTGCCTATTCAAAGAGAAGGAGCACAGGCAGTCCATAACGCAGAACTTGCACATCGGATCCAAGGAGATGAACTACTCGAATAAATTCTGCGTATCCAAGAGCGAATCGGAAATAATCAAAATCGTGTTGTAAATGTTGCAGGTATACTCGTAGTTCACATCCCTGGACAGATAATAATCGGATAGTTAAAGAACTGTTAAAAGTCCCTCCATAAGTATTTGGCCAGTGATTTTGCCAAAGTGTGCGAGACCGCATATTCTCTGCAACGTTGTAACTCTAATATCAGAAGTTTCATCCAGCAAGTCATTTACAGTTTTACAGCACTCAGATCTAACCTCTTTTAACATGTTAAGCTACAAATTAGGTAATTCCTCCGTATCGTTGCTTATTTAACACAGTTACGGCTACTCTAAAACGCATTACGGGAGTTTACAACTAATCTAAGATGGGAAGAATTAATTGAACTCCTCATTGTTGTAAAATTATAAATCAGTGAATCTGTAGTAATAGTGAATCATAAAATGAACTGAGTTTCTATCACCCCTGATTGTTTACTAACTCTGAATAAGAGCTCTGAAAATGCTAATCATAGTCAAAGCCTCTGCGTTGGTTCTAGAATCAATTTTTGTTTTAGCTGCCTGCATTATCATTCTCTTTAAAAACTCAACAGAAATAAATTTCTTCTGACTCATTAAATAATCAGCTATTTAAAATACACCAGAGTCATCGTTTAAGACTTGCAATATTTGAACAGGCTGCAATTAAAATTTAAACAACTCCGCTCCAAGTAAAGTTATATCATGAATTTAACAATGTTCAGTAACTATAAATTCTTTATTAATAAGCGTAAGCGATTGGAAGATCTCAGCGAAAATATAAATGAAATTTCTAGTGTTTCCACGAGCACCGGCATAGTTTAATGCTTTTTACAAATTCGGACAAAGAGTAACAAACTACTAATATTGCATATACTTTTGAAAATCTACGTTGTCGTATAGTGTACTGAATTGCGTGCACGTTTGCTGTATTGGGATAAGGAGTGAGCACATAAAGAATTAATAAAGTTACATTCTAAATTGATCAAAGTCATCAGTTAAATTAACAGGATCTGCTTAAGATTTATTAAGATTTTGTTATTAAAGAAGCTACGTTATCGTTTCCATAATGAGTTGATCTTATCCTTCTTAGTTTTCAACAAATACAAGAACCACTTTCATGATTACATGAGCGAGCTCTTCTAAAACTTCAGCGAAAATTTAATCTTGCTTATCTCCGACCTTTTTACCTTCTCCAATACAGTACTAAAGTAACGCCAAACAAGAGCCGAACATTGAGCCAATTGAACCCAATACAGCACCAACTATTGTAGTTTGATATATAATTTGTTGACGATAATTGCATTTGATCAAGTTTTCTTAGTCAATTACTTAAAATTGGCGGTTGATATTATTGTTTATAGTTGAAAATTCTTTATAAACGAATTGCATTATAATCTCTAAATGTGGTTTGGAACGAATACATGCAAGTGTATCTAGAGTGACTTTAAGAACTTAACGATCCATTTCAGAAAAGTTTTCGTAAATATTAAAGAAATCAACAGTTGGACGTTTTTCTCTCATTTCTGATTATTCGAATTTTATTTCAGAATTATAATCTGGACCAAATACTTTAACTTTTGAAACACAATTTTCAGCTTCAGCAGTGTTTAATAAAAATTTAAGGTTGTTTATTAAAAGATTTGTTATGTCGAAAAGCAAAACATGCCCAGCAGAAGACTAAAACTCTGTCAATTAGTTCTTTTTGGGATTTGATTGCACAAACCTATTTTGAACGTAGTTAGACTAGTCAAAAGGGTGGAAATATTACGTGTGCTAACGTAAGCAGAAGAACATAAAATATGTTATAGCGTATCTGAGTCTGCACTGTGAGCGTCTGAACGAGTAGTAGTTTACTTGCTTTTACAGGGTAGTTGGGAGTTTCATACCGTAAAACAGTTCTCTAAATACTTGAGGTAGTGCTGCAGTTGCACCTTAAGAATCTAATAATTCTTGAGCGGCTCCACACAACTCTTCGTGTTCGCGTTGTGTTATAAATACACCTGGGTCAGGTGATTATTCTGGGAAGGCCCGTAAGTATTCTAGCAGCTCCATAAATTAAAGGGAGTGTTAAAATCCGTAATTATATTTAATATGTTATAATTTACATTGGTCCACTTCCAGCGTAAAATGTAATAAAATATGGGAATAGTGGAGCAGCTCATTCACGACGGCCGGATATTGAAGTGTTTATTCTTGTCTCAGGATGAAAAATTATACCAGTAATACGTATGCCAGCAGTTATTCCCGGCTTTGAATTTGTAAACGCTTCCGTGCAAGTCCGAGCCAGTTGTACCTTAGCTTGAATCTTTAGCGCGCACTTTGAAGCAGCAGAATCCGCAAACAAATAAGTCATAGTATTCGACTAACACTGATACGTAATAGATTAAGCTTTAGTTGACCAGGTTGAGGAAGCTCTGCTAATAAATAAACGCCTCCAAATCCCTGACCACTCAGCAGATTCAGATGAAGAACGTGGAGCACGTATCCGAGAACCTGATGAAGCTCATGGACAACTGCGGCCAGTTACTTTGTAAAATTCAGGAGAAAACGGAGCAGCTGAAAGTTCAAAATTAGCTCGGAGCGTTCGTCGGGAAATTGCAGATCAAACCGCTGGAAAGGCTGTGAACGGTATTTTGTTTTCTTTGTTTTCTTTCTACTCAATATAAAAATGTTAAAAAATGTTAAACTGGTTTCGTTACTTTTACTTTCAATTAAAAAGTATTTAGAATATAATAAAGAACTGAAACTAATTAAATGGAAGTTTATGTTATTTAACTGATAAATTTTCAAGAAGAAGAAAAAATTGGGGTTTAAACCGAAGCTTGATTTGTAACAACATCTACAGTTAATAAAATATAATCAACATATAAACTCCAAGATGTTGGTTAATTATTTATTATTATAAATTTCTTCCATAATATTCAATATATAATTAAACTAGAACCTAAACTGATTAAGACTAAGTCTGATTAAGTTTTATTATTTAATATAGTCATTATATTAGTATTGTCATTATATAACAAATGGATTTGTGAAAGAAGTAGGTTACATAGTAATATTTGAAGATCTGACAGTATTTAATATTATTTAGCTAAATGAGACACTAAGTAAAGGATGTTATTATTCTTTAATTGTATTGCATAATTAAAATACTTAATAAATATTACAAAGTATTTGACATTTGATTACCACCTCCTTTAATGATCCCAAAGGACAGTATCATAATGCCATTGAAAGTAAACGCATTTAACATGACTCAAGACCTACAACGTGTATAAGCCCTTGTAACTCGTAAGGAAAAAGGTTTATTGACCGCAGAAGATATAGCTAAAGTAAAAATAGCCATTCGTGAAAGTTTTGAAAACAGACAGTCTGTTTATAAAACGGTTGGCGAGGTACTTAACAGAACGTCCAAACTCGTTCCTTCTGAAGCAACTAAATACATATCTGCTACAGGTAACACACCAATGCATTATTCTACATTATAAACTGGACCTACAGTCCCAATGTGCGATGATGCAACGGATTTGCTGCAAAATGTATGCGTAGCTGAGTTTGCTGCTAGAAACTATAATGATAAAGAAATTATACGAAGAGTTAAAGATTAAACTGGATTAGATTATTCAGGGTGTTATAGCTAACTACACAAAGCTATAGAAGACTGGTAAAAAGGTGATAAAAGAAAAATAAACTTCATTGCTAGACAGCTTTATACAGAAAACCCTGAATAACTAAAATCATGGAATGATAGTGAAATTAGTTAAGGAATAAAAACGATAAAGGAAGATTTCGTTAATAAATTTTCTGCGATGCCATATTTCCCTGAAAGATTAGTTTCTAAGGGCTTCAAGTTCTTTTAAACAGAACTTTGCAAAAAAGATGTTTGTCCAGAAGCTGTTCAGTTTGATGGATTTTAAATGGTGTGTCCATGTTGTGTGTATCCTAAAAATCTGCAAAATCCAAGCGCTGTCAAGGTAAAATGCACACTACGTTGCGTTTTCTGCTAAAAACTGATAATTGGCGACTATTTCTTTGTTCAAAATGAAGGATTTTGTTGCGAGAATTGTGGGAGAACTAATTAAGGTAAGAGAATAGTATTCCAAGAGTGAAACAATTTCAATTTATATTTCATCAACAATCTTCACTCAGCATCCGGTCTTTATATTATAGCCTCTAATTTCCATAAATCAATTATTTAAAATATTTTTATTAGTTGTATTATTTTAAACTTTAAAATTTAAAGTATCGATGTTAAAATCAAGTCGTCCATTAATGCATTATTCATATTTGCTCCAATATTAATATCATTTCACAATCTAATCTCATTTAATCCATTTCCCCACTATTCTTAAATCTTCAGTTGATATTTGCTCTCCTTTTCGGCCTCATAAAGTTATCTTACTCTCTTACTTGGCAAACCGGAACGAAAACGGAGGAGAAATCAACGGATTCCATTCCAATTTATTCAACAACTGTTTTCTTCGGCTCAATTATTTCAACCGTTTCCAAGTTCTCGTATTTTTTGCTCTTCTCTCTTCGTTTCAAACAGCAGGAAATGAGCGCGAAAATGATGTTGGAGGCGACGAAAACACCGGCCAAGGTTATGATCACAAGGTGCGATTCTTTCATTTGAAGCGGAATGCGAATGTACTAACGGTTGAAATAAATTATTGTGAGCAATTATTGAAATGTTAGAAAAATATCTGATTTGCTTGTGATTGGATAAAAACTTGATATTTTGCGGTGAATAGAAGGAATAGAGGGAAATAACGGCGTTTTCCAAAATATAATGTATCTTTGGGATTCTGTAGAATTATCTTAGAACAGAAATAGAAACTATGAGAAACTGCAAGCATGTGTAAAACTAACTTAGTTGATCATAGTATCATCTAATTAATAAGTAAAACTCTCTGCTTTTCCTTATTTAGTGATTTGTTACGTCTTACGAATGTGTGTGCTATGTCACATAGCTGTGTGCTATGTGTAAGGCTCCCTTTTCTGCAGTATTTGCAGTAAATCGTCGTTTTACTGCAGAAGTAACTGCATGCAGGACGAAAAAACTCCTGCAACTGCAGTAGAAATTCTGCAGTTTTCAAGAAGCCTGCAGAATGATTGATTGATTTTGGTCATTTAGAGGCGTTTTTTCCAAAATATTTTTACAATATTTGTATAGAATACTAATATAATATACAATACTACATTTTAAAACCACTTCAAAGTTCATCAAGAAAATGTTAATCATCATTATATAAAATATACGATTTATACTACGCTATTGACATTAACATGTTTAAATATACTTATATGTGATAACCATGTTCTTATAATGATTTTAAACAAAATTAAAACATATTAAAAATATATTTGCTAAGACTAAGCTAATAGATTATAAAATAAGAAACCAATAGTATTGATAGTTTTTAAAGTATTATTCACTAATTATGTAACGAGATACGATCAATAAATAGATTTTATAATTATTTAGATTAATTTATGTTCAAAGAATGCTGAAGGAATGAATAATATTGAAAAATTATATGGTTTCTATAAGAATACGATGATATATGAAGTTATTTTTTATTTTTTATTTTCCTATGATTTCACTCCAACATGAATGAATATTATATTCTATTATATTCATTAGTAATAACATATGCTTTCATTTTTACTAACATATAAAGTTATTCTAATCGTTAATATTCATATTACACATATTAATCAACGTAGTTTATGAATAAATAATATAATATTGCTTTGCAGTAGACGATTCGCCTGCAAACTACCTGCAGGCTACTGCAGCTGCAGTAAAATATTCTACTGCAGAAACAGGTCAACTTACTGCAGAAACTGCAGAAATAGTTCGATTTACTGCTGAAAAGGGAGCCTTAGCTATGTGTACCAATTATCTATTTGTATTTAGAAATGACTTGATTACAAATTGAATTAAACGAAATAATAATAGAGAAAAAGCACTTTATAAATCTTAATAACATGACTCACTCAAGAGCAACAATCCAACAATACATCTAAACGCAATTAATATATATTAGGTATTTTACTATAGCTAAGTAAAAATAATATATATTTTAATAATTCTTGTGGTTAGTGATTCTCCAGTTAATTAAAATGGTTTTCATCTTTTTTCCAATCTAAGTGATTCTGCTCCCTCATTTATGTAACAGCTTTAATGTATTTACTATATGTGATTTAACATCTTTTTAAATATTAAGTAACTATTTTACTTTATTTTATGGTATGAAATGTACACATATATACATAATATTAATAATATTACGTATGTGTGTAGTGGTTTAATTAGTTTTTTACTGGTTTTAAAAGACATTTAAGATCTTTTTTGTAGAATGTATCTTAGTGAACTGTGAGTGAAACTGTGAATATGTAATACAAATGTTGTTTAAATACATATCTTATATAGGATAAATATAATTTATCCACTTCTCAATGAGTTCTAATCCTAAAAAGTAATGGTTTTTGGCAGCATAATCAGGTAATGTTGAAATATTAAAATAATAATAATTTTTCACAGTTAAAAATGAACAAAACGAAACAGCTTTAATGATAGCTATTAAACACTCTCGAATAGATGCAGTAAAATATCTTATTGAAGCCGAAAACAACCCAGAAATATTATAGTTCGCAAAATTGTATTAGAACTAATAAATAATTAGCTTAATAGAAAGTTAGAACAAAATGGAACATTAAAAAACCCGAACAAATTAAGGATAACAAAAAGAAGGTCAAAATTTCATAAATAATTTATGGGCGGTTATTGGTTGCTCATTAGGAGCCATTATAGCTATATTCAGTATGAAAAAATGATTTATATTAATAATTATAAACAAATAAAATTAATCAAGATTAAAAGTGTCATAGTATAATATAATATGTTAATTTACGTGTTTCCTATAGTCACTTGAGTTAAATATTTCTGGACGCCCATTCTTTAGTATTGTATCTCATATTTTTCCAATCACCCTCCATATAATCTTCTTTTATTATATAATCATTGTTTAATTATTTGCCAATACGTTTTGTGTGTTTACATTAAACAGGCCATACATATTGATACATTTAATTTTCAAGGGTTTAATTTTAATCACCGACTTGATCACAAGTTAAATATATTTCTGGGTTGCCATTTTATATCTATTAATGGTTTACTACTTATTTATTTTAGAGTTAGTTGTTCATATCATCTTACTAATTTGATTCTTAATCGTAATTGTACTATTAATATCGGTTGTTTATATAGTTAATATATTGTCCAAATTAAGTATTTGTTGGATATTAGCAATATTGAGAATCTAGTAGATCAAACTATTTTTATTCATCATTTAGTGTCATTTTGAAGTGAATATAAAATTGAATTAAAAATATAGGTAATTATTTAGTAATTACAACAGCATCACTTAGCAAGTTCAAGAATAACGTTTTTGACGGTTTCATAGAATGGGACAACAGTGTCGATTTCGCAGAGTTCTCTGTCGCTGTGTGGATTCTTAACAGTGGGGCCGATGGAGACAGCTTCTAACTTTGGATATTTGCTGATAAGTTCACCGCATTCTAAGCCGGCGTGGATAGCTTCAACTTTGATTTGGTCTTCTGGGACCTTCATGGTGAGAGCGTAGTGCTTGATGGTGGCCTTTAACAACTTGGAGTTGACGTTTGGAGCCCAGCCGCCATAGGCGTCTCTGAAGCCGACGTATTCGAATTTGGCTAAGCGGCACATAGCGGCCATTTGTTGGTCGATGGCTTGGAGGAAGGAGTTGAGGGAGGATCTGGCGAGGACAGTCAATTTACCGCCTTCGGTAGCAGTGAAGTTGAGTGTACCAACGTTGATTGAGGATTCGGTAAGGCCCTTAACGTCAGCGGACATTCTGAGCACGTGGGATGGGAGGATGTTGATCAGGTCGATTAATCTCTCGGAGTCGTGGACAGAGATGCATTCACAGGCCTTGCTGCATTCGCAGGCCTTGTTGATCTCGAATTTGATGTTTGGATCGGTGGTCTTGAATTCCTTAACGATTTCTTCGCCCATCTTCTTTGCGTTTTCGATGAGTTCGGAGATCTTTTCGGCCTGAACACCTTCGAAGCACATGCAGCATTCAGCGTCCATTGGAATGGCGTTGTGGGCAGAGCCGCCCTTGACGGAGCAGAGTCTACCACCGTATTTGAGGGCGAGGGTCATGACTCTGGCGAGGCACTTGATGGCGTTACCCTTGTAGTGGTGGATGTCAACACCTGAGTGGCCACCGGATAAGTTGGAGAACTTCATCTTGAGGCACTGGCAGGCGTCGGCTGGGCACTTCTTGGTCTCCATCTTCGGGAAGATTACGTCGCCGCAGAAACCGCCGGCGGAGCCGATGGTGATCACACCGATGTCTTCAGAATCCAAATTCAATAAGTAGTCGGAGGTGAGGAAGTCGTTCTTCATGTTGAGGACACCGTGCATGGTGGTTTCCTCGTCCTTGGTGCACAAAACCTCGATCTTACCCGTTTTGAGAGTCTTGTCGAATATGATGGCAAGACCGGCGGCAATACCCATGCCGTCGTCAGCACCCAATGTGGTACCAGTAGCTACAACGCATTGCTTACCGTCGACAGTTTGGATTCTTGGGACAATTGGATCCTTCAAGAAATCGTGAGCACAATCAGAACGCTTGGAACAAACCATATCCATGTGACCCTAAAGGCAGATAACTGGAGCTTTCTCAAAACCAGCGTCAGCTGGCTTGACAATGAGGAGGTTTCCAGCGAAACCGTCTTCATAGCATTTGAAGCCGCGATCCTCGCATCTCTTTCTCAAAAAGGCGCGAATGGCATCGACGTTGCCTGATCCGTGTGGGATCTTGCAGATTTGGAAGAATTCTTCCCAGACAGCTTTTGGCTCGAGTTGGTCTAATTACATGGTTGGAAAGGAGGGAGTGGGTGATTTTGTGTATTAAATTATAATAATAATATTTTTAACATTTAATCTATTAATCTGTCCCACTTTGAATGAAACATAACTATACATAACTGTTGACGATGTGATTGTTTCTAAATTAAATTAGATCCTATAATTATTGATCATTTTTAATCTAACACTTAGGTCGAATTCTAGGTCAAGTCTTGACCCAATAATTGTAGTATTTACTAGTATTATTTACAGTATTTTTAGATTTTAAAAATATAGAGATTAAAAGGGAATAATGTGTATATTTATAACAGTGATGAAAATCTAATTTTAGATTGTTTTCAAATTAAGTATATTTTCGCTTATAAGGGAGTTAGGTCCTTCAAAAGGTTAGGTACTTCCCAATATCTTATGTGTGTATCAGAATACGCCTCGATATCAATTATAATTACCCGCTTCTTAGAGATGTTTGTAAATCGTATTCAAGCCTCTCCCGGAGATCCTAATCTACAACCACCAGCTACATGTTCTAATCAAGAGAATTTCAATGACCAACAGTATTCTCCAAATGTTGATAACAGTTGTTGTTTCTTATTTGTTCAAGGTTTAAACCAGGGGATTGTAATACATTGTAATGCAATATTAGTATACAATGTAAGTAGCAATGAAAGTCTTCTTAAAATAGTGTTTTAAAATTGTTATGGATATAGATCATCTAGTCTATATGTAGTTAAATATAGATTTGCAGTATGTTGAGTGATTTATATATTGTATAAGATATCATATACATACAGCGTTCTGATCTATTGATTAAAAAATTGTGATACTATACTGATTACTAGCTGTTATTTAATATTATTAGAATTTGTAATTTTGAATGATCTTATAATAATAAAAATAAACTATATTATCTTAAATTTATTAGTAATATAGAGTTTAGTGTGCTTCCACTTCGTTTCAAATGTTATCAGAAGGTGTTATTGCTACAATTGTAATCTCATGTTTAATAGTGTTTCTAATGTTACTTTACATAGCTATTAATTGCAAGAAATTTTACAAGAAAAATGACAAACAAAGAAAATACAGACCTATGAAAATTTAAGAGAATCATACTGGTGTTGAGTTGAAAGGTCCAGAATCAGTAGACTTTTCTTCAATTCACGTTCCTGTGTGTTCTTCAGATACCAAAAGTGCAGATAAATATGCTATATTCCGACAATAAGTATATATTTGATAAAATACAAACAAATTTTTGTATTGTGTAGCTCTTATTTATTTTTAAGCATTAACTATAAGTGACTATTAATATATAGTCTTTGTGAGTGATTAATAACACAAATCTCAGAATATCTCAAAGATATTATATTTTCATTATATTTTCAATAAAATATTTTTGATACAACATACTTAGAAAATAATTAGTTAATATATTGATACAAAATACTTAGTTAAAACAATTTAATTATTTTCGTCATAACATTTTTGTATTTTAAGTAACGCTCACTTGAAGGGGTTATATTAAAGTCTGACTCAAGGTTTCTAAATCACATTCTTTTAGGTTTCAAAAAGTTAGTTAGTTCTTTGGCTTAACATACCGGAACGAAAATAGAAGAAAAGTCAACGGATTCCATCCCAATCTGTTCAATCACAAATTTCTTCGTTTCAACCTTCGTTTCAATCATTTCAAAGTCTTCATACTTTATATTCTATTTTCGTTTCAAGCAACACTTAATGAGCGCAAAAATTACACAGGATACGATTACAAGTGAGGCCAAGGTGATTATTACGAGTTGAGATTCTCTCATTTGAAGCGGAATGCGGGTACTACATTTAGTTTAAGTTATTATAAGCTACTTAAATCATTTAAGTTAAATGACTTGGTGTTTTCCAGTTTAGTTTATCTTTGTGATTTATTCAAACTTATCTAAGTTTATCTTTATCAATACTATATTTGTAATTACAAAGATAACTCGTTTCACAAAACATAACTATAAATATATAATCTAGAGACTAAAGTGGCGAAGCATTTATTGATTTTTTAAATCAGTTGTATCATAATTGTGTATCGTTTTAAAGGGCAGAGTTAACATTTACTTTGCCACAACTACAATATAAATAAAATAATTATACTACATAACCTCGAATTGAGACACCCACCCTTGTTCGAATACAGACACCCGAGCAGTTTTCAAAAATGGCCAGGGTGTCTATAAGTGAGAGCAAATCTGGCTCAGTTTGGTATATTTCTTGTGTTAGATTTGGTTTTCCATTTCAGTTACAGACACCTTTTCCAAAAATATTCTGAAAATTTTATCAATTTTCTAGTTTCTTGATCTAATTTGCATAAATTACCACTATATAGAAGATTAAGTAGCATAAAATTTATTTTTATGGTCATACATATCTCAAAAGCTCAAAAAAATTAGTAAATACAAAAGAGATTTACAATGTTCAATTCACTTACAACCCCTTTTGTAGTTCAGTTATAGACACCTTTACTATAAAAAAATCGAAGGTGTCTGTATCTGAGCACTTCGGGTGTCTGTAAGTGAAAGGGGGTGGGTGTCTCAATTCGAGGTTATGTAGTACATCAATTAATTAAAAACATCACAATATCCCTTTTTATTATATAATACACAATATCTCTTACAAACACTATATAATATTCTTTTCTATATTTATTTGTTTTTTAGACGAAGGATTTTGCCTTTGATGCCCATTGACTGAACCTATTATTAATGAAAGTTAGGTGAGTGAGACATATAATTATTTATAACAAATATAATTTCACTTCCTCCACCCTTCAACAACGCCTTCAATCTGGTCCAGTGTTTTCCCGAACGTTTCCGGTGCAGCGAAAACGGCTCCGAAACCGCTGAAAACGCTAAAAATCCCGTAAATTAAATAAATTAAATATTATTTTGAACCGGTGAAAAAAGCAAAACTAAAAACAGCAAGGACACTCGTTCCCAAACTGGTCGTGAACCCGAGCGCATTCAGCTTTATTTTATATTTCTGAGGGAACATCTCACCAAAGAGCATGTACACGATTGGTTGAGGGCCCATGTTAAAAAACAGAAGGTAGATTGAGACCAAAATAAGAATGAAGGTGTTCCCAAAATTGAACTTGTAAATAATTGAAATTAAAATTAAACAAATGGACACACCAAGGACACCAATGGAGAGCATTAATTTTCGAGCGCACCTGTCCACAATTGGCGTCGCGAGCAAACCAAACGCAACATTCATCCCACCAATGATCAAGGAGCCGTAAATGCCCGAATTCCTGGATTCGAACGTGTCCGCAAATATATTGGACGCATACGTTAAAATCGCATCCACACCGTTTACCGTTTACGTCATACCCAGCATCAACGCTGCACAGACCAAACGAAAAATCTACAACTTCGTAAATACACGCTCGCTTTAGAGTTATTGATTTGCAGTTTCGTCACTTACTATCAAATCGTCAGCTTGAGACTTAACCTGAGGCTTGTCGCGCTTAACCAAGAAATGAGCACAAATAAAACCAACGAAACTTACAGCCATTGGAACTATGAAGGTTACACACCAGGAATCGTAATTAAACGAAATTGGAAGATGAACCGCATACGAGATTACATTCCCCAGATTTAGCGCGACAGAAAACATCATCATCGAAAAACTACGCTCTTGCGGAGTCAAAACCTCGGCTACGTACTACGGGGCAAGTTCTAACAAAGCACAAGCGAATATTCCAGATAAAACTCTTGTCAATGATAAATAAATCCAACCAAGTGGAATAATAGATAAACCAGACGCCACCAGCTCAAGTAAAAATAATGCGCGTATTGATTTAATATATCCGAATTTTTTAGTGTATATTGGAGTTGTTATGCATCCAATAGTAGCTCCAGCTAAGAAGCCGAACTCAACGAACGAAATAATAGTTGGGTTCGTACAATCAAAGTGAGTTATTTCAGATATTTTGTTAAATATTTCAATTGGTAGATTTGTCAGCACAACTCCATAAATGAGCGATGACATAAAAAGTACGGTCTTAGCCAGTTTTTACATTTATGGTGTGAATGTTAACCACAAAAGTATATAATAATACTATTCTATAATATTTTTGTACTTCATGTAATTTTATTCAATTCATAATATTTGTAGCGTACTTTTAAGTTATCATGTTTGTATATCAAATTGCTATATTGGTTTAGAAATATATGATTGTGAATTACAAACATTGATAAGATCACATCATCTTCGGTATAACCACTTCGTTCACTTTCGGTTGTTGGTACTGGAAGTTCAACTATGGGAATTGAACGGGCGTAATAACTTTCTGAACTAAAGGTTCAATTTCAAAATTTGGTTATTTCTTCTTTAAAATCCAGTAAACACACATCGTGATGATGAAGCCAAAGAGACCAACTAAAGACAAAGTCACACCAAGACCAACATTTAAATAATACAAAGAGTAAGTGTAATCATACGTCAAATTTCCATTGTACTATTAATAAACAGGATACTAAATTTCTTCTGGGGTACAACCCAAAGTAATACCAGCAACTAACAAAGAACCGAAAAAAAGGAAAATCCAGGTGTACAAGCAACAATATTGATCTTTCTTGAACATTATTATGGAGTGGAAGACATAGGACACCAAACTCAAAAACAAGTCTCAAATAGCTTCACATTGAAAGATACAGAACTAATTAATTATACGTATACATATAAGATACGTTCTTACAGTACACTGTATAAACTAAACGTAATATATGATGAAACTAATTAATCTATGGTTTAATAACTCTGTATCTATCGGGACAACATTTGGGACACGGTGATTATATTCTAAATAAGCATCGTTAATAGAACTGAACACTGAAAATTAATCAAAAGCAATTGGAACTGCTTATAGATGTATATATTTATAAATTCATTGTTCATGATCCATTAGTTTAAATGATACTAAATCTGATCTTTAAATATTTATCTTCAATATTGTTAATTTATTATTTATACCTAGCAAATACATTTATAATTTAATCATTTATATAATACAAATACATAATCCAGATTCGTGTTTTCCCGTTTATATTTATATATAATATTCTTAATTTTCATTCAACTCCGGCCATGAGGTTGCATTTGCACACGTTGATGAACATGGTTCTGTCTCCTTCTCCGCTGCATCCTTCTTTTTTGATCCATTCTTCGACGGTTTCGTCTTTTACTCCTCCGTTGTTCCTTACTTTGACTTCGAATTTGAGGTCTTCTTTCAGAATGTCCTTTTCCTTGAGGAATTTGTTAAAATATTTTGAGAAGTCCTCGTACTCGGATTTGCAGGTGAAATCCACCGGCCAGAAGTTGCTCACGTGCTCAAAATTTGCCCCGGCCTCTTTTTATTCTAATAGATCGTTGTAAATCTCCTAAATAGAAACCTCCGTTTTTGGAATCTGAATGAACAGGCAACCCCGTGCTCCAGGGAGCAGTTTATTAAACTTCAGTCTTTGCGTTTGAACTTGATCCGTTTTTTGCTCCTAATTATTATGAATTTATTATATTTGGTTTTGGACGGGTTCCTCTTCGTCAAGTAAATTGAATTAGTTCATTTGAATTTCGGCAGCGTCACCCGGTGCGCAGGAATCGATTAACAGCGGTTCATTAACTTAATTAGTTGGTTTGAGTTGTTCAGGGAGAGCTTGGGTGTAGCGGCGGAGGAGGAAGTAGGCACAGCGGGCGATTGAGTGCGGGTCCTGAATTCCGGAGGTAATGAACAGGCCCTGGAGGTTATCGATGAAACGGAGCTCCTGCTGTGTTTGCGGCTTGTAATAATTACGCTTCTGGTTGCGCTTCACATCACTCATTATAAATAAAGTGGTAAATGCACACTATTGCAGAATTAATATAAAACACAGATAATTATTCACTTCATATACCATCATTGTCATGAGCGATGCAACAACCGAGCAAAAACAGAATTTCATCAAAGTATTCCAGTCACACGACCCAGGAAATACATACTTACTACCAATCAGCATGCTAGACTAACTCTTAGCTGAAGCCAATGTTTAAAAAGTTCCAGGTATTTTAGAACTAGAGCTACCGCTTATTAAAAATGAAACAGAACTACTGTCGATAACACAGTTTGTAACACTGTGCTAAAAATTAACAAATACTGAAACACTGTATGAAATATACTAAAACTTTATGCAACGATTTGATACAGATACAAATTTCACTCTTGACACTGTTGAATTAAAGTAGGCTCTTAACTTCGTTGGAGAAAACTTTACATCAACTGAAATAAATTCTATGATGAGTTAGATTGACTTTGACAAAGACGGCACAATGGGGTTTGAAGATTTTAGAAAAGCAATTGGCAAATGATTTTATTTCGATCAAATAATAATCATATTACTTAATAATTGTAACTATGTTATAGATACAAGCAGCTGTACATTTAACCATGTGTTCAATGATAACATATATGCTAAATTCATCTTTTTAATAGAGTTAAGTATAATAAATATTCAATTTCCATTACATGATTTTAAAATATACTGTATTTAGATTAAAATGGATGAGACGAATGTTAGATAGTACATGGATGTTTTAAAATAATGTATTTGAACGTATTTAGTAACATGTAAAGTTTCAAATATAATTCATATCAGCACCTACCTACCTACCTAACTTCGGTTAAGAATTCCGCGTCTTGTTCGTGTTCCCAGCTGTTCCAGGTCCACAACATTAGTTCGAACTCCTGCGACTGCACTCTTTTGTTCTCCACTAAAATAAATGGTATCTGCTCATGCGGTAACGGAGCTTCAATTTAGAACAATACATGTTAGTGCACGCTTGGGGCCAAGAGAGTCGGAGATACTTGCATTTGCACTATCGGCGCCACTTTGATAGATAACGCTTGTGTTTGCCCGAATGGCGCCGTTCTCACCGCTCAGGGAGAGTGCAAATGCCCATAATTCTCGACTTTGGTGAATAACACTGAAGTTTACTCCTGCCAGTGTATGGAGGGTGGATATATTTCAGGGATCTCTTGTGTTTGTACAACGGGTGCGACTCTGACTTCTGGGAAATGCGTCTGTCCTTCTGGAGCCACTTTGACCGGAGGCTCCTGCGTGTGTCCAACGAACGGGAATCTAGTTCAAAACGGAGCCGTCTACATCTGCTAGTGCAATTAGAACATGATTTTATAGGGAAGTTCTTGTATTTGTATTACGAACGCCTATCTTTCAGGTTCTTCGTGCCTCTGCCCAACTTCGGCCACCGTCTCTGGCGGCTCCTGTGTGTGCCCGACTGGAGCAACCATTTCAGGAACTTCCTGCGTTTGTCCAGCTGGGTCCACGGTTTCTGGAAATACGTGCGTCTGCCCTACTTATGGCTCTTTGGTGAACACGACCGGTGTCTACTCCTGCAAGTGTGGCACCAACATGGTTCTATCTAATAATTTTTGTATTTGCATCCCGAACGGATATATTTCTGGCTCTTCCTGCCTCTGCCCAACTTCGGCCACAGTTTCGGGCGGGGCGTGCGTTTGTCCAGCGGGAACTTCGGTTTCTGGGACTTCGTGCGTCTGCACGAACGGAGCAACTTTGACCGCTGGCAAATGTGATTGCCCACAAGGAGCGATTGTAACAGGAGGATAGTGTACGTGTCCGGTTAACTCAAATGAATTTTTTAATGGAAGCTCATATGTTTGTAAATGTAATTAAAATATGATTTTGAACGGAAATACTTGCGATTGTATAGAACATGCTGTATTATCTGGAACTTCATGCATATGTGCAAATATTTCAAGACTTGTTAATGGAATATGTGAATGCCCGCTCAACTACTATTTCGTCAAGCGTTACGACGGTTTTGTTTGTGAAAGATGTGATTGAATAAGACATTAATATTTTTAGAATACAACTCATGACTGATTTATGCCAATCAAAATATTCAAAATATATATTTATTCATAACTTAAATGAAGATATTATTGAATACAAAAATAAAAAGGATACGCATCTAACTGAGCAAAAACTTGCAAAAATATAACGGAAGTATTTGGTTGAGAAAGATGGAATATTATTGCTATTTTATCTTTGAAGTAGCTAGAATCTGATATGATGTGATATAATTGGAGTAGAATACTTTAATTATTTGGTCGTTTTTCAACAACAATGCATTTCAAAGGTTTCCGTTCCTTTTGAATGATGCATTCTCGTGTTTCGGCTGAATATTGTGTTGAAACTTTTAATCCGTACTGAACTTTATATCAATGCTTTGTAGTATCTTTAATATCTGTATTTCTATTCTATGCATATTTTGCGAATTGCCGTTGGCTACTATCAAGTTAAAAGGTAAGTTCGGCTTTACAACGAAAAACGCGAGTTGGTTCACGTGTGACATTCCATTTACAGTTTGTTAACTATATTACTCAAAATATGATAATATGAATGACACTCAGTTTGATATTACAAATATTTACATCCTTTGAATAAATATTCTTAAGACTTGAACTATCATTTCCCAGTATGATATAGAGACATATGATAGTTTTCACAGAATTAACATCTATCGCCAGCATGTAAAATATAATTCACTTAAACAGAATGTCGAGCATGATTTGCCTGTCGAACGTCAGCTCCTGCTCTTTCGCCTCTTCTTTGTTGGCTTCTGGGTCGAACAAGAACGTGAACTCGAGGAGCTCCGCGTCGAAGGCCAGGCAGTTCGCCCTCAGGTCTTTCACGATCTGTCTGATGATCGGTGTCGTGGTCTTGTTCTTCAGGAAAGCGAGGATCTCCTGGATCTGGTCTTCTAGCTCCTGCTTCGGGTCCAGCCTCGACAGGATCTGCGACTTGCACAGATTCAGCTCCAGGTCGCGCACCAGCTGCTTCTCGGAGTTCTTGCTGTACTTTTGCAGCAGCAGAAGGCAGTTCTCTATCTTCAATTTCGATTTGTCCCTGATTCTCACGTCTTTGTTTGTTATAACAGCGCGAGAGAGAATTTATGATACAGTTTACATTTGGATTGGTTTGGAATATGTTTATAACAAATATTAAACCTTGAAAGAAGTGTGCATACAATACTGTATTCAATTACCACTTCAATGAAATTTGTTATAGTTGGTGATGGCGCGGTTGGGAAGACACGCTTATTACAGACTTTTGGTAAGAAAAAATCTGAATATGAAAATAGTATAGCATCATTTTCCTTCGATTTTCGCAAAATAGTAGCGTAAAATATTGAATATTAATTTATAGTTCTAGATACTTTAGGAAATTCTGTTCGCATTCGTCAGCACTCTTATAAAGATACTGACGTGTTCATAGTTTGCTATTCTGTTGATAGTCTATTGAGCTTGAATAACGTAGAGAATATATGGATTCCAGAAATACACTAGTCTTCATTAAATGTTCCTTTTATCCTGGTTGGAACAAAATGCGATTTAGACTGCGATTCTTTGAAGGACAAAGCCGAAGAAATAGCCAAATTGTATAACGCTAGTTCTTATGTGCTGTGTTCAGCCGCCAATTCTTATAATATCAAACTAGTTTTCCACGAAGCCGTTCGGGTCGCATTGGAAAATGACTAAAATTAATGAATGGGAATTTTGAAATCTTTAGTTTATAAAAGTGAAATCATTTAAAAAGGCTTACTGATTTGCAATGATAGTGGACTCAAAGAGCTGCACCTGCTTATGTTGTGAGGGCCTAGATTAATACGCTTGTATCTGTGTTGACTTTCTGCGTCTCTTTACAATGATTGCATGTTGTGATTTTTGTTTATCTGGCGTGGCAAAGCAATATTATTATTACTTCTATTATAGCCACTTCAATGAAGTTTGTTATAATAGGTGACGGTGCAGTTGGCAAAACAAACTTGCTGCGCTCTTTTAATTTCAATTAATTTAACTACGTATACATGCCCACCACTTTTACCAACGAATATCATTAAACGATAACTTAAAATACATAGCAGTCTTTTAATCTCAGCCTGATGGATACTTCAGGGAGCTCTGGTTTCAACCGCATTCGTCGTTACTCCTATATTGATGTAAATGTGTTTATCGTTTGTTATTCAGTTGAAAATTAATTTAGTTTGAATAACGTCGTGAACAGGTGGATTCCTGAAATGCGCAGCTATAAATCAGACGTTCCTTTTATTCTGGTTGGAACTAAATGCGATTTGAACAATGACTTGAGCGAAAGAGCCGATGAAATAATGAAGCAGTACAATGCGCGCTCTCACGTTTTGTGTTCAGCTGTTAATTCTTATAATGTCAAACGAGTTTTTCACGAGGCCGTTAGGGTCGCGTTGGAAAATGATTAAAATTAATGAAGGAATGGAAATCATTTTCAGCATATAAAAGTATTATCGTTTTCTCTCTTATAATGACTAATATAAACCAAAGAATTACAAAATATTTTAAGGAAGTCATATATGCACCAACAACCTTATATCAAGCAAACTGAAATACAAAATCTATTGTATACATAATACGTATACAAAAAGAAATTTGCAAATATATCTTAATTAGAATAAACACTCGTATTTAAAGCATTTTATCTTATTATTATATTAATATCACCTCCAATGCTCACTAATGCTTTCAATATCGCAATAATATACTTTACTCAACAATAATTAAAACGTGCGTAAATATAACAGTGTTCTAATTAAATAATAAATATTTATACAGTCCACGTGTTCTGCTCCAAGCGCATCACCATCAATAACCTGATTATGAACTAAAACATCAATTTTGCTCCAAATTAACAATATTTAACTTCTTAACATCATTCTATATTGCATGAAACATATAAAATACAGAACTTGATCGTATATTCGTAAATCTCAAATAATCAAGTAAGTTCAATCTCGACTTTGTTCTCAATCTTCAGTTATTCCAAAACGCTTTCTCTTAGCCAGATAAGTTTGAACCAGGAACTTACCTCAGTTTACTCCAGAGCTTCCTTCTTGAGCCAAACTGTCCAGGACCTGAAAGTAGTACAATCCACCTTCAACTTCACTGGAACATCTGAAAACATCTCTTCTCTAGTCGATGTGCTGGATTCCAAGGCGATCATCAACCAAGTGAAACTGAACATAAACCTGGCTGGAAAGTACGCTTCTGGGCTCGTAAGGAATCTGAAGCCTGAAGCGACCATGACCGTGAGCAACCTGAAGATGTTCGGAGTCATCACTACGGATGTCCTGGCAGCTTTGATAACCATGAGTTAATCCAGTAGTGCAGATATCCAGGGAACCATCTGCACCCAGGTTATCGGAACTACCTGCGCCGACTGCTTCCAGTTCAGCATGGCTGCCTGCTGCCCTTCTGACTCCAAGATAGTGAAGATGAACGACTACTACACCTGTTCCTGCAGCGACACCACGAAAACCCTCCTGGATCAGCTTTCTCCCGGCTCAACTTCGTGCGTGTGCAGAGAATACTACTATAAGAAATATTCGTCTTGTTCTTCATGCCCGACCGACTCAACTTCGGTTAAGAATTCCGCGTCTTGTTCGTGTTCCCAGCTGTTCCAGGTCCACAACATTAGTTCGAACTCCTGCGACTGCACTCTTTTGTTCTCCACTAAAATAAATGGTATCTGCTCATGCGGTAACGGAGCTTCAATTTAGAACAATACATGTTAGTGCACGCTTGGGGCCAAGAGAGTCGGAGATACTTGCATTTGCACTATCGGCGCCACTTTGATAGATAACGCTTGTGTTTGCCCGAATGGCGCCGTTCTCACCGCTCAGGGAGAGTGCAAATGCCCATAATTCTCGACTTTGGTGAATAACACTGAAGTTTACTCCTGCCAGTGTATGGAGGGTGGATATTTTTCAGGGATCTCTTGTGTTTGTACAACGGGTGCGACTCTGACTTCTGGGAAATGCGTCTGTCCTTCTGGAGCCACTTTGACCGGAGGCTCCTGCGTGTGTCCAACGAACGGGAATCTAGTTCAAAACGGAGCCGTCTACATCTGCTAGTGCAATTAGAACATGATTTTATAGGGAAGTTCTTGTATTTGTATTACGAACGCCTATCTTTCAGGTTCTTCGTGCCTCTGCCCAACTTCGGCCACCGTCTCTGGCGGCTCCTGTGTGTGCCCGACTGGAGCAACCATTTCAGGAACTTCCTGCGTTTGTCCAGCTGGGTCCACGGTTTCTGGAAATACGTGCGTCTGCCCTACTTATGGCTCTTTGGTGAACACGACCGGTGTCTACTCCTGCAAGTGTGGCACCAACATGGTTCTATCTAATAATTTTTGTATTTGCATCCCGAACGGATATATTTCTGGCTCTTCCTGCCTCTGCCCAACTTCGGCCACAGTTTCGGGCGGGGCGTGCGTTTGTCCAGCGGGAACTTCGGTTTCTGGGACTTCGTGCGTCTGCACGAACGGAGCAACTTTGACCGCTGGCAAATGTGATTGCCCACAAGGAGCGATTGTAACAGGAAGATAGTGTACATGTCCGGTTAACTCAAAAGAAGAATTTAATGGAAGCTCATATGTTTGTAAATGTAATTAAAATATGATTATGAACGGAAATACTTGTGATTGTATAGAACATGCTGTATTATCTGGAACTTCATGCATATGTGCAAATATTTCAAGACTTGTTAATGGAATATGTGAATGCCCGCTCAACTACTATTTCGTCAAGCGTTACGACGGTTTTGTTTGTGAAAGATGTGATTGAATAAGACATTAATATTTTTAGAATACAACTCATGACTGATTTATGCCAATCAAAATATTCAAAATATATATTTATTCATAACTTAAATGAAGATATTATTGAATACAAAAATAAAAAGGATACGCATCTAACTGAGCAAAAACTTGCAAAAATATAACGGAAGTATTTGGTTGAGAAAGATGGAATATTATTGCTATTTTATCTTTGAAGTAGCTAGAATCTGATATGATGTGATATAATTGGAGTAGAATACTTTAATTATTTGGTCGTTTTTCAACAACAATGCATTTCAAAGGTTTCCGTTCCTTTTGAATGATGCATTCTCGTGTTTCGGCTGAATATTGTGTTGAAACTTTTAATCCGTACTGAACTTTATATCAATGCTTTGTAGTATCTTTAATATCTGTATTTCTATTCTATGCATATTTTGCGAATTGCCGTTGGCTACTATCAAGTTAAAAGGTAAGTTCGGCTTTACAACGAAAAACGCGAGTTGGTTCACGTGTGACATTCCATTTACAGTTTGTTAACTATATTACTCAAAATATGATAATATGAATGACACTCAGTTTGATATTACAAATATTTACATCCTTTGAATAAATATTCTTAAGACTTGAACTATCATTTCCCAGTATGATATAGAGACATATGATAGTTTTCGCAGAATTAACATCTATCGTCAGCATGTAAAATATAATTCACTTAAACAGAATGTCAAGCATGATTTGCCTGTCGAACGTCAGCTCTTGCTCTTTCGCCTCTTCTTTGTTGGCTTCCGGGTCGAACACGAACGTGAACTCGAGGAGCTCCGCGTCGAAGGCCAGGCAGTTCGCCCTCAGGTCTTTCACGATCTGTCTGATGATCGGTGTCGTGGTCTTGTTCTTCAGGAAAGCGAGGATCTCCTGGATCTGGTCTTCTAGCTCCTGCTTCGGGTCCAGCCTCGACAGGATCTGCGACTTGCACAGATTCAGCTCCAGGTCGCGCACCAGCTGTTTCTCGGAGTTCTTGCTGTACTTTTGCAGCAGCAGAAGGCAGTTCTCGATCTTCAATTTCGATTTGTCTCTTATTTTGTTATCTGAATTATTTGTTAAAACAAACCGAGACAATATTTATGAAATTAACATATATACTGAATTATAGTAAGATTATCTTTCGAGTTATCTATTTTCATCCTCAGAACTAATAGAATTTTGCACTTCATTCTATTTGTATTCATTATTTTAATTTGTTTCCATATATTCATTATAACCCGCTCTAATTTATTCAATAGTAAACTAGCCTGTGTGAAATGTTTCGTCAAGCAAATGGTTTTCAAGCTAATCTGTACGTGGCGCTTTACAGCAAACATATTGTTGTTCTAATTTTTTGAATTTTGCTCTGCAAACCTTACAATATAATTTTTTGTTTTCAAGCACGTAGTACTCCATTATTTTCTATCTTATTGGATCGCGTTTTGGCATAATAGGAAGTGGTGTACAATAATTAATATTAATTATTGTATTAAGCATATTAGATTAAATAAATAAAAATTATTTCTTTCTTTTCTCTACATATTGTTCGTAAAATGCAGCCGAAATTACAACAAACCAATATACGCGTCATTGTATGTAATAGTATTGATTAAACTGAACTAACAACATTAGACAACAGATGGGAAACATTATGACGTTCCGCTTGAACTTCTTTTTAAGTCTCCGACACTTAAGCATTAGTATGAAATTGATGGGTACAAGGGAAATTTTAATGATAAATGATCACTCTTTTTATGTTACATAAACCTGGGCTCCGGTGAAGCCGTCGTCTTCTTCAATTCCGGCTGTTTCTTGCATTTCGGCGATTACTAGGTCGTTATCAACTATTTCTGGTTCTTCTGGGACTCTTTCTACGATTTGCATGGTGCCGATGTCGTTTAGCACTTATTATTTTTGTCTTTCTTCTAGGTCTTGTATTTCTTCTTGGTCGAATGCTTTTAGTTGTGCTTCTCTGTCTGGGTTTAGGAATACGTTTGGGTCTCTTTGTTTCAGCAGTGAGTAGTATTTGTGTGATTTGTATTATTGTGCCATTTTTGCGTTTGACATCATGGGTTTGGCGGATAGTATTGCTTTGTGCAGGCGTTTGTTTTCCTCTGTTATTTTCTTCAGTTCTTCCTCCCTCTTTGTCCTGTTGAGCGATCTCGGCCCTTTTTGAATCAGGTGCGTGTCCAATCCTTTAGCCTCTGTGTACTAGTATTCAATTCTCTTCAAAAGTATCGCGTTGTCCTTATCAATTTGTATTTATCTTTGTCTCTCCTCAAATCTCTAAAGTCCTCTGTCTTACATATGAACCAAAATCTTTGGCGGTTCGCTGTACGTTTGCCCCTTCGCGTTCACGATTTTCTCCTGGTAGTATTTGTCGAATTCCTTTTTGCGCTCGGCCTCGAGGTACACGTTCGGGTTCGTTCCTAAGTTCTTGGGCATCTTGGCGGTGAAGGAGTGGGGAATTAAAAATTTGATTGGAAATTGAATGGTGGACGTTGTGTAAATTACCAATTCAAATGTGATCAATTTACTATTAACTGGTGAAATAGAATAAGTCGCTTAACTGTAACCTTAATAATTAATTAAAATATAATATACTGATATAGAATATAAATATTAGAGTCAAGTGAAATAATATACACTTGCCATTCAATTAAATGTTTGCATTAATTTATCACAATGTTAACTTCTTTAGTTCTCTTCATATGGCTCACCTTATACAAATTTTCTCATTATTCTTGTTGAAATCCTAAAAGAGAAAGTTAAAAGAGTGAGCCGATATAAAAGTTTTAAATCTATATTTTTAAGAACTGATTTACAAAGGCAACATTCCAAGTCTTGTCATAGTTTCAAAAATCGTGTTAAACTGTAACAGAAATAGATAGGTTCTTCTGTACAGGAACTTTAAGTTCACGCGAATGATCATTAGTTTTAGATACACTTATGTACGTAAGTGTATCAATGTACGTAAGGCGCACCTCCGCAGCCAAGGCAACCAACAACTCGGGTACAAATATACGAATCCACCTGCGTCGTACCATGCGTTTCTAAGGAAGCAATGGAGCGGTTACCGCTTTCCAATCCTGAAGGCTCGTTGATGGCAGCTCAGCACTTTAAACTGGAGGATTTTACCTTCCGCAACCGATTTGGCCGAGCCGCATCTCAGAAAGTTGGATGCGGCGAGGAACGAGAAGCGCAACCGTCAATTGCTCTCAAGGAGGTAGCTTTTTCACTTATAAGGGGCCAAAAATACTACCCCTTGTAAGCGAGTTGACCTACATCCGGATTAGCAAAAATGCAACCCCTTCTGAGTGAAGTTATGTAGTAAATAATCGTAGTCAGAATATCAATCGATTGAATATTACAGAGCTATTTATGAATATATGTATTCTATTTAAAAATACACTGAGGAGTCAGTTGTATTCGGTGTTATCAGTGTATACAATAGTTAATATACTAACATATAAACTAATTATATATACCAATCATATAGTTTAAATGAAAACTGAACAAATGAATACAAATTACAATATAACAACTTTCACTAAAATACATAATACATTAAAAACAATTATTTATATCTTATTTTATCTATATAAAATTACCAGCTATTAATGATGAAATGATAATATATATAATTATTCGTGCCATCTCCAATTAATGTTCGTGCTTGTGTTTTGTCTTGATTTATGCAAAATGGAAGATATTACTGAAGTATACTCAATTAGTACTGCTATTGAGTGCATGAACGCGCTTCTTTTAACACAGGAAGTGTTTAACTAAAATTAAAAATCTGTTGAAAATCTATTAGAACTATATGTCTTCAAAGAAACTGCAGCGAATCCACCCATCGAATATGCTCATTTAGCTGTAGATATAAACGCTGGTCTTACATAAATACGATCTAATTACTAAGCAAAATTTGATGCCGGTGTACCAATTCAAGCAAGATGTTATTATAACGATCTTGCTAATTTATTTTTAAAACTAAAAGATCCACACACTTTATTCATTCAACCCAACTATTTCTTCAATTTTAAGCTGTATTTTCCGTTTATTTTAGAAAATTCAAAAGGATAATTTTATGCAAAGAATTACCCAACAACAAGTATATTTTTTAGTGATTTGTAGGCAAGGTACGAAAAAATATATGGTTAACTTGAAATAAATCAAAATGATAGAATAATCAAAATTAATAATTAGGAACCCCTTTAGTACTTAACACAATTTTCTAACAAATACGATTATACATCAAAATCTGAACATGGTAGGTTAAACTCATAATTGTTGTCGAACTTCTATGTTAAAAGATTAGATTTATTTACATTACCAGATGTTAAAGATCAATAGTTTGTTTTTTAGTTTGAATCAGGAAAATAAATACAAGTAAATCTTGTGGTTAAAATCGCTAAACCACTCATTTCTTCATAAGCGGCTATTGAAATGTATAATAATGAAATAAATAATAAGAAAAATCCTTATTTAGACAAAACTAATAAATTAATTCCTATATTAAAAAATAGATATTAGATATTCGATCAAAATCCGTCTAATTTCGCTTCTAATGAATATGATGAAGATTTTGAAAAAGTTTTAGAATCTCCTAACTATTTTATTCTCTACAAATATAATAAAAACATAACAACACAAAAATTTGACTATGTGTTATCTATTAAGTCTTTTAATCCTACTAATATATTAATTGGTCTTAAAGATACAGTTAAACTTCTTAGAACAATTGATAATTTAGATACATAACATAAATTGTATATATCTCAGTTTTAGGCAATGGTGGTGGTATGGTTTCGCTGAGCCATTTGTTAGCAGTAGGTTTGTTTCATACTGAATACCCAATTTATGGTAGATATACAATGAGAAAGTCAAAACTTGTAGAATTATTATTAAAATCGGGATCTGATTTTGCGGATTTACATAGAATTGAATGGGACACAGGGAAAACTCTCACCAATACTACAATTGTAAACTCAACAGTTTCGATGAAATGGTATTAATCTACAATAGATACATATTTTACATAGTATTTTGCATTTGACAATGATTAAAACAGTTAGGTATTATCATATACATAATAAATTTACACCCATGTTTCTAAGCTAAATCCAAACAATGTGGTGTTACTTACTGATTAATTATGCATCTCTACTTGTGCTTGCTTTACTAAACACTTATTATAAATGAAGAATGTGTATGCGATAGGCTTAGGAGGCGCATATGAATCAGCAGATACTTTTGATGTAGGTTCAGCTGCCGGTGGAGTGGTAAAAGATTCAAATGATTATGAACTAGCAGTTAAAAAATTAAAAAATCTGAATTATCCCGAACTTAATAAAGAAGAAATAGAAGTTCTGACTGAAAATTGGCTTCCACATAATGGATTTTTGAGATTCGCACATTATAGTATTAACGACTTTGATTCAAGAATCGAAAATACTAAATAACTTGAATATAAATCGATGGAAGTAAACCAAGTCTTACATTTATATCCAAGTTTTTATGATTGGTCAGGTCTTACTGGCTTAAAAAATATTATTCCATTGGCGTAATAAGCTATTGAAAACGAAAAATATATAGTGTTTGGAGAAATATGTGGAACTTGCGGTCATTCAGTGGTATCAATGATTCAGGGGAAATGTTAACAATTTGGTTGTAAATATGGAATATTAAAAGTAAATATGGAATATTAAAATTCTGGAAGTAATATAGGTATTATAGTAGGTATTGTTATAGGTGCAATTACTGTTGTATTCTCTTTAATTATCGCAATAATATATTTCGCAAAGAAATATCATAATAAAGGTAAAAATTAAATTACAGACACACGACCATCGACAAATCTGAAAATAGTGAATTTTTGCTGGAATAGTATCTTTTTCATCTGTTTATAGTGGGGGTTCTTTATATTAGCCCATGCTGGGCCAGCAGCTAAAATATATCCAATTTTGTGTTTTGATTGATGAAGATCTTCATTTTCTCCATTTTAATGAGATATATTGAGATAATTTGACAAATCATTTTGCATTTACATATTCTGTTATGTTAATATATTTCACACCAAAAGTATTTTGAATGAAGATCGTATAAATCTTAATTTAATTTACTATATTGTGTATATTTGTGCTTATGATGAATACTGTTATTATTATAACCATTTAAACTCATTTCATATTAGAATAATGAAGTCTTAACTTAGTAAGAAGAGTATACTAATATAATTGTTTCTAAGCTTGTAAAATAAATATTAATCACATGATTGATAAATATATTTCAATAAATATTGTTTGATATTGTTTAAACACTAATTATAAAAACAAGTAATCATATTTATATGAATTTAGTAAGTGGAACTATAACATAATAATTTAACTATATAAATCAGGTAATTGATAATAAAGTTTAAATTAATATACTAATCTGTACTTTTGTCATTAAATTTAATAGAATACTAGTTAATATACTACTAATATACTGCTTGCTAGGAAACAAAAGTATAATTTTTTATAAACATGGGAAATGTAAATATTGCTCACTTCTATAGTTTTACAGTTGTTTAAACGCTAACTTGATAGTAGGATTCATATATAAGTTTTGTGGCGATTCATTTGGAGTGGACATGAAATATTTTATTAATATAATTCATTTATACGACTATAATTTTAGTGTTTAATTCATATATTTTTATAATTTCATGTTTCCAAATTATTAGTCAAATGAAGGCCATTATTAGTAAGTATCGGTAATATGATGTTAATTTCACTTCATATTTTCTCCTCAAAATGTGGTATATTTTCAATATTATTTATATTACTGCGCATTGGGAAAGTATCTTTCTGACGGCTTTTATATATTATTGTTGCATATAGTTGTACATACTATTTATTTAATAATTGGCATAGACTTTGCGTTTTGAATGGGTCAAATACAAGATAGTGTCATTTTCTAAAGCGCAGATGAGTGCTAATGGGTGCTAGGATAAGAAATAGGTCAATAATCATTGAGTTAGGTGAAATCCGCGTGTCTTTAGCTAGTTTTTGAGATAAGTTTCAAGTCGGTCATTTATGGGGTGGATTGCGCCCCGACAGGGATTCGAGCGGAATATTTTTGAAATAGATGAGATGACATATAAAATAACAGTACATACTATCACTAGCACACCTCTATTTTTTCTTCGGAAAAGTTCCAAAATCCACATCAAATTTTTTGACTCAAGATTTGTTGGTTGTGGTGTGGTTTTTTTTGGTGTTGTGTTTTTTTTTTTTTTTTTTGTTTTTGTTGTTGGGGTTTGTGTTTGTTTTGGTTTTGTTTTTTTTGTTTGGTTTGTTTGGGTTGTTTTTTTTTTGGTGTTTTTTTGGTTTGTTTTGTGTTTTTTTTTTGGGTTTTGTTGTTTTGGTTTTTTTTTTTTGTGTGTGTGGGGTGTTTTTGTTTTGTATGAAATCATTTTAGTGTGGGGGCTTTCATCAGCATAAAAGCTTGCTGAATATATTGCGTCTATAGTTGAATGAGCTTTGACAATAGATTATTCAAGTTATGTTCCTAGAATATCATATTCTGACAGATTATTGTTAATATTATGAGGATATAATCTTTTGTTGAACACATCCACAAAATTAAATAGCGTACCATCCATATCAACGAGAATTGAGTTGTTAGTTGGTTTCATAAGTAGATTGAGTGTGGAAAATATACGTGTATTAACATTGCTAATAACTAAATGGTAATTAATCCGGATAGTAATTGATAATACAAAATAACACACTTTGCTAACAAAATATTGAAAATTTGCTTCCTACGCTTTTTCAGGAACGACAAAGTATATTATAGTTTAAATTCAAATGAGACTGATTATGTATGCGATTTGTTAATTTTTAATTTTCTTTATATTAATTAAAACTATATGCAAGTAACAAATACTTCGTTAAACATCAAAATTTCACTTCTTTAAACCGTTTTGAGTTTTGAACGACCACTCGTTGAATATGTGGGTGTTGGGGTTTGGGGTTTTGTGGGTTTTTTTGGTTTGTTGGTTGGTTTTTTGGGTTTTGTTGGGGTTTGGTGTTGTTTGTGGGTTTGGTTGTTTGGGTGGTGGGGGTTTGTTTTTTTGTTTTTGGTTGTTGTTGTTTTTTGTTTTTTTTTGGGTTTTGTTTTTGGTTGTGTGTGTGTTTTTTTTGTTTGGGTTTTTTTTTTTTGTTTGTGTGTTGTGGGGTGGTGTTTTTTTTTTTTGTGTTTTTGTTTTTGGTTGTGGTTGTTGTTGTTTTTTTTTGTTTTTGTTGTTTTGTTTTTGTTGTTGTTTTTGTTTGTTTTTGTTTTTGTTTTTTTTTTTTTTTTTGTGTTTTTGTTGGTTTTTGTGTTTGTTTTTTTTGTTTGTTGTTGGTTTTGGTGGTGTGTTGGGTTTGTTTGTTTTAATCTAAAACAATGCTCTAGTCAGTATTCGTCTTCATCTGATCTTACACAACGCATATATTAAACAGAAGTTAACATTAACGAGTACTCCAGCCAATAAATCACATAATTACAGTCAGATATTCAATTTAAGTCGTTTTAACTGAAAATGATGTTAAAACAATGCAACTAAGTAAATAATTATAGTGAACAAATGGATGATAAAATAAGGCTGTTGGAGTAGATATCATTACAACAGTATCGAAGCTGTATTGAGTGAATATTTTTAATTCATCATGGATCATCCTTTACTTCTTATTTCACCTTTCTTTAATACTGATGTGTAAAGTATAGTTATAATACTATCATTATTTAGATACATACTAGAGGTATGTATACTTTCTTTCCCGACCTCTCATTCTATATATATTTAAATAGCAATATTTCTTCTGATTTAAACAAAAGCAGATTGTACTGTAATATTATTACAGTTATATTAATTAATATTCCTAACATGACTCATTCAACAACATAATATTCATAATATTCAATAACAGTAACCTGAAAATCAAAACTATCATGCATAAGAGAAAACACAAAAAGTGAATAACTCAATAAAATACATGAGAACAACACGTTTTAAATAGTTTAGTCTCATACATTAAGATAATTTCAGAAATAGATAATAGAAAATATCAATTAAAAAAATCGTTTTTATAATTTGAAAGAAATAGAAAGAAATAAATAGTGAAATATTATTACACTATAACTTCACCAGAAATAATTTCTAATTAAAACGTTTAACCTTTAATGACAACTTAATATTTAGTTGTAAATATAACATACCGTTTTCAGAGAATACATTAAATACTATTCCTCAATGAATATATCTTAATAAGTATAAATACACAGTAGATGTAATATCTTATAACTATCTTATCCACACCCATCATCTCTGAAAATTTAATAACCTAACATTAATGTTATATAAATATTAATAACACAGTAATAACACGATAAAGTATAAAACAATACTATCATTTCTGAATTGATATAATTTGATGACATCTCAAATAATTAACACTGAAAATATAGAGTCCTTTATGTACAGGAGTAAAGAACGCGTTAAAATGAATACATCATTTTTTAATGTTTCTTGTGATTGAAGTAATTGATTATTGAGTGGATGTTTTTTGAGATGTACCAATAGAGTGAGCCGATATATATATTCATTATGGATTGATTGAATTTCATTTAATTATAAATATGCTCTAATAGTTATGATATATTAATAAATTGATTTTAGTTATATAATACCACGCTAAATGTTGCACATAACACCAGCGAAATTGTTCAATGAAGCACTAAAATCTACTATTACTGAAAATATAAGTATTAAATCAGAGATGTTATAGGGTTGCGCACATATGCACAGAGCAACCCACATAATTGAAGGAGAAATAATTCAAGCGTTTTCTTCCTTCATTCCATCTTATTTGATTAACTACGTTCATACTAGACAGTCTAAAAAATATATAAAAAGCTTGAACAAGCTGATACAGTACCCAATAATTGAAAATCCACACAGTTAGTATACAGATTCAATTATAATTACGTTTTTATCAGCTTCTGCAGATAAATTGAAGACTATTTTATACTACGCTGCTGTGTAAGCACTATTCAAGCAAATTCCGATGGTAATTCCAAAGTCTATTTCATCACTTGATGTAAATGACCTTTTAGAAAATGTTAAAGTAACAGATAACTATTATATAATCTTTCCCTAAGATCTAAATCAGCTAATTCTATGTTGGGGTGTTTTGTGTTGGGTTTTGTTTTTGGGTTTGAAATTGAAACTGGAGCGTTGATTATTGGCGAATCTTTTGCAAACGACCCACTGTCGTGTATTTAACAGCCAAACGTAGTTAGAAGAAAAGAACTGGGCTAGCAGCTTGCTAAAACTTTGGCCTAGGACACACTAGAGCGAGGAACTAATTATTTATTGTGCTAATACAACGCAAAAAGCGTATCAATTCAATAGGCTGGGGTTTGTGCACTTACATCTCCTCCTGGAACAACTAAAAAGTTTTTTGGGGATGATAGGCACATGGCAAAAATATTTTTCAAGCATTTAGGAAGGCACATGAATATCGTACCCAACGCATTAGGTAAAATGCACAGTTTGCACTGCGGTTAGCACGAAAATCATGGGTACGTTGCAATGCTGGGCTCAACTATTCCTAAAAGTGGCCTAGGGCATCTAGTTTTGCAAATACCAGAGGACATTGCGGAATAGGTCAACGCTGATTTCTACTTAGAAAACTCAAACGAAAAGAACCTGAAATTCTACGAATCGAGAGGCCTCGTCGTTCAGGAAGCGGTTGAAGTAAAGTTTTAAGACCGTTCTACAATTGTGTACGCCATGCGCAAAAACTGCTATAAAAAGTGATCCATATTATTTAAAGTTGCTTTTGCAATCACATTCTTTTGATTTGAAATAAGAGATAATATTTTATATTCCTTTCGCGTATTAAATACTTAGTGTTCTTTTCCACTCCCACTCCAACCAATGGAGAAGGTGTACAAGTTAATTGACTAGAACAAGCTGAAGGAGGCCCTCGCTGCCTGTGGTTTTTGTTTGTTGGTGGTGTTGTTGTTGTTGGGTTTTTTTTTGGGGTTTGGGGGCCAGGATGTCCTTTTAACCGAAGGCTCCCTGTGAATTCGACCTCAGATTCGTCTAATTCCTTGACTGTTTTTAATTTATTCTACAGAATGACTTAAAAACAGTTCCAGCTGAGAATGTAAATGAGCTTATGCACGTTAACAACGCTCAGAACATATTCAACCGTAAATTTGAGCTGGTTGAAGTGAAAACTAAATCAAAAGCTAAAGAGGGACACAAGGAAAGAGAGGAAGTGGTTCTGAGCTTGAATAAACAGTTCTCAAAAATGATCCAGAACCAATAAATTGATGCTAATGAAGTAGTTGAAAAGTTAAACTTATTTGTAAAGGCATTCGACTTGAAGGACATCAACAACAAGAGACCACACAACAGCAACGAATTGAATAATCGCGTTCACAGATAACACGCACTGTCTGTTATCGCATTAACTGTTCAATTCCTGGTTATGACGAACAACGTCAAACTTGTTGACAAAATTGACAGAATAGACTAATTAAAAGAACAAATATATTAGTTGCACCCGAGAATGGAGTACATGCTCAAATACGAAACCAAAGAGCAAGTAATAGCTGCACTTGAGAAAAAGAGCGAAAATGACCAAGTAAGCCAGTTTTTGCTCAAGAACCACGCTCTCGTAAACGCTGAAAACGTAGCTGACAGCAACGCAAGCCTCAAACTGCTTAAAATGATTAAATTAAATATTAAAGCCGAAATAGAGTTCACTCTGCCAAATCAACTGCTCGTATTTGACCTGGCTCAAAAGAATCTAATCAAGTTTGATTTGCTACCGGAGTAATTCAAGCTGATTGAAGCGCTTGTGAATCCATCAATCGAACATAAAAATGAATTCCTCGAAAAGAACTTTGACGCTCTCAAGACAGACTCCAGATCTCACTTAGCTTTGAAGTCCTTGCTCATTCAAACACAGTCAAAATTGTCTCTTGAAATGGCTCTTATGGATTATCCATACTACTAACTCCTTGAGTATCAGTGCCCAGCTGAGTTTTTGAGATAGATTCAAGTAGCAAATCAGTTGTACTTGACCCTTGCTCAGCAAACATTCCCGTACTATTTAAACGAGAAGCTCACGTTTAAAACTGAGCAGGAGTTCTTGGAGACTCTGTTCGTAAACCACAAGCACTAGAATCACACAATAGATCACGAGTGGTCCTTCTAAAACGTTTTGTAAGCTATTTTAATGAACTCGAACGAGACCATATTCCAGAATTACAAGGCCATTACCACATCCATCTTGGAAGCTGCCAACGTGTACCAGGCCGTTCGCATGTTCGAGTCTAAAGAGATTCTCAATTCGTACCAGGTGTACTACGCATCCGCCATTTTCTCCTGCTACCAAGTTATTGCACAGCCGGATTTTAATTCCCTAACTATTGAGCAGAAGAACAACCTGTTTGAGTAGAATTGCGGGAAACTCGCTGGTTTGAACGCGGCCTCAAACACCTTCATTTACTCAGACATAGTTAATCTCGAGGACCAATCATTCAAGTACTTCCTCAAATAATCAACCGAGCAATAATTTACCCTCCTAGAACAGAACAAAAATGACAGAAAGAAGTGCTCAAAACCATGTTTGACCCAAAAAGTGCCCAGGAATGAGATATTTGACTTCCTCCAAGAAGCACCAGTTCTGAGCAGAAGCAAAACGGAATTCTCAATTCAAGCCCTGAAACTGCACATTTTCGTGAGGCATTTGTTCCTCAAAATGAACGGAGCTGAGAGCAATTTAATTGAATTCGCTCAATAATTTTTGAAGGAAAATACCTTCGACTAAATTTTGAACAAACTTTTGAAGGGAGAAACGGACGTTGAAGACCTCCTCAAGAAATTGTGCGAGGAAGAAATAACGGCCGAAAAATACCTCATCCAGTACCCACTGCTTAAAACTGCGTTCATAATCCTGAACATGAAGACGGAAGAAGAAACCATAAAATAAGCACTATTCAAGTGAGCCAAATGCTTAATTTATTATTTTATTATTTTACGGAGTGGTAAAAATTTAGATGCAATATATTTGAATATTTTAGAGAATATTTTCCTAAACATTAAAAAATACCATCTGTGGGGATTGAACCCACGCGGACTGACGCCCAAGAGATCTTAAGTCACTCGCCTTAACCACTCGGCCAAAATGGTACAAGGAATTAGTAATATATAATATTAAATATTTAAATTTATAATTTTATATTCTTATATTCTATAAGAAGATACTATATAATCTATATAAAAAGGTATAGCCCAATATTCAACTCTATTGTTTAATATATTCACTTAATATATTCAGATAGATATTTGTCTAAATCCTAAATATACTCCTTCTTTTTCTTTATGAATAATTTAGCACACAGGAATGCCTATAGAAGAAAAATCAACAGACTCAGGACCTTTGGGTTCACTCAATATTTCTTAAACAATCATAGGCCTATATTTTCTTTTTTAATCAGTTCGTAAAAATAGTCTTCTGAAATTTACAATGATATATAATAATGTTATGAAAAGTATAATGCAAGATAGCGTTATTATCACTATTTTTATATTAGAAAGCATTAATAATTTTGAAATGAAAACATTACACATTATTTATATGTTTAATAATGCTCAATATTGAAGTTTTTAAGTAGATTTACACATATTAATAAAGTAAACAAATACAAAACATTATATAAAAACACCCTCATAACCAGTCGACTTTCTCAATTAAATATTCATTTCTTAAATAATGAGTTGAGTATCAATTGAAGTGTTATTAGCACGATGGATGAATTAATAACATGAAGCACTTTATAAATATGCATAATTAAATATTGTAGATCACTTATAATGTTTCTACGAGACTAATTTTATCATATTAAAATTTAATTTCTGAATCTAGCATATTTGTCTTTGACTCTAGAATCCAGTTAACAAACTGGAATTCCTATAGGGTAAAAATCAACGGATTCTGGTCCTTTAAGCTCAGTTCTGGTTTTATATTCATTGCCAAATTATTTGTATTTCGAATTACTACTTCGTTTTTTAAAAATCTTTTTACAATTAACAAACAAATATAAAGTTATAATGGCTGCAATTATGCATGCTAAAACTATTCCAATGATTCCATTTTTGGATATCATTTCATATGAAGTGGTAACTATACTATATCCATTTACAATTAATTATACATAGTTTAAGAATTTAAGAATGAATAATTTGAAAATATGTTTAAATAATTTATTAAATTGTTAAATAAATAATGTTAAAGAAAAACTACTACAGGAATCCGCAAATAAGATGGTGGGTTATTCGGTCCCCACCCTAATTTCCTTTAATTATTATTTAGTTTAGTTATTAATTATTAATATTACAGATTTTACTATAAATTATATATAATAGCATACATTTTTCATCTCATTCAGCATTATTGGTTATAAATACGATCAAAATAATAATTATTCGTATGTTTAATCTTGTTATTACAATATTTTATAAGCGAATACAATTTTATAATGTTTTATCAGATTGGTTATTATATTATCGCTCTGAGTAAATTATTGAATAGTAACATTACGCTTTTATAATTCATATCATGAAAATATAATTCAATTGCCATTTATTATGCTAAATAATTATAATAAGTTCAAATTAACAAAGAAATCTTCAAATTTTAATCGTTTATGGAAATATTCTGAGTTTACTCATTTTCAAATTGAATAATCAGATGGTGACCCTCCAAAATAGCTAGCCTTCTTATAAATGACGAACATATACTGAAATTGTATTTTTAGCCAAAGTGAAGTTAGTTATTAGATCATTATTTATACATAATGGGAATATATTATAGCTTGAATGTAATTATTGAAAGAAGCGGCATCATTGTAGGACAAGCTGAGGATGTAAATTTTTATTGGTCATTTTATAACATATACTGAAAATAATAGTATAACTTCTATTTAGAATAAATAACAGATTTTAAAATTGCATTAATTCCGCTCCAAAATCGGCAAAATATGAGAAATTGGAATCAAAATAATAGCGTTAAAGTTTAAGGTACAGAAGTCGCTGCCTAAAGAATGATTTCTACAAGTGACTAAAGCTCACTGGCCACTTTTTGAATGTATCTATTTATTCCAGAGCTTAAACTGCCGTAAATTGAAATTCACGTCTAGAAGTACCATTAAAGATACTTAAACCAACGAAACCAGGTTGATGTAACTCAAATGCTGAGACTACCTCAATTTTTGAATTTAGAAGCCAAAGGAGAATAATTAAAATCGACATGTTGGAATTATAACGAAAAACGAAGAATAACTGTGAAAAAGTGGTAGGTAGATCCTACTTCCGAGAGCATTTCTGATTTAACCCTACTATAATATTGGCACCACCTATATTACTAAAATTATTTTTCTAGCAACTTAAGCTGCTTTAACTGAACCAAGAAGATCTCTTATTTCTTGATAATTACAGAAATTAATTAAATAAGACTAAGTTAGAACTTCGTAGAATCAGAGCTGATTAGATCTTCATAGTAATGAAAAGTTTATCTTGGTCGAAGTTGAAAATCGATTTTAATAAATTAAGCCTGGAGTATTAACAGGTGTTCGAATAAATGTGGTTATTGTGCTAGGTTGTATAAATGTAATTAACTATATTTAAGAGGATGGTACTGGTATTGTGTTTAACTTGAATTTAATAAAGCATATTTAACTGGTTGTTAGTACTTAAGCTACAGCCAGATTCAAGGTGACTGGGAGGAGCTCTATATTTGTTGTTAGATTAACACATGAATTTGGATGGAATTGACTGGCACTAATTGTGCTGATATCTTGGAATCGAATATTTGCTTTGAGTAGGAAATCCAATGTAGACAACGATTTAGTCTTTGAAAGTGGTACTAAAGTTAAGTTGACTCTACTTCCACTTATTATTGTTGATTGGACGAGGAGCTCTCTTCTGGGCGATATGATAGTTTTCCCCCTTGGACTGATTTAAGAAGATAATTGAAATGGAAAGATGACTTGTCAAGGTGAGGATGTTATTTAAGCTTTAACTATACATAAAATTATATTTAATATATTTCATAAAATCACACTACATTTAAAAAATGAACTGTAACCGAGTTTACATTACGAAAGTTTATGGGATGCATACCTTAGTGAATAACTTATTGTTTCTAAAAGCGATTCCACACACGTCTATCTTAAGAATAAAGGCAAAAAACAAAATTTCAGTATACTTTAGTTTTCAGAACGCTATATTTACCCCAGTTTTTTATCCTCCATTAAATAATGGCAATAACTAATTTATCTATGCGTTCGTTGAATTATAACTTCACTTGAGCTCTAGCTCGTTGTAGTTCGTTAACACATCTATATACACATCGGAGTTGTCTTTCTCTGTTGAAAATAACTTAACCTAAATAATCATAAATATAAGTTATTTATAAGGGTATTTTGACATAATTAAGGAGTTATCAGAGGGCTGGTAAAAAACGCGTTTCGGGAATTTGTGATTTATACTTACACATGTACGCCCTTTATATATTTTAATAATTTTCTGCAGATTTACTTTCGTACGTTAGGGGTCTTGGGAACAAGTTAAATGCATTCTTAAGCATGTTTATTTCCTACATATTCCATTTCTGAGTTATCTTATGATTTTCCATTATATGAATTTGTCAATAACAAATAACAAGCTGCTTCACTTGCAAGAAATAAGTATATTCAAAATTTCAGAATTGTTATGAAACTAAAAACTGTTAGATATCACCTTTGTATAAGGTTAGATGAGTCAGTTCGAATTATAAATAATAATAACAACTAAATATTAAATTATAAATATAACATCAGAGAATACTTCAGAGAATACAATAAATGCTACACGTTAATGAATATATTTTAATAAGAATAAGTCTACAGTAGCTGTAACATCTTATAACCACCATATCCACACCCATCATCTCTGAAAAGTTAATAACCTAGCATGTAAAAATGTTAGTAATAACACGATAAAGTATAAAACAATACTATCATTTATGAATTGATATAATTTGATGAAATCTCAAAAAATTAACACTAAAAATATAGAGTCCTTTATGTACATAGTTACAGAAGTAAAGAACGCATTAAAATGAAAATTTCATTTTAAAATGTTCCTGTGATTGAAGTAATCGATTATTGAGTGGATGTTTTTGAGATGTACCAAAAGAGTGAGCCGATATTTATATATATAAATATAATAACTAATAATTATATTCACTTACATTTACAAAATCGTAAATTTCATACTATCCTATGTCATTATTGATAGTATAATTTTTAATAGTATTTGTTTTATGAATTACACTCTGAAATTTACACAAAATTTACACGAAATACTTTGATATTTCTCAATAATCAGTAAAACAGATGAATACATAGATATACAAATTAATTAATATTTTGCATTAAATCAAATAGGACATAAATCACTGAATCTATACACTAAATCATAGTCATATTGATCAGAACGAGTGTTTCGTTTATATTGTGCATATTATAATTTCACTTCAAATGCTGAATAATATAAGATCACTTGCATTACCCAGAGGTATAAGTTATTAAGCAGTTCATCCAGCTTAACTTACCGGTAGAAATACCAATTCATAACCTAAATTAAAATCATGTTTATCAATATAGCTTGGTATAGGATGCGTTAAACCACTTAAATAAAAATAATAAGAAATTACTTACTAGATTTAGGAAATCCCAAAATAATCAGAGGTATGGAATCAGTTGATATCCGATGATTCTGAATTTGAACTTGATTCTACAAATATCGCAGATGTCTTTGCTAAATTCAATTAATATAACGATTTTCTGCCATTAGCAAACATGATCAGATAAAATATTGACGGATTAAAATTTAAATGCGGAAGGTTAGATGATTTATTGGTTTTGGGAAGTAGTCATTAAGCTTCTATGGACAACTTAACAAGTAAGTAAATATAGATAATAAGTAAGTACAAATGTGATTGAGTATTTTTTATTATTTTTACTAGTTAGACATTTATTCATATTGTGAGCAAGTGAGTTAGTATGTTATATTTAATATCTTTTGAAATATTAGTGAAATGAACCACATTATTACAGTATACAAATTATAACTGAAGATACACAGTTTACATATTGTCCCACTTCTTTTACGTATGTACGCAGTAGGTTTGGAGGGTGGTGGTTCCACGACAAAAATAGCGATTATTGATTTGTAGCAGCGTAAGTTACTAAAAACTTACCAGTACAGCCTGTCTTCAAATAGGTACGCGGTCGGTCTACAGAGCGCGCTGAACAACATGCACAGGTGCATTTCAGACGCGCTAACTGCTTATAACATCGATATTCAGCACGTTTCCTCGTTTGGCTTCACAGTATCCGGTTTTAACGCGTAGGATCCCCAAATCCTCAACTTTATGACCCAGCTAAATCCGGCCTATGCGTCAATGCGCGCAACGCACGATACTGACGGCCCGGCTTCATATTATCACTCCCAGAACGTGTAAAATGTATCAGTTCTCATAGCCGGAACTGGTTCTGGGTGCAAAACCTTCTTCAATGGAAAGCAAAAGATGCTCAGCGCCTTCGGACACGAGTTGAACGAGGACGGGTGCGCCTACTCGTGCGTGAGGCGGTTCGTAAATTAAGTTTTGAAGGCGAAGGACCTCGAAAATCACGAATTCGACGGCGAATGGAGGAGCTTCGCGAAATTTATGGAGATTGAGGAGGACTACAGATCGGGTACCCTGCTGGATTTATTCTATGGAGGTAAGAAATTGTAAATAGCTGGATTCGCGCAGTATATATTTGAGCACAGGCACGAATCGAAGATATTCATGGAAACGCTGAAAACGGAAGCCAAATGCGTCGCAGACGTGGTAAGCATGATAGAAAACCAATTCAGGAACGTATAAAAACTTACTGGTACTGTTAACATTGTCAAAGTCGGCTCATTCTGGAAAATACTCGAAGACGTAGAGATTCACCAAGAATTTTTGAACATCGTCAAGGATTACGACATGAAATTAATTGACTGCGAAGAAGACGCAGCCGTAGTCGGCGCTGCAATCGATGGCCTCGATATTGTCCTCGTTTGATCATTTTCATAATATTACTATTACATTACTTCATAATTTCATTTATTTAATAATATTGTTTATTTATTGACAAATTAAATTATTGATTCCACTTCCAACATGCTCTTCAAGCCAAGGGATCCGTTTCGTCAAGTCCGCCTCCGGCTGAAAATACTCCGTTTATTCTGGACATTGGCACGTATTCGATTAAGGCCGGATTTTAGTGCGATCCGCTACCCCGTGTGGAGCTTCTCACTTAGATTTCCAGGAATAAGAGTAAATCTGGCGAGACTAAAATTGGCGACCAGATAAACCAGCAGGAGTACACCAAGCAGTCTTTACGTTCCCCTTTTATCCAAAATATCCTAATTCAGGTTGAAGTTCTTTTCGAGCTCCTGTAATTCATATTTAATTAGTCAATAACCACCACTTCAAAATCATTCCCTTATCCCGTTTTCGTTACAGTTCCGGTTGGAAATCCGCAAACGGCAACCGATTATTTAATCGATTTGCTCAAAAACGGGTTCAACTGCTCAACGGTGAACGTCGTTTAGAGCGAGCGCAGGTACAAAAGTGAAGCGGTTATTCTTCACGTGGGTCATTCCTTCGTTACAGTTTGTGGTCAGTAAAGGGCAATGCGTTTACCGTTTGGAACGCAAATTATGGTGTAGTGGCTCATGAAATCGATAGTGGCTAGGTACGGCGAAATTGCAAAAACAATACAGTTGGATGTGGTCTAATAGTTCTTCGAAGAGCACGCGGGCTGGAGCGGGATAAACGACGACTTCATGACCTGGTACAGAGATAAAATGAACACGCACAAAAACACACTGAACACACTACTCCGACCGGAAGCGGACAGCCCGGAATCAATCAACTATTTGCTAACGCAAAATCAGTACTTATTCGCTCAATACCCCGAATTACTGTTTCTGCCCACGCAAATACAATTCAAATCACTGTTTGACTAGTAAAAGAACATACAAAGAAGAGAATTCGCCGAAAAAGCGCGCGCAGCCTCCACACAGAAATTAATAAACCTAGCCCAACTATCTGAAGAAGACATCGAAGCAATACACTCACTCAAAAACGACGTTGAAATCTACAACTTAATAATCAGTAAGTGCACCACGAAGCTGAAGGAGCTCAAAAAGGGCTATGAAAAGCTGAATCAGAACAACGCGCAAGCCCTCCTTGATGAATTAACAGTTAACATTCAAACCGATCAAATCCTGGATCTGAGCAAGCTGAAAACGTTTTAAATCGAATAAATCGAGAACGTATCAATATCCCTCGAATACTGCGTTTTCAAGCTGCGAGAACTTAAATAAACTCCGGATATATTCAGATCAATAACGTACCTGCCAATTTAATTCGGATACGAAGGGGCATTTGTAGATAATCAAGAGGAAGTGGTCATTCCAGTTGTGAACGAACACATAATCGCAGCCGAACTCATGTTCAACCCGAAAATAATCGGAGTGAGCTCGAAAACGGTTGAAGAAATGCTCAGAGAGCTCGTTAAAGAAGATAACGCAAAGAAAATCATCATCTCAGGTGGTGGTAGCGGTTTGAAGAACATTAAAGAAAGAGTTGAAGCGGATCTAGCCAAACTTGGAGTTGACGTAGAGCTCAGAAGAAACGAATGGGCGGATTTGTGCGCGTTTATTTAGTGACTCGTTTATTCTATTTTCTTAATACAAAAATATTAAATTAAAATGAATTTAAATATAATTAATGATTTAGTTCATATTTATCAATCTTTACTTTGAATTATTATAATATACATTTACAAAATATGATAATACCAAAATCATAAATACTTAAGATAGGGGCGTTCGCACATTCCACTAGTTTCGTTCCAAAATCCTTGTGGTTTACAACATCTTGTGTATAAATCGTATTCTGACGTATCAGAATTGTATCGAACATGACATGTACTTGGCTCTGTTACAGTGTATTCCCAATTCTTAGTAGAGCATACTCTTGGTGCTTCGGAATTAAATACACAATACATTGTTTTACCTAACCCAGTTACAGTGTATCCATTTAATGGTGTACAATCACCTTAAATACACTTAAGCTTTCGCATTAAGCGATCAATACGTTTTTCAGATTCAACTGAGTAATTACGAACCCACTTATCGACATTGTAAATATATGTTTTTGCTTGAATTTCAACAGCAGATATTTTAGTTTACATTTAAGACGTGTTATTAGCCAATTTATTATCAGAAATTCCATAACTAATTATTTTCCCTTTGGTTATTTATCTTTATAATAACAAGAGCTGGTCCTAAATTTATATACTACTATCGTTTATTTTTGTTAGTAAGTCATCGGAGACGATTTCATAATCTTGGGTAAATTTTGATGTAATATTTTTCAATTCAATTTCGACAAGTTAATTTGTTTAATTTAACAAATTCTTGATTTCAATTTAACTTATAGAAATATTTTAATTAATTGCATCAAAAAACTTATCTTGTTCTTATAAAACTTATCCAAAACTTTAAAAAATGTTCTGCTCCATGTTAATATAATTATTCATTATGTTATTATCCATACCATTAATGCTAATCGTGGTGTCGGTGAGATATCCAACCAGGTTAATGCAAACAGACCCGTTCAAAACGTACCCGGCTTCGCACACGCAGTTCTTTCCGTCGAACTCAAAATTATTTTAGCAGCTCGCCTGTCCGTTGCTTTGAACTCCGTTCAGTAGATCACTTAAGCAGAGCCCGTAGGTCACGAAGCCGCTCTCGCAGATGGTTTGGCAGTTCTGGCCGATGGATCCGCTAATAATCCAGAACGCAGGGTCGGATGCAGATGCAACGTCTTTGGCGGAGTTGGAGCAGATGGAGAACCCGGACGCAAATAGTACTGTCTTGGCGCCTACCTCGACCACCAGGTTGCCCGTCTGGTCTCCGTCGTGGTAGAAGTAGCCGGTCATCCGGGAGTCCTGGAGCGCGAAGGCGGCCATCTCTTTCTGGATGGAGTTGACTAAGCCGGACTGATAGATTCCGTCCAGTCTGAACTGGAGCAGGCTCTTGGAGACCAGGAAGAAGAGCCCGGCGGTGGCCATTATCCCCGAGAGCTTCTGGCCGGACGCCGCGAAGACGAGGGTGGAGCTGTCGACCGAGAGGTTGCACTGGAGACAGACTAGAGCACCGGTCACGATCGAGAGGTCGATGGTCACGTTGATGATGGAGCTCTAGATGTCCTGGTCGTCGAGCTCGAAGCCGAAGACCGCGAAAACGTTCGTGCGGCCGAGCTTCACGTTGATGTTGGACTCCTTCACGGCTTCTGTGTAGACGAAGATGCTGTTGGACTGCTGAGACAAAATGAGTTCGTTCTTAACTTGGTACTGGTTCAAAACTTTCTGTCTTTAACAAAACGTGAACTCATTTCCATCGTGCATGACTTTTTAGCTGCAAATATTCTTTGAAGATGGAATCATTAGCGATTTGCAAAATATAGAAGATAATATTGTAATCATTTGAGTTATAAAAAACGATATATTCATAAATGACTCAAATATTGTTATAATATGTTATATTACAACTTTCAATAATTATTGCGTTAATATTTTATAATGTACACACATTATAACGATTTTGTATCTAAATCTATATTACAATATTGAATACAATATATTGAATGAATTTAATGAACGATAACATTTTTATGTTTCAAATATCGATTTACTTATTGTAAATCGAATAACGAACTATTTATGTACATAATGTTAAAGTTAATAACTGATTGTTATTTTTGAAAATTACTTCAATTTTTAATTATTTATTTTATAACATCAAAAATTTTGACTCTATCTATTTTTAGTGCGTTTTTCAAATATTAATATTAAATTAATAGTATTATGATAGGATAAAAACGTAATAATTTGTATTTAAAATATACAAAAGTGTGTACATTATAAAATATTAACGCAATAATTATTGAAAGTTGTAATATAACATATTATAACAATATTTGAGTCATTTATGAATATATCGTTTTTTATAACTCAAATGATTACAATATTATCTTCTATATTTTGCAAATCGCTAATGATTCCATCTTCAAAGAATATTTGCAGCTAAAAAGTCATGCACGATGGAAATGAGTTCACGTTTTGTTAAAGACAGAAAGTTTTGAACCAGTACCAAGTTAAGAACGAACTCATTTTGTCTCAGCAGTCCAACAGCATCTTCGTCTACACAGAAGCCGTGAAGGAGTCCAACATCAACGTGAAGCTCGGCCGCACGAACGTTTTCGCGGTCTTCGGCTTCGAGCTCGACGACCAGGACATCTAGAGCTCCATCATCAACGTGACCATCGACCTCTCGATCGTGACCGGTGCTCTAGTCTGTCTCCAGTGCAACCTCTCGGTCGACAGCTCCACCCTCGTCTTCGCGGCGTCCGGCCAGAAGCTCTCGGGGATAATGGCCACCGCCGGGCTCTTCTTCCTGGTCTCCAAGAGCCTGCTCCAGTTCAGACTGGACGGAATCTATCAGTCCGGCTTAGTCAACTCCGTCCAGAGGGAGATGGCCGCCTTCGCGCTCCAGGACTCCCGGATGACCGGCTACTTCTACCACGACGGAGACCAGACGGGCAACCTGGTGGTCGAGGTAGGCGCCAAGACCGTACTACTGGCGTCCGGGTTCTCCATCTGCTCCAACTCCGCCAAAGATGTTGCATCTGCATCCGACCCGGCGTTCTGGATTATTAGCGGATCCGTCGGAAATAACTGCGCGACCATCTGCGAGAGCGGCTTCGTGACCTACGGGCTCTGCTTAAGTGATCTACTGAACGGAGTTCAAAGTAACGGCCAGGCGAGCTGCTTAAATAATTTTGAGTTCGACGGGAAGGACTGCGTTTGCGAAGCGGGGTATGTTTTGAACGGGTCTGTTTGCGTTAACCTGGTCGGGTATCTCACCGACACATCAATTAGCATTGATAAAGTAAATACTTCATTATAGTTGAATGATAGCATAGCAAATAATTTATTAAACAATGCAGTAATATAAGTGGACTAAAATCTCCTGAAACAAACTTTAGAATTGTAAGAGGTTATAAATTTATCATATTTATATTCAGGTTAAAAATTATCTGACGTAAATGATAGATTAATCAATGATATTAACTCAAATTTAACCAGCACAAACTAATCACTTTAGAAAAATTAACAAATACTTAGCAAACAACTAAATGATAATACAAATTTAAGTTAATTTAAGGTAAATACTACGATGAAAGCTCTACAAACTGATTTATAAGCAAGTTATAATTCGTCCGAATCAAATTTACTAAGAAATACTTCAAGTTTAAATTCAACATTAAATGCAACGAAAATTCGAATTAATAAGTAAATTGATGCGCTTGATAATAGTCTAAACACTTATATAAAATTATAAAATAACACTAATTTAATGTCAATAGAGGAATATAAATGCAATGTTGGAGATTGTGAACGTAAATATTTAATTATATCCGGGTTTTTTAAAATGACATATTGTACTAATTTGGGATCAGGTGCATCAAGTGTGTGCGCAAAAGAATATCCATAAGATTTTTCGGTTACTAAAACAAGCACTTGTAAAACTTTTAAAGGTGATGATGGAGAGGTATACGCAGCAATATATTGCTGTAAACCACGTGGTTATTGGACTAATGAAAATGGTGGTTATTGCAAAGTGATTTCATGAGTAATATTATAAATAAAATTTAAGGTTTAATAAATGAATACAATTAATAAGTATTCCATTAATTTTGGGTTGATTTGGATTCCAAAAGATATTTTTGCTTCTATAATTCGAGCAATAAACATAGAAGAAATGTATTGCACGGTGGAAGTTACCATAATATATTACAATAAATATTTACAAATACATTTCATTCCAAATGAGCTCACTCCGAAATTCGCTTTGATATTGAAACTAGAGCCATCCAACTATTGACAATAGCTTACTTTTGACAATAGTGGACAATAAGACAATAATTTTCATTAACTTTTGACAATAAAAAAGTGTAATTATCAGATCATGTTATTTTGATACAAATTAATACTATTTTGGCTATTTTTTGCTATTTTTCTTCAATGGAGTGAATGGCTATGGATGGCTATAATTGAAACCATGATGTTTGAAACCCACTAATTCATTAATTTAATATCATTAATTAGTTTTCTCACTCGCTCATGTTCCAAGTCTTCAATTGTCGACGGTTATGTATATACCCTCAGAGGCCGCTCTTCTTCCGGTAGCTTGACCTTAATTTGTCGCGGTATATGCCTTCATGCAGAACATTAATAATCAAACTATAATATGATAAGTTATAATATGATAATAATAATATAATAATCAATTCATTAATAAAATTGTTAAAAATCATTTCTTCAGCTTAAGTTTCTAACACAGGTTTCAGTGTATTTGTCCCAATAACCCTGTGGTTTGCAGCAATACAACATATAATTGTAAATGTTTTACTTTACATTGTTCGTATTGCTCGTATTCAAAAATGACTTGCATGAACCGGGTTTTAAAACGGAATACGTTGAACTGGTGCAGTAATCAGTTGTTCCACTGTATGTTCCGTTGTACGAACCACCATAGCAGTACCCAGCTCCTCTTATTATTCCCTTATAAAGTTAGCAATCGCCATAATAGCAGTTGAGCCTGTTGATTTCGGTAGTGGTTGAGTCTTCATTATCGTCAATTTGGACCTTGTTTGAATAATTAACATTGCGAATGGAATTATTCACAGCATTCTGCATCGGAGGGAGCATATCCTCAATAACGGTCATGTTGCGCTTGATGTGGGCATCAATAAGTTGCTCATTACTTGAGATTGTCTCCAAAAAAGTGGTATTGGCATCAGTAATCTGCTTATTAAGCACAAGGTTATCGCTAACAATTTTATCCTGCAAAATTGAAATATTTTGCTGCAAATTTGCTTCAAGAGAAGCCATGAAATCTGAAATGGTCTTCTCACCCTTTAACTTCATTTAAAGAATTCCAGCTGTCAGATTCTACTCATTGATTGAAATCTAAGTCAATAAATTTGATTAGTTATTTGCAATATTTTACTCAGCTTTAGAAACCTCTTTATTTATTGTGTTATTCAGTGCCAAAATATTAGAATCGATATTATCATTTATATTTGTTATATTTTATGCAGTTTCAGAGAGATACCCAACCAAGTTAACGCAAACGGATCCGTTCAACACGTACCCAGGTTAACAAACACAATTTTAACCGTCGAACTCAAAATTATTTTAGCAGCTCGCCTGGCCGTTACTCTAAACTCCGTTCAGTAGATCCACCAGACAGAGCCCGTAGGTCACGAAGCCGCTCTCGCAGATGGTCGCGCAGTTCTGGCCGACGGATCCGCTAATAATCCAGAACGCCGGGTCGGATAACGCCACTACGTCTTTGGCGGAGTTGGAGCAGATGGAGAACCCGGACGCAAATAGTACTGTCTTGGCGCCTACCTCGACCACCAGGTTGCCCGTCTGGTCTCCGTCGTGGTAGAAGTAGCCGGTCATCCGGGAGTCCTGGAGCGCGAAGGCGGCCATCTCCCTCTGGACGGAGTTGACTAAGCCGGACTGATAAATGCCGTCCAGTCTGAACTGGAGCAGGCTCTTGGAGACCAGGAAGAAGAGCCCGGCGGTGGCCATTATCCCCGAGAGCTTCTGGCCGGACGCCGCGAAGACGAGGGTGGAGCTGTCGACCGAGAGGTTGCACTGGAGACAGACTAGAGCACCGGTCACGATCGAGAAGTCGATGGTCACGTTTATTGTCGTGCCGGTGATCTTCTGGGACTCCACCTGGAGGCCGAAGACGGCGAAGGTGGTGGCCTGGGAGAACTGGACGGTGAGGTTGGAGCGCTGGACCGCCTCGGTGTAGAGGAAGACGCTGCTGCCGGCGTTGTTCAGGTTGAGGGTCTGGCCGAGGGTGTACGCGCTGAGCTCCTTCGCCTTGTGGCAGAACTGGTACTCCTTGCCGTCCGCGCTCAGTTTGGAGGCGCAACTGGCTTTCGGCTGCGTAAATGTTAGAGATTTGAATAATATAGAAGAAAACATCATCATAAAGTTAATAACTGCGGTATTGCGTTTTTATTTTGGACGATATATGCTTTGCTGCTAGTTATAACCACACTTCGGAAAAATAAAAACGAACTATTTGGGTGTACACATTTTGGAAATTTGGAATCGGTATGAATCGGATACAAATCGAATTAAAGTTAAAACATTATAATAAGAGTAATAAATGAAATTTACATTTTAATATAGTTTTAAATAAAAAGAATTTAAAAGTTATGATATTATAAAAATATTAGTTGGTTATAGAGCTCATATAAATTGAAATAACTAACAAATGTACAAATCAAATTAAAGTTAAAACGTTATAATAGTGCTATAACAGTTGAATACACGAATATGCGTCGATATTAATATATATATATATATAAGATAAGGCTGGAAAAAGCCTTAGCAGGATTAGTTTTCAAACTGGACCAGTTTCCCGGATTTAGCTCCTGGAAAAAGTGCAAATATTTTCCACTAAACCGGATTACCCGGAATTTTTAGAAAAATGAGTTTTATATCAGGTAGATATATTACATCATAATTCATACTAAATAACTCTGACTACTTGTTATTCTCTTATATATTTCATATTGCATCTATTTTTACTTTAAACTCTGATTTATAATGACATCTTAAAGTTTTTATGTTCAATAACATATTAAACGTTCGTAAATAGTTATTTACATAGAGATTCTAACATTTTTGAAATTAAATACATCTAAATACTAATAATATAACGAATTATACATGTCTTTAAGTAATAATCTTTATATGTTGTATTTAACCACGTCTCCCTATTTATAGCGTATCTTTAGTCACTATGTATACTGTTAAGATTGATATTTCTCAATTTAATGAAAACGAGTTTAAATACATCATTAATTTAGCATGTTTTAAAGATGAATATGCACAATCCTTTGGCATAAAGTATATAACTATATTGTATCTTAGTAATTTTCACAGTTTCATTTTTTGCTTATTGAAGTCTATTTTTAAACTAATCTAATCTAATATTTGTAAAGTGGGAAAATAACATATATTCTTACATAACAACGCGATATACTGCTATTTATCAATTATTTCCCACTTCAATTAATATAAAATGCCGGCAATATTTCATGAACTGGAAGAAACCGGGAGGGCAATTTCTGGGCAAAATCCGGGACCCGGCTGGATTTAGTCATCCCGGCTTTAGCTAAAACCGGGAAAAACTGGAAAATCCAGCCCCATAACAGCCTTATTATAAGATTTTCCCAGTTGTCAGTGCGTTTGAATTAAGCATCATTGTCCGCTAGGGAGGCGGTATATATATCTCACTTACTCGAGACGGCACAAACAGACTTCATTGAGACTTTCGAAAGTAAAACATAGGCTCTCGCACGCCAGTGTTTCCACTTTCAAAACGGGCTCAACCCGTCATTTATGCCCACTCAGTAAAGACCCAACAGGGTCCTCACGGAGTCACTGTTTCATTAACTTGATTAGGTACCTGGGGTCTTCTTCTCCTTCTTAGTTTATTTGTTTTTGCAAATTCCTAATTTCGAGGTATATTGCCGGTGGTAGATTAGCTATTTCCTAGGGTTTAGACGCTTTGATATCTTCCTTAGCTCTCTATTGTTAGATAAACTATTTCTGATATTCCATTTGAAGCTTCTTCTTCTAGGCTTTCGTTAAGATTGGCTTGGTTTCCTATTTTGCGTCAGTTATCGTTTTTTATTCATTTAGACCATCTTTTGGCTATTCGACAGGCTTTTCTAAGACAGGTTATTTATGTTATTTATCCTCTTTCTTTTTCTAAGTTTCCTTTTGAGGAGACTTTGCGTTCGATTGGGGCATTTTAGTGGTCTTTTGATCTTGTGACTTTTAGACTGGGGGCTTTTACTCTTTCTGCTTCTGAGCGTCCTTAAGCTTCGTTTTGTCAGGCGCTTTTTCTTCGATATTCTTCGTAGGTTCAGCTTTCTAACTTACTTCAGTCTTTTTTTCTCGTTTTCAGGCTGGGCTTCGGCATTGTTTGTCTTTAAAGTGATCTTCTTGTCGTCATGCTTCTTTTTGGTTTCTTTGAATTTACGCATCACTGCCGCCGCTGTATCAAATTAACTTTACAATTCTCTTTACAATTTGGCGATCTTCTCTTTGAGAGACTAAATTTTCTTGTCATTGCCTTTCGCGTTGGGGATTACTTTGGTCTGGGTGGGTTTGTCAGGTTTTTTCTTATATATATATATATTTCTTATATATATATATATATATATAATCTAAAAATCATAAAACTACTGGCACTATGTTCACTACTTGAAGTATGTTCATTTTCATGGAGTGGTGTGCTATTTATCATTTTGTGCCTCATCACCAAATGTATAAATAATATTATAATGTTCAAAATGTGTAACAATTAAGTTCAATTGATAATTTCTTCGTTTATTTGACAGGTTATGATTCTGGCGTCGTTCCTAGTTCATGTGTTAAATATGTTTCAGGTTCAACTGGAAAAGTGTCAAAGTGTCCAACTCAGTGTGACTATGGCTAAAAACTTCCTAAATTAACATCGATCAAAGGATGGCAATAAACAGAAACAATGTATGGTGAATGGACAGAAGGTTTTGATGAAAACCTTAAGTTCACTTTGTTAACAGGCCCTATTTAAATGTAATTTAAAGGATATGTAGATTTAGCATACTACAGCTCTGGTATTTATGTTCATACATATGGCGACTACTTGAATGTTTATAAAGGTGAGGCTGTTGGTTGGGGAGAAGAAAACGGGGTTATCTACTGGAAGTTAAAGATGTCATTTGGTTAAGAATGGGGAGAACAGGGCTTTCTCAGAATCGCCCAATCAGAACTTGATTAAAAATACTACGAAATATGGTGATACATATATGTAATTATAATTAAATAATTTTGCCTTTGTTCCTTCAATATCAACTATTTTGAAACTCTTAATATTCTGTGCAATAAGTTTAATTTATAGCATCTTTTAGTTACTCATATAACTTACACTCTCGAGGCCTGGCGTCGCTCGCAGTGTCCTTTTTCCGGTAGCCTGACAGTCTCTTTAACCTTACTTCGTCGCAATTGTGCCTTCAAGCATTAGTGATCAAGCTGGTGTAATGCGTTAAAATAATATATAATTTAATTTTTGATTTTTGAGTTATTTTCAAGGACAAAACAGGCCATTATATAGAGATTTGTTTTTACTAAGTTTTTATATGAATAGATTAAATCGAGCTTACAGATATTAGTTATGTGAGTCATTATATATTCTCATTTGATTTTCTAATTGATTTTTTATTTTAAAGATTTTTACAGGATTATTTTACTCGAATCACAATGAATATTATTATTACTATGAGTATAATTATCGAGTATTCAATTTAATAAATATATCTCAAAAGTAAAAGTATCTTATCTTATCTTACATTTAAATTTATTTAGCTCACTTAATGAAATAACACAAAATCATTTCCACTTTACATATTATGTTATTATTGATACCAGTTATTTAAACTGTTTCCATGACCAACACCGTGGAACTGCTGAAAAATATTCCAGGTCTAACGTGGGTCCCACAAATGCCGACATTTTTAGAGAATAAAACCTAAAATGAAATTGATAAATATTTTACAGCAAAGCCGTTGCCAAAGTAATCTTAGTATTAAAACTCACCAGTGAATCAGCCCACTGAGAAAAATTCTAGAAAAGATAAGACTGTTGGGTCATATCTTGGAATTCCAGATTCCTTTGATTGGATGTAGGAGAGGCCTGAATGTGTTGATCACGTTTTCAATATGGGAGGTTGTTAGGCTACACAAATTTTTTCGGGGTTATCACTGGTAAGTTCTAAAAGATGCATTTAGAACACAGATGTACGCTGGGTGGATTACTCATAATAGTATTACATCAATTGTTATAATGAAGGATCATGCGACGACCAACCTTTAAGTTCAATTGATAATTTCTTCGTTTATTTGACAGGTTATGATTCTGGCGTCGTTCCTAGTTCATGTGTTAAATATGTTTCAGGTTCAACTGGAAAAGTGTCAAAGTGTCCAACTCAGTGTGACGATGGCTAAAAACTTCCTAAATTAACATCGATCAAAGGATGGCAATAAACAGAAACAATGTATGGTGAATGGACAGAAGGTTTTGATGAAAACCTTAAGTTCACTTTGTTAACAGGCCCTATTTAAATGTAATTTAAAGGATATGTAGATTTAGCATACTACAGCTCTGGTATTTATGTTCATACATATGGCGACTACTTGAATGTTTATAAAGGTGAGGCTGTTGGTTGGGGAGAAGAAAACGGGGTTATCTACTGGAAGTTAAAGATGTCATTTGGTTAAGAATGGGGAGAACAGGGCTTTCTCAGAATCGCCCAATCAGAACTTGATTAAAAATACTACGAAATATGGTGATACATATATGTAATTATAATTAAATAATTTTGCCTTTGTTCCTTCAATATCAACTATTTTGAAACTCTTAATATTCTGTGCAATAAGTTTAATTTATAGCATCTTTTAGTTACTCATATAACTTACACTCTCGAGGCCTGGCGTCGCTCGCAGTGTCCTTTTTCCGGTAGCCTGACAGTCTCTTTAACCTTACTTCGTCGCAATTGTGCCTTCAAGCATTAGTGATCAAGCTGGTGTAATGCGTTAAAATAATATATAATTTAATTTTTGATTTTTGAGTTATTTTCAAGGACAAAACAGGCCATTATATAGAGATTTGTTTTTACTAAGTTTTTATATGAATAGATTAAATCGAGCTTACAGATATTAGTTATGTGAGTCATTATATATTCTCATTTGATTTTCTAATTGATTTTTTATTTTAAAGATTTTTACAGGATTATTTTACTCGAATCACAATGAATATTATTATTACTATGAGTATAATTATCGAGTATTCAATTTAATAAATATATCTCAAAAGTAAAAGTATCTTATCTTATCTTACATTTAAATTTATTTAGCTCACTTAATGAAATAACACAAAATCATTTCCACTTTACATATTATGTTATTATTAATTATTGCATTGCTCGTTCAATATCAAATACAAAATTATTGAAATATAAAATCAGTATGAATCAGATACAAAATAGAATTAATGTTTATGAGTTATATATTTTTACAAATAATAGAATTAATTATAGAGTAAAATTATAGAGTAAAATTTATCTTAACCTTATCTTACAATCAGACAACTTCCTTATATAGTAAGGAATAGTATGTTGAATGATTAGGTTGAATAAATATAATCTAGTCTTATTTATTTAATTTATTATTATTCAATTACCACACCAATCAAATGGATGACTATTACGCATTGACTTCAACTTTAGCTAGTGCGACTGACTACTAAGTATTTGACCAACTTTACACAATCTATCTAGTGAATTATTTAGATAAAATATATTAAGAAAATAGATTTGAAGTATTTAAACCAATTCACGATTTGGATGATTAGAAGTTTTATAAGGTAGATACTAATCAATCATCACAAAAAGACTTTAAAAAATGTGACAAATATTTCGAGAAATGTGTATCAAATCGTCAAGATTCATAAATTTCTTCATATTTACTATTAGGCTCAATTAAACATTAATAATAATATATATTAAATGTAAATATGTTGCTAAGCATAACAAAAGCATATATCAAGCGAGATTAAAATAATTAAAGTACCATTAATATGCAACTTATACAATAAATTGATTTTGATTGTAACTAGAAAATATAAGAAACTTTAGATTAAATATTATTAAACCTGAACAATGATATTTTATTATTATAAGTCGAAGAAATATAAACATAATTAAATAAGTAAATATTTTCTACGCTGGAGTAATATAAATACAAATTTATTAAAATGAACAAATAAATATTTACAATTGAGCATGATTTTTGTGCAGTCTATAATCAAATTTTGTTTTCATAATATTAATATTTCACATTGGAATGTTATGTTGTGGTTGGTTTTTCAAAAATAACGAAAATAATAACTAAAAATCATTAGTATTTATCAAAATTACAACAATTATAGTAGTTTATGGATATACATAAAATGAATTAAATTAAATAAGAAAGTTAGACAGTTGTATATGTGATATGTTAATGAAAAATGACGAATAAATAACAAATAATATATTAGCATCTTTGAAAACAATGAAAATTTCAACTTACACTTAAAATTCTTTGATATAATTCTCTGATACTACACAATATTAAATATAGAAATTATCTGAAAATCTTTTTTATAACAAATAAAAGTATGCAAATATACAAACAGATTTCATATTTTCTATAAATAACCGCACATAAAGTCCGTAAATGTTCCTAGATTCTATATTCTAGGATACTTAACAAACACCTACTTAAATATTTAATGAATTCAATAATTATTTATTATTTTCACAAATGTCGTTATTAGGGTCATAATTCATATAAGATTATGATTAAAGTAGTCTTTAATGTTAAAAAACATAATATATACAATTTATAGAATATTAAATTCAAGACTCAAAATTTACTAAAATTATTTTAGATTATTTAGAACAGATTGCAAATATGGACGAATTACCTAATATAGATACTTAAATACCAAAATGCCCAACAATAAAGAAATAAGATTACGAAAAATATATTATTAAAGTTACAAGCAGAATACGCATATTTATTGTGAAATATTCGATAAATATTTATATGAACTTAATAAATTTGTAAAATAACGTGATAATTTTGATATTTATCATCACGAATAAATAATACTATATTTATTAGTGAATGCTGGTGCTATGGAGGCCTAACTGATAAAGGTGTAATACACTAATGATTTTGAAGCACTATTTTTTGAAGACTAATATATGGAGGCTTCTCAACCATTTAGCATTTTCTCCGTTTTTCATTAAAATATCAAATGTGAAGATAATCAACATTTCTAAATCGACAGTTAATTCCATTTATGTTAGTTAGGACATTTACAGAAGAATTTTAAATAATATAATTAATATAATTAATGTAAAATATGTGTGTTAATATTAAACAAATAATAAATATGATAGCTCCATCACTAGTAGTTCCATCATTTAATGCAGTCGTCAATGGAAATATGTAGATTGTTCAATAAAAGCATTAAATGATAGCTTTTATCCACAATATCATTCAAACCCAATTATTTAAATGTAATTATGCGATTTAAAATATATAGTTTCTATACTTCGAAAAACTAAATGATAAATAAAGTGGTGGACAAAGTAAAGGAGATCGGTCAAGGAAGAGTGAGGTACATATTTGGTTTTGGCTCTCGTACATAAAGTGTAATATATAAATTTTTTTAATAAAATATAATATATTGTAAAGTAAAAAATATTTCTGAAAATAAGAATACTAGTAACACTGTATTTAGTAGTAGTATACTGCATTATTAAATAATTATCAATTAATTGTATCACATGTATTTGTATCCCAATTCCAATACATTTGTGGTTTGCAACAAATTACCTATATATTGTATCTTCCTGATTCTGTATCGTCTTCTTATGTGTAACAAGTGTTTGGAACTGTTACCGTGTAACCTTCAGCTGAATAATATTTGCTGCATACATTAGGGGCTTCTGAAAAAGCATGTGTACAATATGAAGATGCAAATAGATCTCCTGCTGAAGTAATTCTAGATTTATGTTAGCAGTCTCCTTTCGCGCATTTAAGTTACGCTATTTTCAGATTCATTTCATTTTTTGCGGTTTAGATACTGTTAGTTATTGTGGTACGGGTATCTGATAGCTTCGAAGCGGCATCGCTTGTTGCTGTTGTGATATCTGAGTTAATTGATGTTATGTTCCCCTTTATTTAACTGGATTGATTGTTGAATAGTGATGTAATATTTGAGGCCCATGCTGCTTTAACGGGTAGGAACGATGCATTCAGCACGTTGAATGCGTTTATCATCTGTGTTTGCATTTAGCTTGTGTTAGTTACGATTCTATTTTGTAATGTATCCGAGCTGTTTTTGAGCACTTTTTGCGTTTTCTGGTCACTTTCGCTTAAATTTGCATAGAATGAACTGTTAAATTCGTTTAAAGAATCATTTAAATTTGAAACGTTTAATATTAAGTCCGTTTCAAAATCGAGCACGTTTTAACTCAATTGAGTTTAAAACTGGTTTTATGCACTTAAAATAACATTTTTCAAATCGTTTATTTAATTTGATGCAGAATCTAATGAACTGATCAAATTAAAGCAAATAGTTCCGTTCAACACGTACCCAGGTTAACAAACACATTTTTAACCATCGAATTCAAAGTTATTTTAACAACTTGCCTGACCGTTGCTTTGGACTCCGTTCAGTAGATCACTTAAGCAGAGCCCGTAGGTCACGAAGCCGCTTCCGCAGATGGTCGCGCAGTTCTGGCCGATGGATCCGCTAATAGTCCAGAACGCCGGGTCGGATAACGCCACTACGTCTTTGGCGGAGTTGGAGCAGATGGAGAACCCGGACGCCAATAGTACGGTCTTGGCGCCTACCTCGACCACCAGGTTGCCCGTCTGGTCTCCGTCGTGGTAGAAGTAGCCGGTCATCCGGGAGTCCTGGAGCGCGAAGGCGGTCATCTCCCTCTGGATGGAGTTGACTAGTCCGGATTGATAAATTCCGTCCAGTCTGAACTGGAGCAGGCTTTTGGAGACCTGGAAGAAGAGCCCGGCGGTGGCCATTATCCCCGAGAGCTTCTGGCCGGACGCCGCGAAGACGAGGGTGGAGCTGTCGACCGAGAGGTTGCATTATAAACAAATTAGAGCGCCGGTCACGATAGTGAAGTCGATGGTCACGTTGATGGTGGAGCTCGAGATCTCCTGGTCGTCGAGCTCGAAGCCGAAGACCGCGAAGACGTTCGTGCGACCAAGCTTCAGGTTGATGTTGGACTCCTTCACGGCTTCTGTGTAGACGAAGATGCTGTTGGACTGCTGGGACAAAATAAGCTGATTGCTTCCACTAAGCTGGGAATTGATTAAATAATTCGCTTTCTAGCAGTAAGAGTAGATAACGTTGTTTGATTGGATGTATTTATCGCAGATCGCGTTATTTTGGATAGTTTTTAGTGATTATTGAAGTATAGAAGATAACATAAGCATTTAATATTAAAGGTGCGGGTAATTATATTATAAAGCATGGAAATAAATTTAATAGATAAATTAGCTCAATAATATATTGCGTTTCTAATATTAAGAATTAATAATATAACTGATTTTAATTAATTTCATTTCATTTTTCAAATAATGCCATATTTCAATTGGTTTATTAACGTTACAACAAATATGAATATTAAAAACGCATTAAGTTAATACTGATTATTGTGAATTCAAGAATATACATGCACTGTATATGCAATAATTTTACAATCAACCTATTAATATTATTACTGATGTTATAAAAATGTACTATTTAAATGTACACTTAGTTAGATTGTTTATCTTTTACCTTTATTTTATCTAAAATAATCATTAATCAATTAATATTAATGTAAATCAATGTATATACGCTAATAACATTTTTTAATATTAAAACTATTTTAAAATGTAAATTTCATTTATTACTCTTATTATAACGTTTTCACTTTAATTCGATTTGTATCCGATTCATACTGATTTCAATTTTCCAAAATGTGTACACCCAAATAGTTCGTTTTTCTTTTTCCGAAGTGCGGTTATAGCTAGAAATGCAGCACATATCGTCCAAAATAAAAACACAATACCGCAGTTATTAACTTTATGATGATGTTTTCTTCTATACTATTCAAATCTCTAACTTTCACGCAGCCGAAAGCCTGCTGCGCCTCCAAACTGAGCGCGGACGGCAAGGAGTACCAGTTCTGCCACAAGGCGAAGGAACTCAGTGCGTACACCCTCGGCCAGACCCTCAACCTGAACAAGGCCGGCAGCAGCGTCTTCCTCTACACCGAGGCGGTCCAGCGCTCCAACCTCACCGTCCAGTTCTCCCAGGCCACCACCTTCGCCGTCTTCGGCCTCCAGGTAGAATCCCAAAAGATCACCAACACGACAATAAACGTGACCATCGACTTCTCGATCGTGACCGGTGCTCTAGTCTGTCTCCAGTGCAACCTCTCGGTCGACAGCTCCACCCTCGTCTTCGCGGCGTCCGGCCAGAAGCTCTCGGGGATAATGGCCACCGCCGGGCTCTTCTTCCAGGTCTCCAAGAGCCTGCTCCAGTTCAGACTGGACGGACTCTATCAGTCCGGACTAGTCAACTCCATCCAGAGGGAGATGACCGCCTTCGCGCTCCAGGACTCCCGGATGACCGGCTACTTCTACCACGACGGAGACCAAACGGGCAACCTGGTGGTCGAGGTAGGCGCCAAGACCGTACTGTTGGCGTCCGGGTTCTCCATCTGCTCCAACTCCGCCAAAGACGTAGTGGCGTTATCCGACCCGGCGTTCTGGATTATTAGCGGATCCATCGGCCAGAACTGCGGGACCATCTGCGGAAGCGGCTTCGTGACCTACGGGCTCTGTTTAACGGATCTACTGAACGGAGTTTAGAGTAACGGTCAGGCGAGCTGCTAAAATAATTTTGAATTCGACGGGAAGGACTGCGTTTGCGAAGCGGGATACTTTTTGAACGGGTCCGTTTGCGTTAACTTGGTTGGGTATCTTCAGAATCTTACATTAAATACAACTAAGGCGAACTAATACCTAGTCACAACTTATAATAACCTAGATTTATAACTATTATAAACAATCAATCAGCTTTAATCTGAGTTATCTGGAAACCAAAGTGCATTGCTAAGCAATCTTACAAAAGCAATAACTTCTATCAATAACAGCATTGATGGCTATGTAAATCAAACGTAAGCTTATATAACAGGAAACGCAAGTTAAATAGATTCATACCTGGCTGGAAATATATCTTAACTCAAATTGTTGCTTCAATACAACCAGAGCAACTTATCAGCCTATGTGAAGACAACCGAAAATAATTTGTTAACAATGCTGGCTGCGAATTTCGATTAACTAAATACATATCTAGATAATAATGTAAGTTCTGTAAATTCAAAACTCCATACTCTTTCATATAACAATAATAATACAATTGATGGTATTGTTAGTGATAGCACCAACGCGATAGAAAACAATTATGACTCGTAATTAAACGATATTCTTGAAGTTGAATGTAATATAGGCGAATGCAAAACTGTTAAAGCTAACGGTGTATAGAACTTTTGTTCTAGTTCTACCAGAGTCGCTGCTGCTTGTAGTGCTTAATCTGGTAATTACAATAATGTAAAGTCAGGGACTTGTTACGATTATTACAATTCAACTTCCAGTAAATATATGTATGTGGTATACTGTTGTAGAGACCAAGGATACTGGAGCGGCTCGTCATGTAAATATCCACCATTTTGAAATTGGATGAGTTATAACTCTTATTATTTACATTTTTGTTGCTACCGACAGAGACAATTCTAATATATTTGTATGATATTTTATTGTATTTATATCTGATGTTGTAATAATATTCTAGTGATAATAACTAATTTATCTGTAACCTTATCATCAGTACTAAGGTTCAATTCAATTAATCAATTATATTCAATTCAATTCATCTTCATATCATAAATAATGACAATCCACAAATCCAAACTTAGTACAACATCAAACTAATCTCAATATTATATAAAATTGATAATATATTTGATAATATATTTCTAATTTATTTTTTTCAAGAAAATCATAAATATCCTCTCACTTAACTAAATAACAAAAGAAAAATATATTGAAATTTATATCAAGTCACGTAATTAAATTAAGTACAATCATCGTTTTTGCTATCGTCAGAACACTTGTAATAGTTGTCATCACCAATCTTTAATATTTCGGAACAACATTTATTCAAATTCTGGCAATAATATTGTCCAATACTGAGCTGAGTGATTGAGCTGTAATCAGTGTCACATTTGCACTTGTTATCTTTCCACACTGAATCTTTTACTTCGGTGCACGTGCAGTTTCCGTTTCCATCAAGAGTAGCTCCTTTTGGACAAATACAGTATCCAGAGGCGTTGATAGTTGCTCCGGCCGTGCAAACACATTGATTTGATTGCATCGTGGCGCCAGTGTAACAAAGACAAGAAGATCCAGAAGCGTAGGATCCAGTCGGACAAACGCAAGCTCCATTGGTTAAAGTTGAACTCGCCGGACAGAGGCAGGAAGAGCCGGAAAAATACCCGTTCGGGATGCAGACGCAGGAGTTTCCGGAGAGAACCATGTTCGAATTACATTAACAAATGTAAGAACTTCCGCTCTAGACTAACTTTCCGTTTGTGGGACATTGGCAGATTCCGCCCTTCAAACTCGCCCCAGATGGACAGACACATTGATCACCTGCTATGCACTTACATGAATAGATTCCAGCGTTGCTCACCAAGGTCGAGAACTCCGGGCACTAACAGACTCCCTGGGCGGTGAGAACGGCGCCAGTTGGACAAACACAGACATCGTTTATCAAAGTGGCGCCGGCGGTGCAGACGCAAGCATCTCCGGCTCTCGTGGCTCCGAGCGTGCACTGGCAAGTGTTTCCCTGGATTGAAGCCCCGGGACAACAAGAACAGATTCCGTTTATCTTGGATGAGTAGGAAGGGGTGCAGTCGCAGGAGTTATTTACCGTGTTGTGGGCCTGGAACTGTTACGAACACGTGCACGAGCCGGAGTTCTTGGTCGAAGTGGAATCTGTTGGACACAACGCGCAAGAGGAATAACTCGCGAAGTAGCTCTCCCTGCACACGCACGAAGTAGAGCCGGGCGCGAGCGGGTCCAGGAGGGTCTTCGTGGCGTCGCTGCAGGAACAGGTGTAGTAGTCGTTCATCTTCACTATCTTGGAGTCCGAAGGGCAGCAGGCAGCCATGCTGAACTGGAGGCAGCTGGAGCAGGAAGATCCTAAAATCTAAACGCAGATGGTTCCTTAAATATCTGCGCCGCTGGACTGACTCATGGTAATCAAAGCGGCCAGGACCTCCGCGGTGATGACTCCGAACATCTTCAGGTTGCTCATGGACATGGTCGCTTCCGGCTTCAGAGTCATCACGAGCCCGGAAACGTACTATCCAGCCAGGTTTACGTTCAGTTATACTTAGTTGATGATCGCCTTGGAATCCAGGGTATCTACCAGAGATGAGACGTTTTCGGAGGTTCCGGTGAAGTGGAAGGTAGATTGTACTATTTTCAGGTCTTGGAGAATTAGGCTCAAGAATGAAGCTCTGGAGTAGGCTGAAGTGAGTTCCAGGTTCAAACTTATCTGGGTGAGAGAAATAGCATTTTAGTGACCGAAAGTGGAGAACGAAGTAGATGTTGAACTCGCTTGGTTGTTTGATATCTGAGAGGATACGATCAGGTTTTAAACTTTGTAAGTTTCGTGGAAGACGGAATGGTGCTGGGAAGTAGAATACTACAAATCTAAAGAGAAGATGGTTCTTTGGTTCAGTACTAGGTTGTTGATCGTGGCTCTCTTAGAACAGAACACGTACATAACTTTGGCGCTAGTAATGTAATTTTAACATTGGTTAGATTTAGCGAGTTTGTATTATGGTAATCTAACAGATTTATAACATAACTAACTTTTCATATGCTATATGTCAAAATATAGAAGAGCCAAATTGAGTGATAACATGTTTAAGAGGTGATTTTTCTAATTAGTGAAATATACATCGTTAACTATTTTGAATGGGACAAAAATATCATATTTGACTTGAATGGATAATGGATACATTTTGAGATTTAGCTTTATTGTTTACAGAAGCAGAGTAGCAACATAGCCAATAGACTATTTTAATGTAAAACATTATTTCAAATTTGTAAAAAGTACTAAATATATATAATTCTTGGAGTATTATATAAAAATTTGTTTGTATATCAATATATAGCAGTATATTTGTAAAAGTAAAATAATGTAAAATACTACAACAGTAAACTACACTACTGGACTTCTAACCTTGCATATAAGGGAGTCCCTTATAAGTAAAAATGTATCCAAAATTTATCTTTGGAAAATGTCGAATTTGAATGATTTATGATCAAAAACGGGTTTAAAACTATGTTATTTGTTAGCTTTTTTGGGAGTTTTATATGATGGAACTCCCTTATAAGCAAAATATTGTATATAGCCATCCATTGTCATTTTCTTATTGCACAATAAGGGATATTGTCCCAGACAATGGTAGACAGTAAAGTATAGGACAATAGTGAATATTATTTCATTGTTGAAGTGGAATATTTTACGCGTATATACATAAAAAATAAATATCCGCGCTCAATTTTACACCACTTGTAATTGTAGTATTTCAAAATACACAAAACAACAATAAATAGGTATGCTTATTAAGTTAATTAATATCAATATAGTTATTCAGTAGTTTTTAGGATAACTGGTATGAAACTTGGGACTAACTTGGGAATATGTTGTTTTTCATATGTTATTTTTCAATATAGAATTCTTGAATAATGTTCATAATTGTATCATAGTTTTGGTTATTATATTCTTTAGACATTTGCATGCAATCTAAATTTTATGTTTTAAATTTCATTACAGTCTAAAAATTTCTTTTGCGTGGTTGTATCATTACCTATAATATTTTTCTTAAAGTGAGAATGGTATTTATTTTGTTATTTATATGATTAGTCCAAACACCAATACTATTATCCGTAGTTGTATCAATAACAAATTTAAATTTGTTGTAATATTTTAATTGTATTTTTGTCAGTTATGCAGTAGGTTTTTCATATCTTGAATTTCATAATAATAATTATCCGTAGTTGTATCAGTACAAATTTAGAATCTAACAACCAATTTTAACTTATAATTATCACATACAAGTATAACAGTAAAAACAAAAATATTTTACACTTTCACATCACCAATGAATTTGCCAAAATAGTACAAAAAGTGGAATGAGAGTGAAAACATCCGTTTGACTGAGGTTGTAAAACTATGTAAAACAAGACATAACACAATAAACTGGAAGCAAGTGCAGTTAGAATTCCCAGAACATACATCATTACAGCTTAAATCGCAATACAGCAACAGATTACAAGCTAACCCGAAAACTTATCATTCGTGGACAGAGGGAGATCTTTTAAAACTGATGGTAAATGTTATTACACATGGTGAAAACTGGAGCTTGATATAGAAGTAGTTTTCGTTTTATGTTGAAGAATCAACGATAAAAGCCAGGTGGTACAAGTTCAAGCGCGATCATGACGAGTTGAGAAAGACGTTAAGACAACTAGAACAAGGAAATATCTGTGAGGTGAAACAAGCTGACGATGATCTCATTGGAAGATTACAGAGTTATGTCCACACTGTAGACAATAGAATGGCTTTGTACTTTGGTAAACCAATTCAACCGACTGAATACGATTTGGAGATGGGAACGACGAAGATTAACGAAGTCGAGGTCAAACCTGTTGAAATGTTTTTGTATGAGTTCGATATTGACGAAATCAAAAGAAATCTTAAGGTATTAGAAGAAGAGTTGTCAAAGTGAGTTGTACATAAATATATAAATTTAGAAATATTACATAGGTGTCATTATTGATGCGATGAATACAGAATGATTTATGAATAAATTATATATAATTTATATATCCATAATTCAAAACTGCTAATAGTAATCTGCTAATATGTGAACTACTTTAATTAAAAAACTGCTAATAAGTAAAACGACTGTATATACAAATAGCAAAATTTCAAAAATTTGTTAATATTTGAAGAATATTTTCGAAAATATTTTTGAAAAGGAAAACCAAATCTGAAATAAAATATGAGTCAAAATCCCGGATTTGCTCTCACTTATAGACCATTTGATATTTTTTGGGAAATCAACAGAGGGTCTGTAAGTTAATAGTATATAGTGGGGTCTGTATTCGAGGTAATGTAGTAAGTATTTATGTGTTCAATTTCTCTTGTGCATTTATTTTCACTTCAAATTTAATGTTATAACATTTCCGCTCCCAGTCAGTTATCATGCAACCTAATCATGCTATCATATAAAGTAAAGAAGACTTGCTGAGTCTCTTTGGTTCTTCCAAATAACTAGAAATACTTGATTCATAGCAAATGAAGAATCTTTTGGCTTTGAATGTTCAACCAGAAGTGTGGGAAGATGCTTCAAATAGAAATTTGCTTTCATTTAGTTAAGAATTCGTATAGCAAACTAAAGAATTTACATTTTATGGTATACATATAGAATATATCCATCTTTTATCATTCCTCACTAACCTAACCAAACTAGACCTCTAAAATAATAAAATATCTAATATTTCCAGCATTTCCAAACTCAAAAACCTGAATAAACTCAATTTAAGTTATAATAGCATCGAAGATATTTCAGCACTTTAATCTCTTCTTAATTTAACTCACTTACATTTATTTCAAAACAAATTAACTTCCTACACAGTAGCTTTACCGAATTTAGTAGAATTTGAACTCAGTGGTAACCCACTACACGACAAATCTGGGTTATAACATTCACCTAAACTAGAGATTATATATTTGTTTGAAACGAAAACCACAGATCTACGTTCTATCCCTCATCAGCTATTCGGTTTGAAAGATCTAAACCTATGTCAGAATAATATTATTGAAATTTTATATCTTTCTAACTTCGTAGATTTGTAAATTTTGGATTTAGGTTGTAATAAATAGCTATAAAATATCGGACCTCTTAAATTTTGCACATAACTCACAGAATTAAGTATTTTTGAAACAAGTGTGGCTGATATATGGCCTCTACAATATATGAAAAATTTGAAAACATTTTATACTGGGTTTTATAAGTATGCTTCTTTAAGCATACAATATGTGTGAGGCTGTAAATTTAATATGTTTATATACACGTATAGTCTACAAAACTGACGTAATCAAATATTTTATATTTTGCTTCTGGTTCATTTTTGAAATGTAGTGTAAATTAATGATATATAATAAATATTTTTTCTAGCATAGCTGAAGCTTAAATAACATCCTCACGTTGACAAGTTCACTTTCCACTTCAATGATCTTCTTAAATCCGTTCAAAGGGTAATCGATTGTATCTTCTAGAAGAGACTCCCTCGGTCTATCAATAATTATAAGTGTACACCTGGCCAACTTAACTTTAGCACCACTTTCCAAGACTAAATTACAATCTACATATGAATTCTTAATAAATCAGAATATTCGATTCCAAGATACCAACAGTATTAGAGCCGGCTGATTCCATCCAATTTCAAGTGTTAATCTATCAACAAATACAGAGCTCCTCTCAGCCACCTTGAATCTGGCTGTAGCTTAAATACTAACAACCAGTTGAATATGCTAGGTTAAATTCAAGTCAAGCACAATACCAATACCATCCTCTTAAATATAGTTAATTACATTTATACAACCTAGCACAATAACCACATTTATTTGAGCACCTGATAATACTCCAGGCCTAAATCACAAAAATCGATTTTCAGTTTCGACCAAGATAAACTTTTCATTACTATGAAGATCTAGTCAGCTCTGGTTCTACGAGGTTCTAACTCAGTCTTAATAAATTAATTTCTGTGATTATCAAGAAATAAGAGGTATTAGTGGTGCAGTTAAAAAAGCTTAAGTTGCTTCTAAAATTATTTTAGTAATTTAGGTGGTGCCAATAATTTATAGACGTCTCTTATCATAGCTGTATTAATATTATAGTTAGGTCAAATCAGAAATGTTCTCGGAAGTTGGATCTACCTACCACTTTTTCAAAGTTATTCTTCGTTTTTCATTGTAATTCCAACATGTCGATTTTAGTTCTTCTCATCTAGCGTCTAAATTCAAAATTTGAGGTAGTCTCAGCATTTGCGTTATATCAAGCTGGTTTTGTTGGTTTAAGTATCTTCAATTGTACTTATAGACGTGAATTTCAATTTACGGCAGTTTAAGCTCTGGAATAAATAGATACATTCACAAAGTGGTTAATGAGCTTTAGTCACTAGTAGGAATCATTCCTTTGACCGCGACTTCTGTACCTTAAACTTTAACGCTTTTATTTTGATTCCAATTTCCCATATTTTGGCGATTTTGGAGCGGAATTAATGAAATTTTTAAAATATGTTATTTATTTAAAATAGAAGATATATAGTAATTTTTAATATATGTTGTAAAATGACCGCTTTAATATTTACACATGCCTTGAGTTTAGAAAGAATTCATTACGTCACAATAATACATTCATGCATAATTATAGCCATGTCCCGTCATTCGCCATGTTATTAAAATTCATTCAAATGGCATACTTATAAAACCCAGTATACATGGATAATACTAAAGCTGTTGATCTGCATCCATTGTAGCAATTATACTAACTAGAGTATATTTCTGCACATGACGCATGCATAATAGATGTTTCTCCATTATCGAAGTTAACTTAATTAAATTTCTTGAAATTTAGCAACAACAAAATTAATAATGCAGAAACCCTAAAGCACCACAAAAAATTTTCAGAATATGACTTATTAGATCAGTAAGTACCAACACCAGGCGAGCTAAAGTTCTACAACAAAATACTCTCAGCACACAGTTCTCACAAGTAGATCAGAAATATTGTGAACGATAACAAGATCACAATGTTTAGAACCTCTTTGATTTTAAAGAAAAACGCCGTTTCCACGGGTTTTGACCACTATGCCCGAAAGATGAACACGCAACTAGAATTATTGGCCTACTTTATATAAAGTTCAAACACATAATTGCACGAACTTGAAAACGTATGAATGAAGACACTGTTTATATCATATATAATATGTCAATTTAGTATTTGTAATCTAAATTATATACATATTATTACTATTACTATTACTTACTATTATATACAATAATCATTAAAATAGTGATAGTTAACTATTCTAAATAAAGAACAAAATTTACACATTCATTCACATTTTTAGCTATCTTAAATACTTTTTGAGTTTCTACATATGTGTTTCCATTTTGCTCAAATTGTCTTCAGCTATTGAACTGCATTTCTCAATGTATAAAAGTTTAAGTTGGCATTCATTCGTCAAAGCAGTTAACTTCGCCATATTCTGGTCAAAGTCAAAAGCCTTCTGTACTTTTGAGGATGTTATAAAGCGTTTCACGCTAGAATTACTTAGAGAAGAGGCTGTCGGTGAGCACATTATTTCATTGAATTGATTCACGCTATCTTTCTACTGGTCAATGTTGGGCAATATTTGCGGCAGTATATATTGCTTGCCTTTAGCTTTTAGTAGTTACATATTTGAAGTGGTGTATTTTGAGTAAATGTTATAAGTTATATAATTGTTTTATTAACTGGGTTAAATCATTTAACTTAAATGAAAATTACACATATTTAAAATAATGTATGTATTTTGAATTTTGATCTTGTGTATTATCTATTTAACAAGTATGTTATCTACTTAACAATAAGTAAAGGCGATTTGAGTATCAAAAGTATCAAAATACGATTATGATTCGTTCATGTCAATTTAGTAGTTTTTCAGAATTCGTTCGTAAGAATTGAGGCTATTATATAACATGTGTAATTCACTTTCCTGTGGTTTTAGCCAGACAAATTTGATTGTGATGTTTTAATAATATTTGACAAATATTATTTGTGTGTGAAAAGATGAAAGTATCGTCATGAAACGCTGCATGCAACTTAACAATAATACAATATTACAATAATTTATTAAACATTGAGCTTTTTTAAGTTACAGAGACTTTATTTAATATTATAAATATTTATAAGTCAATTCAATATCAATAATATAAATGGTAAGAATATATAAAAATACTATTCAAAATCAACAATTAATGTTATTCAAAAAGTAGTACTGATGTAATCACAGTTAAGTGAGTCACTTTATTGTAATCTAGAGTATTGCACCCAATCTTATTCCAAGTCCTAAAATTTTTATACTTTATTTTTCTATAACATCATCATTTTAGTTAGTTATTACAAATGCTTCGACTCGTTTAAAGTGAGTGTAGTGTTATTTGTTTAGCTATGAATATATTAATGAATCTGAGCCTGAACAGGAAGAAACTGATTAAAGAGTTATGACATTGTTCCACGCTCTAAACTTAGAAGCACTACGCGTTGCCGCTGATACGCTAGTCCCAAGATTCATACCAGCCATCCAAAAGATAGTTACAAAGATAACTTCCGAGATCAACAATGTTAGTTCAAGTGCCGAACTAACTTAGAGGCTATTCAGAGTGACAATCCTAGAAGACGAGGTATGATGTTGAGAGTAGTTTGTGGTAACGTTATGTGTAACTAAGTTTGGTTTTGTGGATTGTCATGATTTATGAGATGAAGATGGAATGATTGAATTGAGCCTTAGTACTGATGATAAGGTTACAGTTAAGTGAGTCATTTTATAAACATATAGCAGTAAGTGAGTCATTATATATCCATAATTCAAAATAATAATTTATCTAAGCTATAAATGATAAAATTTTCACTTTTGAGTATTAAATCATCAGTATACCATCATGTTTTCTAGAATTTTAATGTTTTTCTTGATTTCTTCGAGGTCGAATTCGTTTAGGAACATTTCCATTGGTTTGATTTCGACCTCGTTCAGCTTATTTGGTCCCATTTATAAATCATATTCAGTTGGTTGTATTTACTGTCCAAAATACACCGCAGCTCTGTTTTCAACGGTGTGGAAGTAATTTTGAGCGCTAATAAGCACTTCTTTATTTACTTATTGCACTTAATTGATTTGACCAACTTCAATTTGTTTTAATACGTTTTTAAGTTCTTAATGCTCCTTTTTGTACTTGTACCACCTCGATTTAAGAGTTGATTCTTCAACGTCAAAGTTGAATTACGTTTTAATATAAGACCAGTTTTCTCCGTGGGTTAAAACGTTAATCATTAATTTGTAAAGATCCGATTCGGTCCAGGAGTGGTACGTTTTCGGGTTCGCGAGCTGTTTGTTGCTAAACTGCGATTTAAGCTGGAGTGGTGTTTTATCCGGGAAATACTTTTGAACAAGTTTCCAGTTCGTGGTGTGGTGCTTCGTTTGACAGTTTTTCACAACCAGGTTCAGGCGCTGGTTCTCGGACTCGCTCCACTTGCTGTATTATTTCATTGAGGAGTGAAAACGAGTAATTTTAAGATAATGAAAGATAAATATACGATTTTAATAAATTTATTCTCATATTTAATCTACTTGTTGGAGATACGAGATATTTGTGAAATTGTAGCTCAATAACGTAATCTGCCAAAATATTATAAATATATCATGTTTTAAAAGTTTTTGCTTGTCACGTTATTAAAATTTAGTTCACATCGAGTATCAGATATACAAACTAAAAATAAAATTAAAATTTAACTTTATAAAGTACTCTGATGAACTTGAAACATAAACTAAACTAAAGTTTATACTTTTTCATATTTGTCTATACTATTACTCACCATAAATTTTAGGATTATAAGATTCTATGAGGAGTTTTGACGTGTGATAACAACAGTTATTAAGTAAGGCTGGAAAAAGCCGGATTAGTTTTCAAACTTGACCGATATCCCGGTTATAACTTCGGAAAAAGCTCTAGAAAAAGGAGGAAAAGAGCAAATATTCACTAATTGATGACGAGATTTTTAGAAAAATGAGTTTTATATATTTATACTTTAAAAAGCTAAGCATATACATGATATCATATGCTTGTTTAAAAAGCTAGCAACTCTATGCATTTGTAAATAAAGATGGACTAGAAGTCGTTCTCACTGCGGCGGCTGGTACTAAAAGAGAAATGTTCCTCATTTTCTAGTATTTAAAAACCGTTGATAGTGAACCGTTGAGTGTAGACAAGTCCTACCACATTGTATTATACTCAACAACTTAGGCTCGGATCAACAGAAGGAAAGTGTTTCTTGAACCTATGTTAGCCGTGCAAAGGGTTAAACTCTAACATTTTGATTTTAATAATATAACGAATTATACATGTCTTTAAGCAATAATCTTTATATGTTGTAAATTTTACAGTGCATTTATTTTATATATTATAATATAGAGTTTTATACTCTGTCTAGCAGCTATATGTTTATAATATTAAGATACACTTACAATAAACATTTTAAGTATTGAAGAAATAATAATTGTTAACTTTGATATTTTTGTCGTTTTAATATTGTTTTATTATTTATTTTTGATTGATTTGTCCCAAATCATGTTTTAAAACAAATTTTTATAATTTAACTTAAACAACTACATTTAGTATACAACATATAATATATGACACTGGATGTTTTGGAGTGAAATTTGTAGTAATTATATTTTATACTATATATAACCAGCAACAAGATATATCACTTAAAATTGATATAACTTCTTATTCGATTAAATATACTTATAAATATATAATAATCTCAAATGAAAGATATGCATGCAAAGGTGGAACTGCTATTATTCGTGAAACATAGAATGTTACTATATTAACATATATTAATTTATTCTCCCTCGAACTGTATTCGATGAATCTATTTCAGTTAGTATCAAAATATTGAAAATCTTACAATATTATATTTTATTAAATAGAATATAATCGACGGTGGGAAAATAGGAATACTATTTATCTATTAGCAACACACTATTTAGTAAATTATCTACAATTACTTATTAGCTATTCTTTTACATTTCAATATTTCTTCGATTTCTAAATTTTGAAATGGGTTCGTACAAAATATTTTTAATCATAAATTTACCATAATTTATATAAATAGTAGAAATAAATATATATTTCACCTCAAATATTATTTTTATATAAATTATATTATGATTTATTAACGTAAATTTCAAAAAATTAAAGTTGATATTATCAATTACAAATATATTATTACTCGTTATATTCAATTTGGTAAACATTAAATGCGTTCTAATCACCATTTAACGAAATTTAAATGTATGTAAATACTACATTTTTTGTAGTTCAGTGTTTCTTCGTAAGTGGCTCTTTGATTAAATTCGAACTTCTTAAATTATATTTAACATCTACTAGCAATTGGGGGCATATTACTTAATTTTTATGCTCATTAAAATATGGGCTAATATTTGATTTTTCTAATAATGATTTTTGAACACAAATAGTTGAAAATATAGCGGGAATATATATTTCTAGAATTTCAATATTAATGTTTCACTCCAGTAATGAAATGATAAGTATTCATAAATCACCTAATATAAAATATAAGAGAAGTTATAGATAGAGCTAATGTATTTAAATCCAAACTTCGTAGACTCATAGCACTTAGTAAATTGTTTAATTTCAAAATAGCATACATAATGAGATTTATGATATATATGATTAAAATGTTGCGATTAGTCAAATAATTTAAAATATCACTGTACAGTACCCTTATAGTATAATGTTATGTTTTTGACATAAAGTTAAGGTTAAGTTCAGTGTCGCATATTATTACAACATTTATCTAATGTAGATATCTGCATAAAATAAATACATATAAATAAATCATAATGTAAAAATGGATACAACCATTATTATATTATAACGTTATAAATGTGTAATATACATGTTGATACATATACTTGTTAATCATATCGTTCATTGTAAAAGTCTCCATTTAAAATTGATGAAATAACAAAATTAGAATATATAGCAAATATATGATTTTATTACCACTTCTTTTATATGCTATCAATCATAATAATTCTTAATAGCATAAGTAAGAAACACTTATATGACTTAACTTATCAGATAACTTATCAAAACAATAAATAAATGAAACATCTAGGTCAAGTTAATTCATGTTTAAGCACACTTATGAGTTCGAAAGTTAAGTATGTATTCTGTTCGAAGCGAGCCACTATCAACAACCTGATAATGAACCTAAACATCATCTTCTCTTCAGATTAATAGTAATCTATTTCCCAACATCATTCCGTCTTCCACGAAACTTACAAAGTTAAGAACCTGATCGTATCCTCTCAGATATCAAACAACCAAGCGAGTTCAATCTCTACCTCGTTCTCCACTTTCGGTCACTAAAATGATATTTCTATCTCCCAGATAAGTTTCAACCTGGAACTCACTTCAGCCTACTCCAGAGCTTCTTTCTTGAGCCTAACTCTCCAAGACCTCAAAGTAATACAATCCGCCTTCAATTTCACTGGAACCTCCGAAAACATCTCATCTATGGTCGATGTCCTGGATTCCAAGGCGATCATCAATTAAGTTAAACTGAACATAAACCTGGCTGGAAAGTACGCTTCCGGGCTCGTGATGACTCTGAAGCCGGAAGCGACCATGTCCATGAGCAACCTGAAGATGTTCGGAGTCATCACCGCGGAGGTCCTGGCCGCTTTGATTACCATGAGTTAGTCCAGCAGCGCAGATATCTAAGGAACCATCTGCGTTTAGATTTTAGGATCTTCCTGCTCCAGCTGCCTCCAGTTCAGCATGACTACCTGCTGCCCTTCGGACTCCAAGATAGTGAAGATGAACGACTACTACACCTGTTCCTGCGGCGACGCCACGAAGACCCTCCTGGACCCGCTCTCGCCCGGCTCTACTTCGTGCGTGTGCAGATATGGTTACTTCGCTAGTTATTCCTCTTGCGCGTTGTGTCCAACCGATTCCACCTCGGCCAAGAACTCCGCCTCGTGCACCTGTTCGTAGCAGTTCCAGGCCCACAACACGGTTAACAACACCTGCGACTGCACCCCTTCGTACTCCTCCAAGATAAACGGAGTCTGTACTTGTTGTCCCGGGGCTTCCATTCAGGGAAACACCTGCCAGTGCACGCTCGGAGCCACAAGAGCCGGAGATACCTGCGTCTGCACCGCCGGCGCCACTTTGGTAAACGATGTCTGTGTTTGTCCAACCGGCGCCATCCTCACCGCCCAGGGAGTCTGTTAGTGCCCGGAGTTCTCCACCTTGGTGAGCAGCGGCGGCGTTTACTCTTGCCAGTGCATGGCCGGCGGCTCCATTTCCGGGACCTCGTGCGTCTGCACCACCGGCGCGACCTTGCTCTATGGGTAGTGCGTCTGTCCAACCGGAGCCACTTTGACGGACGGCGTCTGCACGTGCCCCACGAACGGGAACCTGGTTCTACATGGCAGCTCTTACATTTGTTAGTGCAACTCAAACATGGTTTTGTCTGGTAACTCCTGTAACTGCATTTAAAACGCCTTTCCTCAGGATAACTATTGTCTTTGTCCAACTTCGGCCACTGTTCAAAACAATATTTGCACGTGCCCAACTGGTGCGACTATTTCGGGAACGTCTTGTGTTTGCCCTACTGGAGCATTGATGACTTAGGATTAATGTGTTTGTCCGACCGGAGCTTCTATAATAGGAGGCTCTTGCGTTTGTCCAACTAATTCTAAACTAATTAAAAGCGGGGTAAATTTCAGTTGTGAGTGCAATACAAACATGGTTCTCTCTGGAAACGCCTGCGTTTGTATTCCGAACGGCTATCCTTCCGGTTCTTCCTGCCTATGTCCAACTTCGGCTATTGTTTCTGGTGGGTCTTGTGTGTGTCCGGCTGGTTCTTCAGTTTCTGGGACATCGTGCGTCTGTCCAAAAGGAGCTAAATTTGATGCAAATGGAAACTGTGCGTGCACTGAAGTTAAAGATTCATTTTTGTCCGATAACAAATGCAAGTGTGACAAAGATTATTCTGGAATTCTCGATAATGATGGCAACTATTATTGTCAAAATTTAAATATGTGTTGTTCTAAAATAGACCCGTGGATTGGAGGTGATTATTACACATGTTCAGATGGGGATAATTATGATGATTGTACAGAATACAATTATGTTACTTGAGAATGATCCTTATTCATCTTATTAAATTATTGCATGATATCAACTTAACACAAGTAATACACTAAAAAAGTTTAGAAATGGTTCTTTCCGTTTTACAGTTATGATAAATTACTCAAAAGGAAAAATACAAAAGCAAAAAAAATAAGCTTAGATACAAAATGTGATCTTTGCAACTGCAAAAATGACATCTATAAGTTTGTTGTAGTGTTTTTGTGCAACTTAGTTTTGATAGTCATGATAGAGAGATGAAGTGAGATGGAATGATTAAATTGAGCCTTGATGTTGATGATTATGTTACAGTTGAGTTTTCACTCCAATTATGAAGTAGATGAATTACTGGTTGATTCATCCGGAACTCAACATTTCTTTATCTGTAGTATCAAATAAAATCCTTTTGTATTCACCAGATACGTAAATTGAAATTTAAACCAATTTATAGCTTGATGAAACTGCTCCGGCAATAAATCGTTTGCTATTTTATAATGGAGCTCTTGTTTTTATGAATGGAAATTCGCTGTATCAGCTTGATTTTCCTAGTGTAACTTTAATCGACACCTTAAATAGCTAAAATGACTACAAATACAACAGGATCTTTGTGCTTGACGGTATTTTGTACGTTTACCAGGACCAGTTCATTTATAAGCTTCAGGGCAACAAGTTAATTTAGCTCAGGCTGTCCTCGTTGTATTAAAACTATTTCAACTTCGGCACTGAGACTTTTTTGTGGCAGGCTACCAAAAGTATACAGCTGATACCGGCTATTAGCAGCTCATAAACGCTCTAACTTGATAATTAGGTTAATTTCTTCAGCTTTTGCGCCTGTGGGCTCGCTGCGTTCCACGATGAATCGTGTGAGCGCGTGCTCGTTTTCAACATGCTCACGAAAGTGGGCGTTTACGTTGAAAACGAGTCCTTGAAGGGGATATTTCACCAGTAAAAGATAATTAACAGCTTGAAAATTAACGTGGCCGGGCTTGAACTGGACGAAAACATCACAGCCGAACTATTCGGGCAGGACATGGTTCAAAGATTAAGGCAGTATTAATTGAACTACTACGCGTAGCTGAGGGTGCACGAAAAATACAGGTAACTGGAGGCAAGTGTGATGCTCACGTTCTCACACGCTCTACCTGAAGAGTAAAGGTTAGGGATTGAGCGGTAGTTCCTACCTCCGTAGTATTTTGCCCTGAACAAAAAATACGAGACTATTAACGAAAGAATGCAAAAAGTCGAAGAAAAAATAGACGAAATCGGAAAAGACGTTAAAAGCCTGTTCAAACTGCTCTCAATGCTCGTAATCTAAGGTGACTAGTGAAAATTATATATTTTAATATATACAAATGAATGTGTAAATTACAAAATACTTATAATACCAATAATATTCAATCCGGAATTTAATTCGGAAAGCAAAACTGAATTGTTAATCAGTAGTTTGAGCTTGAACAGTTAAAAATAATAAATCAATAATAATAATAATTTCAAGTACTACATAACCTCGAATTGAGACACCTTCTTTCACTTACAGACACCCGAAGTGCTCAGATACAGACACCTTCGTTTTTTTATAGTAACGATGTCTATAACTGAACTATAAAAGGGGGCTGTAAGTGAAATTAACATTGTTAAACTCTTTGTATTTACAAGATTTTTTAGAGCTTTGAGATATGGTTGACCAAATATATTATATGTTACTTAATCTTCTATATAATTGTAATTTGTGCCAAGGTGTCTGTATTCGAACAAGGGTGGGTGTCTCAATTCGAGGTTATGTAGCATTATACTCATTTTAAACATACTCATAAAGTGATGGGCAAAGTAAATGTTAAACGGCCAGGGAAAGGAGGTGGTTTATATTTTGTTTTTGATATAATGGTACATAGAGTAACATAACTGCAAAAACCTTCCACTTCCAAATGGAATCATTTAATTGTAAACGTGAACATCAACTTGATAATTATAGATAAAGATATGATAATCTAAATATGATGATTATTATATACCGCTCATAATAATAAGATAACGAGTTATTTGGCGCTAGAAATATTTATCAATTCTTACTCAAAATAATAACTGTTTTAAACGGTAGTGGACATATTTGAACATTCCAACGTCAAAGGTTGAATCATAGGCATCTTAAAACAGTTATTCATAGATAGAATTTAGTTTTATGGCTTAATTATTTCAACGCAACATTTGTTTATATTTGTTTACATTCTAGCAATTATATATCCCACTCACTTAACTTTCGTTTATAATAGTTCAGTCTTCTGTACAGGAACTGTAAGTTCACGCGAATGATCATTAGTTTTAGACACGCCTACTAGTATGTACGTTAGGCGCACCTCCGCAGCCAAGGCAACCAACGACTCGGGTACAAGCATCCAGGGGCGTAACGCGGCTGCTTCGTGCAAGCCGATCTATACGGGAATCCACCTGCGTCGTACCATCTGCGTTTCTAAGGAAGCAATGGAGCGGTTGCCGCTTTCCAATCTTGAAGGCTCGTTAATGGCAGGCCCTTAGCCATACCGATCCTTGACGGCAGCTCAGCACTTTGAATCGGGGGATTTTACCTTCCGCAACCGATTTGACCGAGCCGCATCTCAGGAAGTTTGATTCAGCGAGGAACTAGAATCGCAACCGTATGAACCCATCATCGATCACACTAAGCAAAGCTGGTATTCCAGCAATGCCACTTCAGCTATAACGTTGGCCGAGCTTAATCGTTCATTTTAGCAATTATAGTTCCCAGTACTTCCCTGTAGATTTGAACTATAATCTGTATCACATTTACACTTGTTATATCTTGTTATATTTTGTTATCTTTCCACACTGACTTCGGTGCACACGCAGTTTCCGTTTGCGTCCAGCGTAGCTAGGTTCTTCCAAGCAAATGTTTGATATTAATGGCATTATAAAGGAATTGAATACTCTCTGTAATTTTTGAATACTCTGCAGTTATTTATTTTAAATTACTGTTAGTTGATTGTCGATTTGGTTGCTTATATTAATTTTTGATGTTATTTATTTCACACTATTTATTATATTATTATACTTTACAGTTGTAACTATTATTTTCTAGATTGCTATAAATATTCAAATATTGAGAAAATCAATCTGTTATGATACGTACACGATACGTACATTTACTGTATCGTACATTTCATTTTATATTGATTTAAATAATAGTTGTAATAGTTATATATTAGCATAATTATAAATACTGCTTCCACTTCAATCATGTCACTTTCCTAAAACAACATATAAGATGAAACATTAACTATAAAAAATGATTAGCATCTTGTTTCGCTTTAATTTATCAAAAACTATAAGGTTAGTAAATTGGTAATGGAACAATGCTAAAATATTGATTTAACAGATATTCCAGAAAATATCACAGATATTAAAATTATTAAATGTGAAATAGACTCATTGAATAAAATATATTTAAAAAATGTCGTTAAAAATGTCATGTTACGTTACAATAGAATTAATGACTTAGCAGGTATAGAACACTTCGTACACCTCACCGCACTAAATTTAGGAGGGAATTAAATAGTAAATATATCACTGTTAGAAAAATTAGTTAACTTAGAAGATCTTAGACTTTGGGAAAACAAAATTACTAACATTTCACCAATATCTATGTTAATAAAATTAAAATTATTATTTATAGATAATAATTTGATTAGAGACATCTCATATATAAAAAATTTAACATAAATAAAACAATTATCTTTATGCAAGAATAAGATTTAAGATATAAGTGTTCTTGAATTTCTTACTAACTTGGAAGAATTAAATTTAGCAGAAAATTATATTAAAAATATTAGTGCTTTAAAGTATTTGAAAAACATGAAATAATTAATTATTTAGAAAAACGTAATTACAACTATTAACTCCGTGGAAAGTTTAACCAATTTATAATAATTAGATGTTGCATAGAACAATATTCAAAATATTAACGTTCTCTCTAAGTTAGCTAACTTAAATATACTATCTATAGCATAAAATAAAATTTCAAACGTTTCTCCACTTGAAAACATGAAGAATTTATAATATCTATATCTTGGATCGAATGAAATACAGGACATAAGCTGTTTGAAAGAAATGTCATAACTGATTCTGCTGAGTGTGTACGATAATGATATAGAAGATATATCTACGATTAGAAATCTTACACGACTTCAAGTTATTGACATGTCAAACAATAACATAGATAATATTGATGTAATAAACCATCTATCAAAACTTCAAAAAATATATGCCAATGATTTTTAAATATCAGATTTAACATTGATATTCACAGGACCATTCAAAAACTTCGAGAACGTGTTAGAATTACATCTTTGTGATAACGATATTAGTAATTTATCACCCATAGCTAAATTAAAAACTCTTTAATAACTGTGGTTGCAAAATAATAGGATAAATGATATTTCTCCTTTAAATAGTCTTAATAATCTGAACACTTTAAATCTACAAAACAATGAAGTCGTTGATCTAACACCACTAAAAGATATCATTAGTTTAAATATATTATATTTGAATGATAACAAAATTTGTGATGTATCCTGCTTATTAGCACGGAATTATGAAATATTATTCTTAAATAGAAACTTCATTGTTAAAAATCATAATTTTTAAAAATAACCAACTAGAGAACATATTTTACTCTCAAACAGAATGAAACATTGTTTCCTCCAAAGCTAAATCCTAAATTAATTGAGGAGGAGATAGTAATAAACTTGGATTAAATTCAAAAACTTTATCAAAACTGAACAGGCTATGACAAATATGGCGTTTAAAAATCACATGGTATTTGCTTAAGCAGCTGCAAGCACACTAACAAGCATTTGTGAACATTGGGAATGAAAATTGTTTATATACTTAAATTGTATTCAATAATATTCAACGTAATTTTATTTTTAATTTAAATACCTCACTCGGCTCTTTAATTTAATTTACAAACATAAATAACTCTAACTTCAAGTACAAGCTCTTGCTGTTCGTTCACTGTTTTATTCGGTTTGTGAAATGATCTGGGAAATCTGAATGGAACTAAACAAACCGAAGCTATCAACAGAATGGTACTCGAATTTTGAAAACTAACCGCCCATGGAACCCAGTACTCTGGAAACTGGGTACTTGACGACTTGTTAGAATCAACTTAGACTTCTAGAGCTCCAAGCTACTTCTGACTGAAAAAAATGTGTTAGAAAGAAAAAACTTTAATATAATATAATTATAATAATTAAAAATTTAAATTGTTCACGTAACGTAAATGAGTTCTATGCACTCGTTCGGTTCAGATCCGTCGGAACACCTGTAAAAAGTTTAACTTCCAACCAGAACGCGCACCTTTGAGCAGCACATGTTCACGTTTTGGCAGTAAAAGTTCCCCTTGTTCGGGTTCTTGTTTGCGTAATTATGATCACATTTACATTTATTATCAACGAACGTAGAGTCTTTTACCACGTTACAGACACAAACGTTTGAAATGAAATTCGCGCCAGGTGGGCACACACATGTGTTACTTGCGTTATTAAAACTCATCCCGCCAACGCACACACAATTATTGTTAACCAACTGTAAATTACTGTTGCACTTACAAGAATACTGCGAATTCGTTTGAATTAAAAGAGAATTACCTGGACATTTACAGGTTCCCTGGGCGGTGAGAACGGCACCAGTTGGACAAACACAAATATCTTTTATCAAAGTGGCGCCTGTGGTGCAGACGCAAGCATCTCCGGCTCTCGTGGCTCCGAGCGTGCACTGGCAGGTGTTTCCTTGAATGGAAGCCCCGGGACAACAGGAGCAGATTCCGTTTATCTTGGATGAATAAGATGGAGTGCAGTCGCAGGAGTTACTGACCGTGTTGTGGGCCTGGAACTGTTACGAACAGGCGCACGATGCGGAGTTCTTAGCCGAAGTGGAGTCGGCTGGACATAAAGCGCAAGAAGAATAACTCGCGAAGTAGCCCTCTCTGCACACGCACGAGGTGGAGCCGGGAGCGAGCGGGTTCAGGAGGGTCTTCGTGGCATCGCTGCAGGAACAGGTGTAGATGTCGTTCATCTTCACTATCTTGGAATCCGAAGGACAACAAGCAGCCATGCTGAACTGGAGGCAGTTGAAACAGGAAGATCCTAAAATCTAAACGCAGATGGTTCCCTGGATTTCTGCGCCGCTTGACTAACTCATGGTTATCAACGCTGCCAGGGCGTCCGCGGTGATGACCCCGAACATCTTCAGGTTGCTCACTGAAATTGTCGCTTCCGGCTTCAGGGTCATCACGAGCCCGGAAACGTACTTTCCAGCTAAGTTTACGTTCAGTTTAACCTAATTGACGACCGCCTTGGAATCCAGGACGTCGACCAGAGAAGAGATGTTTTCGGATGTTCCAGTGAAGTTGAAGGCGGACTGGACTACTTTCAGGTTTTAAAGAGTTAGACTCAAGAATGAAGCTCTGGAGTAGGCTGAAGTGAGTTCCAGGTTGAAACTTATCTGGGTGAGATAAATATCATTTTAGTGACCGAAAGTGGAGAATGAGGTAGAAATAGAACTCGCTTGGTTATTTGATATCTGAGAAGAAACGATTAAATTCTTAACTTTAAAGACTCATCCTATTTGGGTTTGAACAAAATGACATCTACTGCAGTATAGTAGTATATAAATAATGATTTATGTTCACTCATTCTTCAATATATGAGATTTCATATACGCTTTATGAAGAATCTAACTTACTTCCCCAACTTTAGTTCTTTTTACGCACAGTAGTCTTGCACACACTGATACACCTTGTGAGTGTAGTTTCTTACTTGATTCCACTCGTTGCTGCTTGAAGAACCATAAAACCAACATTGTTCTCTTATTACAAACGTAAAGTTCTGAAATAATAAAAGTAGTAGCAAATGCTTACAAAATTTATCTTCAGAAGATGTTAGAACGGTTCAATATGTGCGGCATGAATGCAAGCAGCAGGTAGTGGATACAGGTATTTCATCAAGATTCAACAACTTAAAGATCATACTCGAACATCCACAAAGTATTCAATGAAAGGTATTAAGACCAAGATCTAACAGAAGATTGTTTTCAACAAACCCAACTATTAATAGCTGAGCCCTTTCATTCAGTTAGCTTAAATACTATCTGAAATTCAACGCAACCTGTATTTGAACTCACTACCAAAAAATATCATGTTGATATCATCATAAAACTAGTATCCACCTTCTAACGAAGAACAAATATGTACCGATTGTGTAGTTGTCTGCAAAGCTTAACTGAACGCCTTGGGATTGAGTTACAATTTAAGGTTACCAATATAGACTAAACAGAACAGAAGTCGGATAGATCATTGCTATTTGATTGCCGTTTAGTTGACACGATGAAGTTCCAAAATTTGATGTGGTAAATTTTTGATATGAATTATTTGATTATTATTAGAATTTGATAATTGTTAACTAATAGGATAGATACCACTTCATAATGTAAGTGAAAACGAGTTGTAATAAATAAGATAGCATTATTAAAATTAAGATTATATCAACCCTATCTATTTTTATAAATGATAAAAATACAAATTAGTTACTTATAAAAAGTTTAGAATCTAATAAGTGAATTATAAAGGTATTAAATATTTCATTCAGTTTTGATATCAAGGTCGAAAGTTTATTAAAACTTGGGCTTATATAAGGGTCAGAAATGGCCATTTTATTTAAACCAACGTAGGATTATTCAACTTTAAAAGTGTCGTGGAAGACGGAATGGTGTTGGGAAGTAGAATACTACTAATCTGAAGAGAAGATGATGTTTTGGTTCAGTATGAGGTTGTTAATCGCGGCTCTCTTAGAACAGAACACGTAAACTAGTTATGAGCTAATGATGGTATTTTGGCATAATTCGGATTGAATGAGTTTTGATTCAGATGCCTTAACAGAGTTATTGTAGATAGGTTGACTTAGTACATGATATTAGCCGCAATGAAGAAGGGTCAGACAGATTGATAACATATAAGAGAAGTGATAAATCTTAAAATAATATCTTTAAGATATAATCTGTATTCTTCAATATAACAAAACACAAAATTGAATGGATACATTATAATAAGTATAACATATATTTAACGCAGTTTATTATAACTAATAGCAATATTATTTATATTATTGTTATCATTGTATCTGAATATACTACCTACCACATCAAGTTGTTTTAAGTAGTTTACTAATACTTCTTCAACTTTAATATTATTTTGAAAAGTTTCCACTTCCAAATAGTCAAAAGAATATTATAATATTGGTTTAAACCTAAATTATTATTTTAATTCATAGTAATAAATAATTATATAATAATATCAATAATATCAATATATATATCAATATATATAATATCAATAATAAAAATCACTGAGGGTCAATAGACTGGTTTAAGTTTTAACAAAGTGAGGCAACTTAACCAATAAAAATGGCTTGACGATTAAATAAAACATCAAAACACATTTTTATTTTATGCTATTAATATTCTATCTTAAATTTAATAATCTTTCTATTTTAAGACAAGCGTTTTAAAGAAGAAATTGGAGTGTTAATGTCCCTCAAAATATTTGCGAATACAATCTCTTAGTTATTAGGTTATTATTGGTTTAATATCTTGAATTTTACAAAGTTTGGATGATTTTACAAAGATTAAATGTTAATTATTTTATTATTTAAAGCAGAAAGCCTACCTAATTCCTTGAGTTAAATAAATGGTTCTATGTATATTATCGCATTTTCTTCGATCGATAAATCATTTAAATGTATGAGCAGTCCTAAAATATAAATACATTTCAAGTTGCATTTGCTTAACAACAATAATCCAACATTTAATATTTAAACTTATTGTGGTTAATTGAACAACTGTTTTAGTAAGTATGCGGTAGAAGATTAATTGAGTTGAGAGGTTTATTTTATGTTATTAATTTTGTTGAAACGAAATAATGTTAAGCTTGTCAGTATTTCCACTTCGCACCTAACAAAAATAATGCCAACAATGAATGAAAGCATCTATGAAACCCATACATAATTATTTACTCCATAATTCTACAATAACATTAAAACTTTGACTGAAGTAAGAAAAATGTAGAAATATGGAGGGCATTCTAGATTAACTAAATCAGAATTCGATAAATACTTAATGATACTATTTACAATGATGATATCAGGTAAAGAGCGAGGATCTGTCTAATATAATTGGTCTAAGAACACTAAAATACGCAATTAGTTTATAGCTGATGAAGTTGGAATGTCTTGCAGAGAATGGGAGGAAATACATTCGAATGTCTGTTATGGTCATATTAAATTGTTATTAGATTAACCTGAAGAAGAAATCGATACAAATTTAGACGGTATAGAATCTGATGAAGAAGAATCTGAAAATTCTGACTATGAATATGACGAAGATGATCTAGAAGAACTAAATAAAATATTTAATGATCATGAAGAAGAAGTTTTGAGCTAAAATAAACCAAAAGAAACCAAAGTTCGAAATTCTGTATCAAGAGTTTAAGATTTTATGTTACAGTTACAAAGCAAGTTTCGAGACATATATACAAAATATCCAGATTATTTTCTGGGTAAAAACCTTGTAATAGATGAATAACTTATCAAATTTGCAGGTAGAATATTCTTTTTATAGTATAATCCTGCTAAACCAGCAAAAAGAGGTATACTTGTAAGAGCTTGTGTGGATACATTTACTAATTTTATATTATCAATGGATTTATACGCAGCTTCGTAAACAGTACCTAAAGGTGAAACAAAAACTCTTGATGTTATTAAAAGACTTTATTGATTTTCCAAAATAGCCTAACTGCACACTATTCTGTGATAATTATTATGGTACAATTGACGTAGTTGAGTATATTAAATCAATAGGGCTTGAATATGTTGGAACTTTTAGACCAAGTCGACTTGGTAAAGAATTATCATAAAATTTAGAGAAGTTGTAATTGAATTAAGTTGTTTAATATCCTGTGTTTAAAGAAGTAAAACTAAAGAAAACGACTAAATAAGTTCTAGTTAAAGATGTAAACGTCCTTTAATGGTAATGCAAAAAGTAGAAAATTTTAACCATGATATATACAAAATCAAAATTTGTGAAATAACCCTGTTAAATGTAAGAATTTGTAAGTTCTCGTGGTATTCCCAGAGAACAACCTGAAATAGTTCGTTACTACAATAATAATTATAAAGGAGTTGATTACGTAGACCAACTTACAAAAAATATTAAGTTTCCAGGACGATGTACTCGTTGGACCACAAGGATGTTTATTTATTTTATGTAAGTAATATTAGTTAATGGGTTTTCTTTGATGAAATTATTGCATCCAGAATAAAAAGAAATTAAAATAACGGATTATGTTGAAAGCATAATTGATTAAATGAAAATAAATCTAACAAAATATGAAATTAAAGCTACACCACGAAAAATTGAAGGTTGTAACCAACCAGTAGTAAGCCCAATTAAAGGACCAGTAATAGAAGCATATAAACACTATCATGTATATACAAAAGTAAGTGCGTAATGTGTCGGCTGCAAATAATGTAATAGCAGATATGTGTGTTCGTGCAAAGGATATCATTTGTGTCCAGAGTGTTATAAAACGCATATTAGTGAATAAAATGACATAAGAGGGTACACACACATTTATAAAAATGAATAAAGTGATTTAAAATACGAATAATATGTTTTAATATATATTGAACACAAAAATAGTAATTTACCTATTAAATGGTTGAAGTCGTTTTCGAGAATTTTGTTAATTATTTGCGAAGTGGAAATACTGACAAGCTTAACATTATTTCGTTTCAACAAAATTAATAACATAAAATAAACCTCTCAACTCAATTAATCTTCTACCGCATACTTACTAAAACAGTTGTTCAATTAAGTCAATAGTTTCAAGTTAAGTTAAGTATTGCAGTGGTGTAATATCAATGTCATAATTGTCGAATATAGATATTTCCTTCAAATTAAGAAGATACTTAAGCTAGCTTATGTCTGACAGCCCGCATGATCCAAGATACAATAATGTGAGCTAATTAATTTGCTACAATGGGCGTAAGTCAATTCCCTCGTATCTGAACAATATAAATTACTTCAGCTTGAGGTACTTTAATGCGCTTGTGATGGAAAACTCGTATTTTTATCTTTTATATTACGTGAATTCAATTATTTCCAAGTTCTATAAATCAAGCTGCTCAGTATTGTGGACGTTGCAGTTTCTGAAGCTCAGTTATGTGATTGATTCTGACTTCAACTTTGGAACTATGTTCGGGCACAGGCTCAGATCAAGTTCCTTTATATTCAAGTGCTCTAAGAATTCTAAACTTGTAAGTTCAGGATCCTGAATTGACATGGAGCCATAAGAATTGATGGTGTGCTCATATCTTTTAGTCATTCTCTCGTCGTATGATTTTATATCTTTGTATCTTGGATCTGTCCACATTTTTGATGTGGAGTGATATAATTAATAGTACAATTTTGTAATTAATTTAATGAAAATGAAATAGAAAGATAATAAATCAAATAACTAAGTCCAATTAAAGACTAATTAAAGTTTAATTACTAATAACTAATCGATGTATTAACATGACTCACTCAACATCGATACATTGGTGTAATTGAATTACTATATTGAATTACAAAGTCTAGATCATATAACAATCAAATTTATACTAGACTGAGCTAATATGATAAGTATATAATTACAATCATAAATTAACAATGCAATTTCACATCAATAGTCAAGATATGGACGATCACAAGTTCCTTTGTCTTCGTTCCAAAAACCTTGCGGTCTGCAGCATCTTGTATAGAGATCATATTATTTCGAAACATCGTTGTATTTCACGTTACAACTATTAGGTTCAGTGTCAGTGTGTATCCATCCGCTTCCAAGATCTTCAACAACTTTAGCGCAAACTCGTGGTGCCTCAGAATTTTTAGTGCAGTAGTTAGTTTGCCCAGTCCCAGTTACAATAATATTGGTTAGTGGTTTGCAATCTCCTTGGATGCATTTGAGCTTTCTCATCAGACGGTTGATTCGATTTTCAGATTAAATTGAGTAATTACCAACCCATTTGTCAACGTTTTAAATATATGTTGTAGCTTGAGTTTCAACGGCCTATATTTTTGTTAACATTTAAGAAGTGTTTCCAGCCAATTTCTTTTCAGAAATGTTCCAACTAACTAATTTTGCTTTTGTAATTTGCCCTTGTAAAGATGTTAGCTGGTCTTCAATTTGTTTACTTCTTTCGTTCATTTTCAACTGAAAGTTATTCGAAGCGTTTAAATAGTTCTAGTTAAAAGTGGCTATATTGTTCTTCAGTTCCAGTTCAACAGCCTGAGTAGTTTATTTAGTTGAGTTCTCAATAATTATTTTACTTTCAGATATTTTTAAATTAATATCCTCATAGAACAAGTTTTGATCTTGTAAAACTTATCCAAAACTTGAATAAATATTCTATTAAACGTTTTGATAATCGTTCATTACATCATTATCTAATGAATCAATGCTAATAGTGGTGTCAGTGAGATACACAACCAAGTTAACGCAAACGGATCCGTTCAAAACGTATCCCGCTTCGCAAGCGCAGTCCTTCCCGTTGAACTCAAAGTTATTTTAGCAGCTCGCCTGACCGTTGCTTTGAACTCCGTTCAGTAGATCCGTTAAACAGAGCCCGTAGGTCACGAAGCCGCTTTCGCAGATGGTCGCGCAGTTCTGGCCGATGGATCCGCTAATAATCCAGAACGCTGGGTCGGATGCAGATGCTACGTCTTTGGCGGAGTTGGAGCAGATGGAGAACCCGGACGCCAGTAGTACGGTCTTGACGCCTACCTCCACCACCAGGTTGCCCGTCTGCTCTCCGTCGTGGTAGAAGTAGCCGGTCATCCGGGAGTCCTGGAGCGCGAAGGCGGCCATCTCCCGCTGGATGGAGTTGACTAAGCCGGACTGATAGATTCCGTCCAGTCTGAACTGGAGCAGGCTCTTGGAGACCTGGAAGAAGAGCCCGGCGGTGGCCATTATCCCCGAGAGCTTCTGGCCGGACGCCGCGAAGACGAGGGTGGAGCTGTCGACCGAGAGGTTGCACTGGAGACAGATTAGAGCGCCGGTCACGATGGTGAAGTCGATGGTCACGTTGATGGTGGAGCTCTAGATGTCTTGGTCGTCGAGTTCAAAGCCGAAGACCGCGAAGACGTTCGTGCGGCCGAGCTTCACGTTGATGTTGGACTCCTTCACGGCTTCTGTGTAGACGAAGATGCTGTTGGACTGCTAGGACAAAATGAGTTCGTTATTAACTTGGTACTGGTTCACTACTTTCTGTCTTTAACAAAACGTGAACTCATTTCCGTCGTGCATGACTTTTTAGCCGCAAATATTCTTTGACGATGGAATCATTAGTGATTTGTAATATATAGAAGATAACATAGAAAGCATTTGGGTTGTTACTAACGATACAATCGCGATTTATTAGTGTATTGCTATATTTGTTAATTTATGACGATAATATATTAATAGAAATTATTGCGTTAATTCCAGTAAATCTTCTCATTTTTCTAAGTGGTATAGGTATAGAGTACAACTGACGCCAGTATTATATGTACAATTAATAATAATTTTATTTAAAGTTCCATTATTGCGTTATTGGAATCCAAATCAAGGTACTATTAATAATTTTATACATAACTAACTAACATCAAATATATAATAAATGTTAAATGTAAACTCATTTTTGACTCTATTAAATTCGCAATTTTTTCATCCAACGTAATGTAATCCAAATTCCTTCTCAAAAAGTGATACACGTTTGACAATTATTAGATTACACCTTGTACCTTATAATTACACTGTACTTGTGCTTTGAGTTCTAATTAGCTATTTACGCTGACAATCATAAATTTATGTGTGGAACAAATTCAACTCTAATTCGATTCACATATTGTATGTTTGATGAATCTTCATTATGTTCATTTTGTGCTTCTGGTTTCATTTCTGCCATTTAAAAATATTTAAATAACGCACTACTATTTGGAATTTGTATACTTTGTGATTGTTCTACATCGTGACATAATTAGCCTGCAATTTGATTAAAACCGTTAGTACTCTTATTCAATTCGTACTTACGCACTAATCTATTTTTACTTTGACTCTATCACGAAATAATTTGAATGAATACATCACATTTATTGCAATAGAAATATTCAATAATTTGTTTAACAAAAAACAAGAAAAAAAACATCTCACCGAAAATTATGAAAATTATGTCTATTTTTTGACTCTATCATAACATTTTTTCTTGAATTAGTAATTATATAATTGCATAATAATAATACATATATGTAGAATATTATCATAATCGACGTTGTTATTAACTACGTTGTTATTAATAGTACCTTGATTTGGATCGAATTAGAGTTGAATTTGTTCCACACATAAATTTATGATTGTCAGCGTAAATAGCTAATTAGAACTCAAAGCACAAGTACAGTGTAATTATAAGGTACAAGGTGTAATCTAATAATTGTCAAACGTGTATCACTTTTTGAGAAGGAATTTGGATTACATTACGTTGGATGAAAAAATTGCGAATTTAATAGAGTCAAAAATGAGTTTACATTTAACATTTATTATATATTTGATGTTAGTTAGTTATGTATAAAATTATTAATAGTACCTTGATTTGGATTCCAATAACGCAATAATGGAACTTTAAATAAAATTATTATTAATTGTACATATAATACTGGCGTCAGTTGTACTCTATACCTATACCACTTAGAAAAATGAGAAGATTTACTGGAATTAACGCAATAATTTCTATTAATATATTATCGTCATAAATTAACAAATATAGCAATACACTAATAAATCGCGAGTGTATCGTTAGTAACAACCCAAATGCTTTCTATGTTATCTTCTATATATTACAAATCACTAATGATTCCATCGTCAAAGAATATTTGCGGCTAAAAAGTCATGCACGACGGAAATGAGTTCACGTTTTGTTAAAGACAGAAAGTAGTGAACCAGTACCAAGTTAATAACGAACTCATTTTGTCCTAGCAGTCCAACAGCATCTTCGTCTACACAGAAACCGTGAAGGAGTCCAACATCAACGTGAAGCTCGGCCGCACGAACGTCTTCGCGGTCTTCGGCTTTGAACTCGACGACCAAGACATCTAGAGCTCCACCATCAACGTGACCATCGACTTCACCATCGTGACCGGCGCTCTAATCTGTCTCCAGTGCAACCTCTCGGTCGACAGCTCCACCCTCGTCTTCGCGGCGTCCGGCCAGAAGCTCTCGGGGATAATGGCCACCGCCGGGCTCTTCTTCCAGGTCTCCAAGAGCCTGCTCCAGTTCAGACTGGACGGAATCTATCAGTCCGGCTTAGTCAACTCCATCCAGCGGGAGATGGCCGCCTTCGCGCTCCAGGACTCCCGGATGACCGGCTACTTCTACCACGACGGAGAGCAGACGGGCAACCTGGTGGTGGAGGTAGGCGCCAAGACCGTACTACTGGCGTCCGGGTTCTCCATCTGCTCCAACTCCGCCAAAGACGTAGCATCTGCATCCGACCCAGCGTTCTGGATTATTAGCGGATCCATCGGCCAGAACTGCGCGACCATCTGCGAAAGCGGCTTCGTGACCTACGGGCTCTGTTTAACGGATCTACTGAACGGAGTTCAAAGCAACGGTCAGGCGAGCTGCTAAAATAACTTTGAGTTCAACGGGAAGGACTGCGCTTGCGAAGCGGGATACGTTTTGAACGGATCCGTTTGTGTTGATCTCGTTGGGTTCCTCTCTGATACTGCAACTAGCATTGATGGTGTCAATAAGTCATTATAATAAAACGATAGTTTATCAAATCATTTATTAAATGATGCAAATACGTAAATTGAATAAAAATTATCAAAACTTACAATTGAGCTTTTAGTTGCAATTAATTAATCTTAACTTGATTCTATTTAGTAATAAACTTTTGTATAAGATAAACTATTTAAAGAAATACAAACAAATATATCCAATACAAATATATCGCTTCAAAATAATTTGCAAATGCTTAGTAAAACTTTGAATGATACAATAAATATTAGTTAATCAAAAGTTAATTCTTAATTTAAAACACTTTAAAACGATATATTATCTAGTTATATTTCATCAGAATCTAATTTGCTCAAAAATTCAACTAATTTAAACTCAACATTAAGTACTACAAAAATACGAATAAATAATTAAACAGAAACACTTGATAATAAACTTAATAAATATATAAAAGATTAAAATGACACAAATTTAATATCTATTGAGGAATTTAAATGCAATGTAGGTGATTGTGAACGCAAATATTTTATTGTTATAGAAGGAGGTTTGAAATATTGTTCAAGTACAGATGCTAAAACAATGTGTGAATAAGAATTCACTGACTTTTCTGTTACAAAGGTATAAACATGTAAAACTTTTAGTAGTGGAGATAAGATAAAAGCAGCTGTTTATTGTTGTAAACCTCGTGGGTATTGGACTATTAAAAATGGTGTGGGTACCTGTAAAGTTTTAGAGTGATATATGAAACTATATATAGTTTGAAATAGTTACAAATTTAGCAAGTTATATAAATATTGTTGATTTCAGCTATTTTAAATTGTAAATAACAAGCATTTACTCTTTAATAAACTTATAAATGCGCATTTGATAGTAATTATAAGTAACTAACAATTAAAACGATGATGAAATCATGTAAGATGTAATAATAACATGACTCACTCAACAGCAACAATCCAACAATACATCCAAGTAAAATTTTTTCTCACTCGCTCATGTTCCAAGTCTTCAATTGTCGACGGTTACTCATATATATTTTAATAATATTATATTAATAATATTATATTAGTATTTTTGATAATTTTCCAGTTAATTTAAATGGTTTTCATTTTTGTTTCAATCTAAGTGATTGTGCTTCTTAATTTATGTAACAACATTTATATAATTAGTTCTATGTGTGATTTAACATCTTTTTAATATCAAGTAACTATTTTACTTTATTTTATGGTATACTATTTAATCATATTGTATAGAGTGAACATATATACGTTATATTAATTTTATTATTAATGGATTAATTAGTTTTTTACTATAATTTTTTTAAAGACATTTTATATCTTTTTGTAGAAAAGTTTGGTTTTACATTAGTTGTATATTTAAATTAAATTAAACTTTGCTTATCTAGTTTATATATTATATATTTTAAAATTTCTTTAAGATATTTTGATGTTGTGTACAAAGATTTTATATATTGTTATGACAAATCATGTTATGACAAATCATGTTTAAGAAAAAGGTGATAATAAGAGACGAAATCAACGATCATGAAGACGTAATTCCAGGGAATTAGAATAATCGCTTTGCTGCATTAGCAAGTGATGATATTCGTATTCCGAAGAAAAATCCACACGCAGCAATTAATGAATACTTAGCTAACACAGTAAGGTAGACGACGTAACCAAATGTACAAGCGACGATTCAGAAAAAGTCAGAAAAGGTAAAACCGAAATCGAAGAAGCCTAAGAAATAAAAGCCGAAACGAAAGCCGGATATACCTGCGCAGCCGTTGATACCATAAGTGGTATCAGCCCCACATAGTACTGAAAGGAGAGAATAAGTCAATTTTTAAATAAATTAGAACGAAATCCTGCTTTCACTCCCTGTAATACAGGAAGAAGTCCGTATGGAACTTACTATGTAAAACAACAAAACACAAACACAGATTTTATGCAGTTAATATATTGCAGAGATTTCGCTTTCAAGAGTAAATGAGCATGAACGGGAAGAAACTGATTAAAGAGTTATGACATTGTTCCCTGCTCTAAACTTAGAAGCACTACGCGTTGCCGCTGATACGCTAGTCCCAAGATTCATACAGTGGTGGGCCCTCGAATTGCTTTTTTGAATTAGGAAGAAGATTGAAGTTTATCATTTGAATCTTACTTATATCACTGTCCGGCTCAATAATGAGCGGGTTCTCCCTCCTCCTCAATACACTCCTTGACTCTATTTACTATTGATTTGTAAAGTGCTTCAATCACACCAAGGCCTGGTTGAGTCCTGGATAGCTGTGTTACAATAATTAAAGTATATAACTCTGTATATACTTCAATAATAAGTTTCAACTTTACCCAACGTTGTATAATTTAACAATCAAGAAAATTGATTTCTCATTATGAAATGGAAGTGGAAGATCATAAGTAAAATAACTGTTGTTTTAGAGTAGCATCAATATATTATTTAATACTGGGCCCGACTAACCCACTTGATTTCATTCTTCAAGAAACAAAAATACATTCATTATTTGTATTTTGAAAATGAAAGCGACTGTAACTACCTGAATTATAATTCTAATTAAGCGAAGTACCAAGACTTCATCTTGAGCTCCCGGTTGAGATTGAAAGAAAAAGTCCTCCATTGTTTTTCGTGATTAAGAAATACCTAAAATCGTTTAGATTGACCCAGTTGAAGATGAACACGGAGGTCCCCTGCAGGCCCAGTGCTTGCGCTACTAGTTATAAATTACATATCGCGTCCGTACACCAATCATTGGATCCTCTTATTCCTTTCTCCAATCCAGCTTAACATCCATATATTTTCGAGATAAAATCTTTCATAAATGAGCTTTGTTGACTAAAACGTAGAAATTACACAGGGACGTCTTAAACGAGTGATATAACTAGTTCAGATTGATACAATATTTTATGAATTCCTCCGTTGGACCCAGAAATGAAGAGAATACAAACGCTTCAGATCTGCCTAAGTTTGTTAAGTGAATTAGTTGGTCTTCCCTAAACATCTTCTACTGCGTTTATTTTTGTCCTTGCCCTCCTTTTATTGCATGTGGCAATTTCTATTTTTCCTTTTTGGAATATTAAATACCGACTTTGAATAGTCGATTATGGTCTAATACGATCGAAATCATATTTTTGGCCCTCTTGTGTTAATGAGTAGTTCATGAATAATCTCCAACTTGAGATTGTTTATTGGAATTTGTCATCCGCATTAGAAGTGGCAAAATATTTTAATATATAATTACTCACATAGTAAACAAGAAAAAGCAATTCCACCTCCCATAACTGTACCAGCCATCCCAAAGATAGTTACAAAGATAACTTCCGAGGTCAACAATGTTAGTTCAAGTGCCGAACTAACTTAGGTTGTATGAGGAGGCTATTCAGAGTGACAATCCTAGAAGATGAGGTATGATGTTGAGATTAGTTTATGGTAACGTTATGTGTAACTAAGTTTGGATTTGTGGATTGTCATGATTTATGAGATGAAGATGGAATGATTGAATTGAGCCTTAGTACTGATGATAAGGTTACAGTTAAGTGAGTCATTTTATATTGTTATGACAAAACATTTTTAATGCTTTTGTTGTTAATAAATAAAATATCTCACTCCTAAACATGCCATTTTCAGTCAATGGAAATGAAACATATCTCACAATAACTCAAGTTTTTTAAGACCCAGAAGAATTGTTCGGCGATGCGAACGATTTAGAATATATTTATGTTTATGGAGACTTATAACTCAACGAACCATTCACCAACAACGAACTACTTGTTAAAGGGCACAAATTGTATTTTTCAAATTGTTTAATTGATTTAAATACATTTAATGGATAATGGGACCTTATTTAATTGAGCGAGTGCATTTTAGTTGGTCAACTGAATGAAAAAGTAAATATTTTGTGTTTGGATGCAAGATATTCAAAAATAAGTACAAACTAAATTAATTTTGCTAATATTAATTAGTTAAAAGTGCTTGTCGAAGAATAGTAAAGCTTTGAGTTTATGCTACAAGTTAAAAGCGACCTAAAAATAATATAAGCTCATTCACAGTTCGATGTTGATGTTAATAACTGGATAGATTAATGGGATATTGCATATTTCGAAAACTGTACTTTTATCGGTTCGGTATTAAAAGACTCTCTTTATATAAAAGCACTTGAGTTTAGGGATGTAACGCAAAATAATTTCAAATAATTTGAAAATGCAATAACTGAAAAGTTCAAATTATGCATATACAATAAAGAAGTAAACAATGAACATTTCAATTTACTATTCAATCCTATAGCAACTACATTTTCTGTTATAATGAGCAATTTTGTAGTGGAATTGACAGAAACAAGGAGGAAATGGAACAATGTATAATTCACTAATTGCAGCTTTATATGTAATGACGATTAACCATAGATAGATATTGAGAATCTTAGCATTTTAATAGACAATAACACAACACTTTCAGTTGATTTGACCGCCTTAATTAAAGTAAAAATAAAAGTTGATACGTTTATTGTTAGAAGAAATAAAATAGATTTCAACTAAGTAAATTTAATCAAACCAACAAAATTCTTGCTTTATTACTGTGAATTAAACGAAAATGATTTAATTGGTACTTGGAACGAGCTAGTTTTTTACAATTGTAGGTTTTAAAATTCTCGACTCGACATTCAAGCCGAAAAAGTAACTTTTGAATAATGTAGTATTGTCCCTTGTTGTCTCGCTGTTAAAAGCATCCACGTATCCAGATGTTCAATATGTGATGTAATAAAAACAGAGTCTTTGTATTTATCGCATACAATAATAATTATGCAAAAACCGAATAATTATGTTAATTATCTTTCACTTTCTAATTGCACTTTCACAAAATTTAGTATGTTAAATTTCAAAAATCTTATTAGCATTCAAACTACTAATTCAGTTAATCAGAAAATATTTAGCAAATTCATATAAGTGAAAAAATAATTGAATAAGTATCAAATAAAGATTTAAACAAGATATGGTCACGAAATAAAACGGAAGACAAAGAAAACTGTATTGAACGAAAATCTTCGTATTATGTTTAAAAAAGTAAAAGGATATACTCATTTAATTCAAAGCGGATTAGAATGAATTACAATATCACTTAAAACACAAAATACCGTACCAGAATAATGCAAAATATAGGAGTAATTCTTACGTGAAATGTAAATAATTTTTCTCTCATACAGTGGTGGGCCCTCGAAATGCTTTTTTGAATTAGGAAGAAGAATGAAGTTTATTATTTGAATCTTACTTATATCACTGCCCGGCTCAATAATGAGTGTGTTCTCCCTCCTCATCAATACACTCATTAACTCTATTTACTATTGATTTGTAAAGTGCTTCAATCACATCAAGGCCTGGTTGAGCCTTGGATAGCTGTGCTACAATAATTAACGTATATAACTCTGTATATACTTCAATAATAAGTTTCAACTTTACCTAACGTTGTATAATTTAACAATCAAGAAAATTGATTTCTCATTATGAAATGGAAGTGGAAGATCATAAGTAAAATAACTGTTGTTTTAGAGTAGCATCAATATATTATTTAATGCTGGGCCCGACTAACCCACTTGATTCCATTCTTCAAGAAACAAAAATGCATTCATTATTTGAATATTGAGAATGAAAGCGACTGTAACTACCTGAATTATAATTCTAATTAAGCGAAGTACTAATACTTCATCTTGAGCTCCCGGTTGAGATTGAAAGAAAAAGTCCTCCATTGTTTTTCGTGATTAAGAAATACCTAAAATCGTTCAGATTGACCCAGTTGAAGATGAACACCGAGGTCCTCTGCAGGTCCAGTGCTTGCGCTACTAGTTATAAATTACATATTGCGTCCGTATACCAATCATTGGATCCTCTTATTCTTTTCTCCAATCAGGCTTAACTACCATATATTTTCGAGATAAAATCTTTCATAAATTAGTTTTGCTGACTAAAACGTAGAAATTACACAGGGACATCTTAAACAAGTGATATAACTAGTTCAGATTGGTACAATATTTTATGAATTCATCCGTTGGACCCAGAAATGAAGAGAATACAAACGCTTCAGAACTGCCTAAGTTTGTTAAGTGAATTAGTTGACCTTCCCTAAACATCTTCTACCGCGTTTATTTTTGCCATTGCCGTCCTTTTATTGCATGTGGTAATTTCTATTTTTCCTTTTTGGAATATTAAATACCGACTTTGAATAGTCGATTATGGTCTAATACGATCGAAATCATATTTTTGGCCCTCTTGTGTTAATGAGTAGTTCATGAATAATCTCCAACTTGAGATTATTTATTGGAATTTGTCATCCGCATTAGAAGTGGCAAAATATTTTAATATATAATTACTCACATAGTAAACAAGAAAAAGCAATTCCACCTCCCATAACTGTACTAGAGTTCTCTCGCAGCTGTTACCGTCCCAATAACCTTGTGGCTTGCAGCAATAGAGCATATAATTGTAAATGTTTTACTTTACATTGTTTGTATTACTCGTATTCAAGTAAGATTTGCACGAATTCGGTTTTAACACAGAATAAGTCGAACTTGTGCAGTAGTTTTATGATCCTGCACAGTAACCGGCACCCCTTATAGTTGAGTTAATTAAAACGCACTCTCCATAATAACAATTGAGTCTGTTCATTTCAAGGGTCGTTTTTTACTCGTTCCTCTCAATTTGGTACTTGTTTGTTGAATTCACTGTTGCAATGGAGTCGTTTAGTGCGTCCTATATACCAGGGAGGGAATTTTATAATGTTGTGAAATTCCTTTTTATGTGATCGTCAATGAGCTGCTCGTTCTTGGAGATAGTTGATAATAAGGTTGTGTTGTTGTCAATAATTTGCTTGGTGAGAGCTGTGTAGTTTATGTTGAGCTGGTCGAGCAAAATGGATATGTTAGTGTTCATATTTGAAGTTAGTAATGAAATTGATTCGTTTATTTTCTTCTCGATATTATATTTTAGAGTTTGAATTGATGTATTCAAACTAATTTCATTGGCTTAAATTTTACCAATTAAATTCGACCTATTAATCTTAATGTTTTCATAAGCCTTTGATAACTACTGAGCTAATAACATATTCAGAGCAATAATGTTAGCATCGAGATCGTCACTAATATTAGTAACATTTTGAGTTGTTTCAGAGAGATACCCTACCAAGTTCACGCAAATGAACCCGTTCAACACGTACCCAGGTTAACAAACACAATTTTAACCATCGAATTCAAAATTATTTTAGCAGCTTGCCTGTCCGTTGCTTTGAACTCCGTTCAGTAGATCCGTTAAACAGAGCCCGTAGGTCACGAAGCCGCTTTCGCAGATGGTCGCGCAGTTCTGGCCGATGGATCCGCTAATAATCCAGAACGCTGGGTCGGATGCAGATACTACGTCTTTGGCGGAGTTGGAGCAGATGGAGAACCCGGACGCCAGTAGTACGGTCTTGACGCCTACCTCCACCACCAGGTTGCCCGTCTGCTCTCCGTCGTGGTAGAAGTAGCCGGTCATCCGGGAGTCCTGGAGCGCGAAGGCGGCCATCTCCCGCTGGATGGAGTTGACTAAGCCGGACTGATAGATTCCGTCCAGTCTGAACTGGAGCAGGCTCTTGGAGACCTGGAAGAAGAGCCCGGCGGTGGCCATTATCCCCGAGAGCTTCTGGCCGGACGCCGCGAAGACGAGGGTGGAGCTGTCGACCGAGAGGTTGCACTGGAGACAGATTAAAGCGCCAGTCACGATCGAGAAGTCGATGGTCACGTTTATTGTCGTGCCGGTGATCTTCTGGGACTCCACCTGGAGGCCGAAGACGGCGAAGGTGGTGGCCTGGGAGAACTGGACGGTGAGGTTGGAGCGCTGGACCGCCTCTGTGTAGAGGAAGACGCTGCTGCCGGCCTTGTTCAGGTTGAGGGTCTGGCCGAGGGTGTACGCGCTGAGCTCCTTCGCCTTGTGGCAGAACTAGTACTCCTTGCCGTCCGCGCTCAGTTTGGAGGCGCAACTGACTTTCGGCTGCGTGAAAGTTAGAGATTTGAATAGTATAGAAGAAAACATCATCATGGGGTTGGTGATTCTGGAATGGCGTTTTTATTTAGACCGGAAAATCTCGTATATCACTCGTATGCGCTAGAACAACAGAATTAATAACGCACTATAAATGTACATTGGAAACGGCGTTCTTGCATACTTAATTCAATATAAATTTTCGGCTTATCAAGCTGCATAAAGTCAATAATATTGCAATCATCATTTATCAAATAACGCACTACTTGTGCATAGAGTTCTAAATTGTGTTTTCGTTATATTTCTAATAGTTGTGTATTCTTGCAATAAATGTGTGTGTGTAAAAATAGTACTCTAATTCGATTCATGTTAACGCATTATATGTCCAATGTATGTTAATTTCTGTTTATGGTTGTCTTAATTCAATACATTTTCAACTGGCTCAATCATATATAATAATAACGAACTACTAATTTGTGTCATTGTCTAGTATAATTTTATGTATGTAACCAAATAAATAGTACTCGTATTCGTATTTATACAACGTTCTATTTATACATTGACTCTATCATAACAATTTTTCTAGAATTAGTTATATTATTATTAAATAATAATATAATACATTATTTATTATTATTCATCATATTTATTTCAAATCAAAGAACTATTATGATTATGAGTCTGTTATTAAAAGTTATATGCATTTATATTTATTCATTTCACAATATCAAGTGTTTGTATCCCAGTTCCAATACATAAGTGGTTTACTTTGGCTGTCTTAATTCGATACAGTTGGCTCAATCATAAATTATAAAATAACGAACTACTTTTACATAATTGGTTGTATTTTGTGTTTTCCATTGTGAAGTAAATTTTATGAGTGTAACTTATCCAAATTAATAGTACTCTTATTCGATTCGATTTTCACAACATTCTATTTTTACTTTGACTCTATCACGAAAGAATATACAAATTATTACACTTACTCCCGAAATTATATATTATTACGCATTACATCTTCAATATATGTTCATTTCTGTTTCTTGTCGCTCTGCTTTCTATTTTGAAATATTTAAATAACGCACTACTTGTAAATCAAAATATGAATTTGTATACTTTATCTACTTCATAACATAATTAGCTTGCAATTTGAGTTAGACTGTTAGTACTTTAATTCAATTCGTATTTACATAATATTCTATTTATACATTGACTCTATCACGACAATGTATTTTTACATTTATTATATAAATGTACTATTCATTATTTTATGCAATTCCTAATTAATTCTAAATGTAAATTTTTTAAATCTTAAATATTAAAAAACGCAATAATGATTAATTTACTATTCGTCGTCTTATTTATAGCTTTGTAACTATTTTGCAATATAATTACCCACGCTTTTAGTAATCAATGCTTATGTTATCTTCTATACTTCAACTATCACTAAAAACTATCCAAAATAACGCAATCTGTGATAAATACATCCAATCAAACAACGTTATATACTCTTACTGCTAGAAAGCGAATTATTTGATCAATTCCCAGCTTAGTGGAAGCAATCAGCTCATTTTGTCCCAACAGTCCAACAGCATCTTCGTCTACACAGAAGCCGTGAAGGAGTCCAACATCAACGTGAAGCTCGGCCGCACGAACGTCTTCGCGGTCTTCGGCTTTGAACTCGACGACCAAGACATCTAGAGCTCCACCATCAACGTGACCATCGACTTCTCGATCGTGACTGGCGCTTTAATCTGTCTCCAGTGCAACCTCTCGGTCGACAGCTCCACCCTCGTCTTCGCGGCGTCCGGCCAGAAGCTCTCGGGGATAATGGCCACCGCCGGGCTCTTCTTCCAGGTCTCCAAGAGCCTGCTCCAGTTCAGACTGGACGGAATCTATCAGTCCGGCTTAGTCAACTCCATCCAGCGGGAGATGGCCGCCTTCGCGCTCCAGGACTCCCGGATGACCGGCTACTTCTACCACGACGGAGAGCAGACGGGCAACCTGGTGGTGGAGGTAGGCGTCAAGACCGTACTACTGGCGTCCGGGTTCTCCATCTGCTCCAACTCCGTCAAAGACGTTGCATCTGCATCCGACCCGGCATTCTGGATTATTAGCGGATCCATCGGCCAGAACTGCGCGACCATCTGCGAAAGCGGCTTCGTGACCTACGGGCTCTGTTTAACGGATCTACTGAACGGAGTTCAAAGCAACGGGCAGGCGAGCTGCTAAAATAATTTTGAATTCGACGGTTAAAATTGTGTTTGTTCACCTGAGTACGTTTTGAACGGGTCCGTTTGTCTTAATTTAATTAATTTATTGGGTTCGGCTTCAACTTAAATTAACTTACTTAAAAACATAACGGACAACGCGAGTGTTACGTTCCAAAGTTAACTCGCTCAAAACGTGATTGATTTGGAGTAAAGTTTGAAGGCAAACGTTATAAATTTGAAAGAATCCATTAAAAGTTCAAATGCAACTTTCTACTAAAACTTAACTCAAAGTGACTTGAAAACGTAAGTAATGCTCAAGAACAACTCTGTTACTCTACAAAACAGAATAATAGGGAATACAACCGCAATTTAAGCACAAATGCAAAGCTAATTCAATGTTTTGAACGCATCAATAGCACCAATGAAAACTACCTTATAAAATTCAATAAGTTCTCTATTCACAAACCAGTCAGCTCAAATAAAGGGTAACATAACCATAATTAATACAAATATCGCTACTGCTACTACTGAAGCAGCTTCAGATCTGGCCGATGCTCGTGATGTAATAACAGATCGCATTGCTGCTGCTAAAACGACTATGGATAAATATATCGCCTAACTTAAATGCGCAAAAGGAGACTGTTAACATAAATCTAGATACACATTGCCAGATGATACTCACGCATCAATATATTGTTCTTACTCTAGTGGAGAAGCTGATGATGTTTGTAATAAATATTACAAAGATGAAGGATATACGGTCACAGTTCCTAATACTTGCTATACACAATTAGATGATAATGTAGCAGGACGTTATAATATAGAAGTTCTTTGTTGTAAACCACTTATGTATTGGAACTGGGATACAAACACTTGCGATATTGTGAAATGAATAAATATAAATGCATATAACTTTTAATAACAGACTCATAATCATAATAGTTCTTTGATTTGAAATAAATATGATGAATAATAATAAATAATGTATTATATTATTATTTAATAATAATATAACTAATTCTAGAAAAATTGTTATGATAGAGTCAATGTATAAATAGAACGTTGTATAAATACGAATACGAGTACTATTTATTTGGTTACATACATAAAATTATACTAGACAATGACACAAATTAGTAGTTCGTTATTATTATATATGATTGAGCCAGTTGAAAATGTATTGAATTAAGACAACCATAAACAGAAATTAACATACATTGGACATATAATGCGTTAACATGAATCGAATTAGAGTACTATTTTTACACACACACATTTATTGCAAGAATACACAACTATTAGAAATATAACGAAAACACAATTTAGAACTCTATGCACAAGTAGTGCGTTATTTGATAAATGATGATTGCAATATTATTGACTTTATGCAGCTTGATAAGCCGAAAATTTATATTGAATTAAGTATGCAAGAACGCCGTTTCCAATGTACATTTATAGTGCGTTATTAATTCTGTTGTTCTAGCGCATACGAGTGATATACGAGATTTTCCGGTCTAAATAAAAACGCCATTCCAGAATCACCAACCCCATGATGATGTTTTCTTCTATACTATTCAAATCTCTAACTTTCACGCAGCCGAAAGTCAGTTGCGCCTCCAAACTGAGCGCGGACGGCAAGGAGTACTAGTTCTGCCACAAGGCGAAGGAGCTCAGCGCGTACACCCTCGGCCAGACCCTCAACCTGAACAAGGCCGGCAGCAGCGTCTTCCTCTACACAGAGGCGGTCCAGCGCTCCAACCTCACCGTCCAGTTCTCCCAGGCCACCACCTTCGCCGTCTTCGGCCTCCAGGTGGAGTCCCAGAAGATCACCGGCACGACAATAAACGTGACCATCGACTTCTCGATCGTGACTGGCGCTTTAATCTGTCTCCAGTGCAACCTCTCGGTCGACAGCTCCACCCTCGTCTTCGCGGCGTCCGGCCAGAAGCTCTCGGGGATAATGGCCACCGCCGGGCTCTTCTTCCAGGTCTCCAAGAGCCTGCTCCAGTTCAGACTGGACGGAATCTATCAGTCCGGCTTAGTCAACTCCATCCAGCGGGAGATGGCCGCCTTCGCGCTCCAGGACTCCCGGATGACCGGCTACTTCTACCACGACGGAGAGCAGACGGGAAACCTGGTGGTCGAGGTAGGCGCCAAGACCGTACTATTGGCGTCCGGGTTCTCCATCTGCTCCAACTCCGCCAAAGACGTAGCATCTGCATCCGACCCAGCGTTCTGGCTTATTAGCGGATCTGTCGGCCAGAACTGCGCGACCATCTGCGAGAGCGGCTTCGTGACCTACGGGCTCTGTTTAACGGATCTACTGAACGGAGTTCAAAGCAACGGGCAGGCAAGCTGCTAAAATAATTTTGAATTCGACGGGAAGGACTGCGCTTGCGAAGCGGAGTACGTGTTGAACGGGTCTATTTGCGTTGATTTGGTTGGGTATCTTCAAAATCTCACGATAAACACATCTACAGCGAACTAATACTTGGCGACCTCTTATAATAATTTAAACGTGCAGCTGGTGTAAACATTTAATCTACTTTAATCTGAATTAACTGGAAACCAAAGCGCATTAATGATCAATCTCACTAAAGTTATAACTTTTATCAATAACAGCATTGATAGCTACGTAAACTAAATATAAGCCTATATTTCTGAAAATTCAAGTTAGATAAATTAATACCTGGCTGGAAATATATCATAACTTAAATAACTTCTTTAGTATAATCAGAGCAACTTATCAGCTTATGTAAATACAATCGAAAATACTTTACTAACTACATTAGCTGTAAATTTCGATTAATTAAATACATATCTAGATAATAATGTTAGTCTTGTTAATTCAAAACTTCACACTCTTTCAAACAACAATAATTACACAATTAAAGATATTGCAAGTGATAGCACCAGTTCAATTAACAATATATATTCTTCTCAATTAAATGATATTCTTGAAGTTGAATGTAATATATGCCAATGCAAAACTGTAAAAGCTAACGGAGTACAAAACTTTTGTTCAAATTCAGCTAGAGTCACTGCTGCTTGTAATGCTTAATCCGGTAATTACAACAATGTAAAATCAGGCACTTGTTATGATTATTATAATACTTCATCTAGCAAATATATGTACGTGGTATACTGTTGTAGAGACCAAGGATACTGGAGTGGTTCATCATGTAAATATCCACCTTTTTGAAATAAACTGAGTCATTTAACTTAATATAAATTGTCCAAATTCTTTTCTTTTTTTATAATAATTTACGGTAAAGTCTCACTAGTACACAAGGTACCGAGTCTCACGAATAGTAATAGGGAAAATGAATAGTTTTATTTGTCATTTCATGTGGGTTTCAGATATGCAATTGAAATGATTTGATATTTAATTGACTAACCAAATTTGATATGAGGAATGAGCCCTAATCAGCCAGATTTACGTTCACTTATAGACCTTAATAATATTTAGAAATTAGCATGGGGTCTGTATTCGAGGTAATGTAGTATTATAAAAATATTTATACTACATTACCTCGAATACAGACCCCCACCCCTATTCACTTACAGACCCCAAAAGCGCTCAGTTACAAACCCCATCAATATTTATGAATAAAAGGGTCTATAACTGAACTGTGTTTGGGGTCTGTAACTGAAATGATTTGATATTTAGTTGATTAAATATTATTGATTCTAACATGTTTTAAGACAAATATAAACGAGGAAACTTAACAGTCTATCATATGTAATACTATTTTAGTATTATATTCATTAAAATAGCAAAAATTAAAAATTAGTTGATATTTGAAGAATATTTTAAGAAAAGGGGTCTGTAACTGAAATGGAAAACCAAATCTGAAATAAAATATGAGCCATAAACAGCCAGATTTGCTCTCACTTATAGACCCCTTGAATTATTTTGGTAAATTAGCAGGGGGTCTGCAAGTGAATAGGGGTGGGGGTCTGCATTCGAGGTAATGTAGTATCTAACTAAAAATGTATATAAGTCACTTAGACAACTCTTCTTCTAATACTTTAAGATTTCTTTTGATTTCATCTAAATCAAATTCGTACAAAAATAATTCGACTGATTTGGCCTCAACTTCGTTAACCTTCGTTGTTCCCATTTCCAAATCGTATTCAGTTGGTTGAATTGGTTTACCAAAGTACAGATTCATTCTGTTATCCACAGTATGAACATATCTTTACAATCTTCCAATGAGATCATCGTCAGCTTACTTAACTTCGCAAATATTTCCTTGTTCTAGTTGTCTTAACGTCTTTCTCAACTCGTCATGATCGCGCTTGAACTTGTACCACCGGGCTTTAAGAGTAGACTCTTCAACATAAAACGAAAATTGTTTCTTTATCAAGCTCCAGTTTTCTCCATGAGCGATAACGTTCACCATCAGTTTTAAAAGATCGCCTTCTGTCCAGGAATGATATGTTTTCGGGTTCGCGAGTTATCTATTGCTGTATTGCGATTTTAACTGTAAAGATGTATGTTCTGGGAATTATAGTTGCACTTACTTCCAGTTTATGGTACCGTGCTTTGTCTTACATACTTTTACGGTCTCATCTAAACGGATATTTTCGCTTTCAGTCCACTTCTTATATATTTTCGGTTAGTTCATTGATGAGGTGAAAGTGTAAAATATTTGAACGCATGTAAATTATTTATAACATTTCCAGAGAGAAAATTAAGTTAATAGAAAGTTGATAGAATTTAAATTTGTGACTGATACAACTACGGATAATAATACTGTTGTTTATGTTTAAGACGTGGAATTTAGATAACTGGTATCATTTAAAACAAAAATGCAATAAAATATTTTCCACAAATTTACAACTTTTCTAATGGGACAAAAATAAATCTGTATTTTCTTTGCTTATAGTACGTATTATACTATAATTGATAATTATGATAATAGGATACAAAATATTGTACCAAATTTGAAAATAATACTGTATATTATTGTATAAGTTATGGAACTAGTTATAACATGCCGCTTTGTTTTGTATTTACGCTTTAATGTGAACTAATCCAATGTATTCTAAATTTAATTTTATAACATTGAATAAAACTAAAAGTATACAAATAAAAATATCACGTTCTATATAATATAATAGTTAGTGAAAATTTAATTCCCAAATCATTGTTCTCTTGAATGTACATTTGGGAGTACAGTACTTTGAAAATTTTGGAGTTTTTATTTAAATGTAATTTCACCTATACCGGCGGAAGTTTATTCTATTCTACCTATAGCGTATTTTTAATTTAGGAGTTTTTATTTTAAAAGTTCCATGTTTATTTTTTAACTGATTGTTGAGTTTTAACCTGTCATAAATAATGAAGAAAAGTGATATCATGGAATAGTTGAAATTCGTGCTAATGGCAACGAACCTAATGGCCGCGGATAAAAGGATTGACTTGTTTGAATAGTCTAGCTCAGTAAAATTAGAGGCAAAAATCATGAGTTTGGAATGTTATTATTTTAATTGCTAATTATATACATAAATAAAATATTAAGTTTAAGAACATTTCACTTCTTAAAAATAACAAATCCAATCAAAAATTTAAGTTGTCAATTCTTGCGTTTTTGTTTATAGAAGTTATTCATATATCATTAAAATTGATACCGTGATTTTTAGCTGCAAATAGACATAATTTAATGGTTCAATATCCGTTGTTGAACACTAAATATAAATAATCAATTAATTCTTTGAGTGAATAAGTATCTATTAATAGTTATAACAATATTTGACACGTATTCCACGTGTATTTAAGTCTCAGGTTTGAAACTCAACGAATAATCGTCCGTTTGTCTGGAGTGTTGTGGGCTGGCAATAGAATTTATTGAATAGAAAGAATATATGGTCAAAAGTTGTAAATCATACCACTTCTTATACCTGCCAAGTATATAAACTCAACAATCAGTTAAGCGTTCAAATTTAGAATTTAGAATTTAGAATTTACAAATATTATATAGCTTTAAGAATATACATTTTTATCACATCATATATCATATAAATAACACAGAACTGATTCTTGATATCAGAAGCTTACAAAGCCATGAATAGTTTTAACATAATAGCTTGACGTTTTAAAAGTAGGTTAGTGCGGCTTAGAACAATATGATATAGCGTTTAGGCCAGGAAATTGTTTAGTTTAATAAACTTATGAAATACATCTTAAAAGAAAGAAAATTGATGATATCTCATTATAATATATATTTTTTTCTTACTAAAATAAGTTTAAATGAGGGAGGACAACAAAATTTACAAGAGAATTGAGATAATAAGATATGTTAAGAAATAGATGACATGATGTGATAAAAATGTATATTCTTAAAGCTATATAATATTTGTAATTAAATTAAGTTAAATTGAGCAAAACATTATTTTAAATGTTAAACAATTTACACAAATTATTAATCTAAACAACATTATGAAGTGAAAATATTTTGACGATATTATTACCTTATGCTAGTCAGTGAGAATGCACGCTATAGCAAAAATTATAAATTAAAAATCTCCTAAATTAAAAACTCGTCATTTTGAACGCTTAAAAAATAAACATGGAACTTTTAAAATAAAAACTCCTAAATTAAAAATACGCTATAGGTAGAATAGAATAAACCTTCCGCCGGTATAGGTGAAATTACATTTAAATAAAAACTCCAAAATTTTCAAAGTACTGTACCTTTTTAACTATTTAATTATTTCTTTAATTTTGTATACGTCAATAAAGTCTAAATCTTTTTCACATCTTTCTTTCGTGCACGAGAACGACTCCGTATCCGTGGTCTTCTTTTCTGAGCACGACTCTTTCTTCAACTGGTCCCATGGTGAGTTTGAGTCTTTCGTAGAATTCGATTTGTTGTTGTGTGTAGCTAAGTTTTGGTTTGAAGTCGAATCTGTCATCTTTTTGCTTTTGTGTTTCGTCGAATTTCATTTTGTTTTGGCTGTATTTGAGGACGTTCATGTGTTGTCTTTCGAAGACGTTTTCCGGGTTCTGGATCATTTATTTCGCGTATTCGGTTATTTTTGGTTCGAATGTGCACTCTTTCAAGTTTTCAATTTCTTTCTGCTTTATAATGTCTTCTTTTTCCTTTTGTAGTTTTTCTATTTTGGAGCGGGAGGTACTGAGCCACTTCAAATTTCGGTTGTACATGTCGTCGTTTTTGCTCGGTAATTTGATTTAGGTGAATTGAAGTGGTTTTCGAACGGGGCTCAACAGTTACTGTTTTTGAACGCGTCGTTTTGAGTCGTTGTACAAAGACTCGAACACTTTTGATTTTTTGTGCCTGGACGGGGATTGGACCTGAACCTCTGACGACGACTCGAATCCAGAATTAATCTCGTTGTTGTTGTGAACGGATAAACGGTTTTCAATTGTTGGATATTCAATTTGAACGTCCTTATGCGTTTGAATCACCAACTGCTGTTTTTACTTCTGCTGGAGCTGCTGACGCCTGCTTTTGGACAAACGGTCTATTTACTCCTGCTGATATTTCAATGTAGGTTGGATATTACTGTCTTTGGGCAAGAATTGAATCGTTTGCAGATTTTCCTCGTAGTTGCTTATCTCGGACTGTATGTATTTTGCTAGGGGCTTAATAGTGGATTTGTCCAGCTAATACTCCTCCACGAAGTTCTCAGCCAGGCGCTGAGCTGAAATACCCTCAAAAACCTCGAGCTGCTGCGTCTGACCATCGTTTGTCTCGATATCCAGAATCACAATAGTTTTCATTTTCCGAAGCGGTAACATAAATTTGTAACATATCTACCAATATAAGAAATAACACTTCAAATATTGCAAGCTGTTCTGTATATTAAACCAAATGAAAGAACTGTCCAATAACAAATTAAATTTGAGATTGATGTTTTAAACTTTTAAATAACCAAACTCACATAATAAATGCAAGAACTAACTTAATAACTTAAAGTATCAACAATATTCTTTAAAAGAAATAAACGATCGTCATGGAAATAACAGAGACCAATAGAAGAACTAACTGTTGAAATATTGCTAGACTTCTATAAATCTAATAGAGAATCACCATTTGAATTCAGAACATTTTTGGTTGAAAAAACTGTGATGAAAAAGACTCATGAAGATTTACTTACTCAGAAAAAGTATTTAACTGTTGATTATTATGGATGCATTTAATTCAGTGATGGTAGATAAGAAGCACTTAAAGAAATAGAAGTAGTTATACACAAAGATCAATTAGAAGAAGTATTAGAAATCCTTGGACTTCACGAAATGATATGCGATTGAATTAAAAGTTAAATTTATATTAAAATAAAATGAGTCACTTAACTACTTAACTGTTAGCTCATCATCAGTTATTTTAATATAAATCAATGTATTTTTATATATCTTTAATTAATTGTACCAAATTGTAATTAAGTCAGCCATATACTAAAGCACCGTAACAATAATTCAAATTAATGTTCTATACGTATATTTGGAAAGCTATTTAAATATTATTTTTAAACCACCAAAACATGTTAACCAAAAACATGTTAACAAATACATAAAATATACAAAACATAATAACAAATTGTACTTTTTTAATAACTATTTATATTATCTATTTATTTTGGACGTATTATAACTTGATAAATAAAGAACTCGTAAACAAAAAATGTATCCATTCTGAAATACGTATTTGTCCCATATTCAAAATAGTATTTTGTTGCGACTACTTCGACTACTTCGATATTATTTCACATTTTGATTGGTTCACCTCTTTAAATGCTTTCAATCAATCTAGTATTTCTTCATTTTGGCTTATAACATAGGACAAATCCATTAATCTACTATAAAACTCCTTATCAATCTTAAAACATACTTATTCAAACAAATTTATGTTAAAATTATATATCGAGTGCCAAAATTCTATATGTGTTCTGTTCTAAGCGAATTACCATCAACAACCTGATACTTAACCAAAACACGAATTTCGCTCTAGATCAGTAGTATTCTACTTCCCAACACCATTCCGTCTTCCACGAAACCTACAAAGTTCAAAATCTAATCGTATCATCTCAAATTTCAAACAACCAAGCGAGTTCTATTTCTACCTCTTTCTCCACTTTCGGTCACTAAAATGATATTTCTCTCACCCAGATAAGCCTGAACCTGGAACTCACTTCGGCCTACTCCAGAGCGTCATTCTTGAGCCTAACTCTCCAAGACCTGAAAGTAGTCCAATCAGCCTTCAACTTCACCGGAACATCTGAAAACATCTCATCTCTGGTCGATGTGCTGGATTCCAAAGCGTTCGTGAATTAAGTATAACTGAACATAGACCTAGCTGGAAAGTACGTTTCCGGGCTCGTGATGACCCTGAAGCCGGAAGCGACAATTTCAGTGAGCAACCTGAAGATGTTCGGGGTCGAGAGACTGTCAACAACAACGTGATCCGCTTCTATTGCTACAAAATGCGCCAGGTGAACAACCTTCTGGTGTCGAGAGACTTTCAGTTCAACCTGATGCCGATATCCGTTGGACAGCAAACTGTGATGTTCCATGAAGTGAGAACCGCCAAGAACCTGATCGTCTCCTCGAAAGTCTCCAGCGACAAAACAACGCAGTTTGTCAGCTTCTCCACATTCACTTATTCAAACACGCTTTCTCTCACCCAGATAAGTTTGAACCTGGAGCTCACTTCAGCCTACTCCAGAGCTTCTTTCTTGAGCCTAATTCTTTAAAATCTGAAAGTAATCCAATCAGCCTTCAACTTCACCGGAACATCTGAAAACATCTCATCTCTGGTCGACGTCCTGGATTCCAAAGCGATCATCCACCAGGTTAAACTGAACGTAAACCTGGCTGGAAAGTACGTTTCCGGACTCGTGATGACCCTGAAGCCGGAAGCGACCATGTCCGTGAGCAACCTGAAGATGTTCGGGGTCATCACCGCGGACGTCCTGGCGGCTTTGATAACCATGAGTCAGTCCATTAGCGCAGATATTTAAGGAACCATCTGCGTTTAGATTTTAGGATCTTCCTGCTTCAACTGCCTCCAGTTCAGCATGGCTGCCTGCTGTCCTTCTGACTCAAAGATAGTGAAGATGAACGACTACTACACCTGTTCCTGCAGCGACGCTACGAAGACCCTCCTAGACCCGCTCGCTCCCGGCTCTACTTCGTGCGTGTGCAGAGAGAGCTACTTCGCGAGTTATTCCTCTTGCACTTTATGCCCAGCCGATTCCACCTCGGCCAAGAACTCCGCCTCGTGCGCCTGTTCGTAGCAGTTCCAGTTCCACAACACGGTAAATAACTCCTGCGACTGCACCCCATCTTATTCATCCAAGGTAAACGGAATCTGTTCTTGCTGTCCCGGGGCTTCCATCCAGGGAAATACTTGCCAGTGCACGCTCGGAGCCACGAGAGCCGGAGATACCTGTGTCTGCACCGCCGGCGCCACTTTGATAAACGAAGTTTGTGTTTGTTCAGCCGGCGCCGTTCTCACCGCCCAGGGAGTCTGTTAGTGCCCAGAGTTCTCCACCTTGGTGAGCAATGGCGGGGTCTATTCATGTAAGTGCATAGCAGGTGATCAATGTGTCTGTCCATCTGGGGCGACTTTGACGGGCGGAATCTGCCAATGTCCCACAAATGGAAAGTTAGTCTTGAGCGGAAGTTCTTACATCTGTTAATGTAATTCGAACATGGTTCTCTCCGGCTCCACTTGCGTCTGTATTACCAACGCGTACCTTTCCGGTTCTTCTTGTCTTTGCCCAACTGGGGCATCTGTTTCTGGCTCGTCATGTGTTTGTCCAACGGGAGCTGTAATTTCAGGAAATTCATGTTAATGCCCCACTTACTCGACCTTGGTAAACAACGCCGGCGTCTACTCCTGCCAGTGCATGGCCGGCGGCTCCATTTCCGGGACCTCGTGCGTCTGCACCACCGGCGCGACCTTGACCTCTGGATAATGCGTCTGTCCAACCGGAGCCACTTTGACGGGCGGCGTTTGCGCGTGCCCCACGAACGGGAATCTGGTCCTAAGCGGCGGCTCTTATATCTGCCAGTGCAACTCGAACATGGTTTTGTCCGGCTCTTCTTGTATTTGTATTACCAACGCCTATCTTTCTGGTTCTTCGTGCCTCTGTCCGACGTCGGCCACCGTCTCTGGCGGCTCCTGCGTGTGCCCGACTGGAGCCACGATTTCTGGAACGTCCTGCGTCTGTCCGTCCGGTGCCGTGATTTCGGGAAGCACGTGTCAGTGCCCGACCTACGGCTCCTTGGTGAACACGGCCGGCGTTTACTCCTGTAAGTGTGGCGCCAACATGGTTCTCTCTGGAAACTCCTGCGTTTGTATCCCAAACGGGTATCTTTCCGGCTCTTCCTGCCTCTGTCCGGCGTCAGCAACCGTTTCGGGCGGCTCTTGTGTGTGTCCAGCGGGTTCTTCGGTTTCTGGAACTTCGTGCGTCTGTACAACTGGAGCAGTTATGACCTCCGGCCAATGTGTCTGTCCATCTGGGGCGACTTTGACGGGCGGAATCTGCCAATGTCCCACAAATGGAAAGTTAGTCTTGAGCGGAAGTTCTTACATCTGTTAATGTAATTCGAACATGGTTCTCTCCGGCTCCACTTGCGTCTGTATTACCAACGCGTACCTTTCCGGTTCTTCTTGTCTTTGCCCAACTGGGGCATCTGTTTCTGGCTCGTCATGTGTTTGTCCAACGGGAGCTGTAATTTCAGGAAATTCATGTTAATGCCCCACTTACTCGACCTTGGTAAACAACGCCGGCGTCTACTCCTGCCAGTGCATGGCCGGCGGCTCCATTTCCGGGACCTCGTGCGTCTGCACCACCGGCGCGACCTTGACCTCTGGATAATGCGTCTGTCCAACCGGAGCCACTTTGACGGGCGGCGTTTGCGCGTGCCCCACGAACGGGAATCTGGTCCTAAGCGGCGGCTCTTATATCTGCCAGTGCAACTCGAACATGGTTTTGTCCGGCTCTTCTTGTATTTGTATTACAACGCCTATCTTTCTGGTTCTTTGTTATCTGTCCGGCGGCCACCGTCTCTGGCGGCTCCTGCGTGTGCCCGACTGGAGCCACGATTTCTGGAACGTCCTGCGTCTGTCCGTCCGGTGCCGTGATTTCGGGAAGCACGTGTCAGTGCCCGACCTACGGCTCCTTGGTGAACACGGCCGGCGTTTACTCCTGTAAGTGTGGCGCCAACATGGTTCTCTCTGGAACCTCCTGCGTTTGTATCCCAAACGGGTATCTTTCCGGCTCTTCCTGCCTCTGTCCGGCGTCAGCAACCGTTTCGGGCGGCTCTTGTGTGTGTCCAGCGGGTTCTTCGGTTTCTGGAACTTCGTGCGTCTGTACAACTGGAGCAGTTATGACCTCCGGCCAATGTGTCTGTCCATCTGGGGCGACTTTGACGGGCGGAATCTGCCAATGTCCCACAAATGGAAAGTTAGTCTTGAGCGGAAGTTCTTACATCTGTTAATGTAATTCGAACATGGTTCTATCCGGCTCCACTTGCGTCTGTATTACCAACGCGTACCTTTCCGGTTCTTCTTGTCTTTGCCCAACTGGGGCATCTGTTTCTGGCTCGTCATGTGTTTGTCCAACGGGAGCTGTAATTTCAGGAAATTCATGTTAATGCCCCACTTACTCGACCTTGGTAAACAACGCCGGCGTCTACTCCTGCCAGTGCATGGCCGGCGGCTCCATTTCCGGGACCTCGTGCGTCTGCACCACCGGCGCGACCTTGACCTCTGGATAATGCGTCTGTCCAACCGGAGCCACTTTGACGGGCGGCGTTTGCGCGTGCCCCACGAACGGGAATCTGGTCCTAAGCGGCGGCTCTTATATCTGCCAGTGCAACTCGAACATGGTTTTGTCCGGCTCTTCTTGTATTTGTATTACCAACGCCTATCTTTCTGGTTCTTCGTGCCTCTGTCCGACGTCGGCCACCGTCTCTGGCGGCTCCTGCGTGTGCCCGACTGGAGCCACGATTTCTGGAACGTCCTGCGTCTGTCCGTCCGGTGCCGTGATTTCGGGAAGCACGTGTCAGTGCCCGACCTACGGCTCCTTGGTGAACACGGCCGGCGTTTACTCCTGTAAGTGTGGCGCCAACATGGTTCTCTCTGGAAACTCCTGCGTTTGTATCCCAAACGGGTATCTTTCCGGCTCTTCCTGCCTCTGTCCGGCGTCAGCAACCGTTTCGGGCGGCTCTTGTGTGTGTCCAGCGGGTTCTTCGGTTTCTGGAACTTCGTGCGTCTGTACAACTGGAGCAGTTATGACCTCCGGCCAATGTGTCTGTCCATCTGGGGCGACTTTGACGGGCGGAATCTGCCAATGTCCCACAAATGGAAAGTTAGTCTTGAGCGGAAGTTCTTACATCTGTTAATGTAATTCGAACATGGTTCTCTCCGGCTCCACTTGCGTCTGTATTACCAACGCGTACCTTTCCGGTTCTTCTTGTCTTTGCCCAACTGGGGCATCTGTTTCTGGCTCGTCATGTGTTTGTCCAACGGGAGCTGTAATTTCAGGAAATTCATGTTAATGCCCCACTTACTCGACCTTGGTAAACAACGCCGGCGTCTACTCCTGCCAGTGCATGGCCGGCGGCTCCATTTCCGGGACCTCGTGCGTCTGCACCACCGGCGCGACCTTGACCTCTGGATAATGCGTCTGTCCAACCGGAGCCACTTTGACGGGCGGCGTTTGCGCGTGCCCCACGAACGGGAATCTGGTCCTAAGCGGCGGCTCTTATATCTGCCAGTGCAACTCGAACATGGTTTTGTCCGGCTCTTCTTGTATTTGTATTACCAACGCCTATCTTTCTGGTTCTTCGTGCCTCTGTCCGACGTCGGCCACCGTCTCTGGCGGCTCCTGCGTGTGCCCGACTGGAGCCACGATTTCTGGAACGTCCTGCGTCTGTCCGTCCGGTGCCGTGATTTCGGGAAGCACGTGTCAGTGCCCGACCTACGGCTCCTTGGTGAACACGGCCGGCGTTTACTCCTGTAAGTGTGGCGCCAACATGGTTCTCTCTGGAAACTCCTGCGTTTGTATCCCAAACGGGTATCTTTCCGGCTCTTCCTGCCTCTGTCCGGCGAGTTCGACCTTGACGAATGGAGCTTGCGTTTGTCCGACTGGGTCTTATGCATCTGGGTCTTCTTGTCTCTGCTACGCTGGTGCTACGATGCAATCAAATCAATGTGTTTGCACGGCCGGAGCTACCATGAACGCCTCTGGGTACTGTATCTGTCCAAAGGGAGCTACTCTTGATGGAAATGGAAACTGCGCCTGTACTTAAGTAAAAGATTCAGTATGGACTGATAATAAATGTAAATGTGACACTGATTACAGCTCAGGTTTACAATACGGTATTGATAACTATTATTGCTAAAATTTAAACAAATGTTGTACAGAAATATTAAAACTTGATGATGACAATTATTTCAAATGCTCTGATGATAGTAAAAATGCTGATTGTACTTAATTTGAATATGTAACATGAAATAATTTTGGTTTCTTTCCTTTATATTGTTATTTATTAACTAATTGATGCTGTTTGCAAGTTTTTAAATGATAAAATAATAATCTATTTTACAATAAAATTGAATATAATGTATCAATAATGTTAAAGTTAAGTGTTTGAGTATATTTTGATTTAATTCTTAAAGTATTTGTAAACAATCAATATTCTACTTTTTGTAGTAATTATTATTTCAAGTTAACAAATGTAATATTTCCCACTATATTTAATTACTATTTAATTGCTGATTATTGTTCTTCATTTGGAATTCTATTTGGAACTATTAGTATATTTTAATTTAGCCTTTTTAAAATTGAGTGCATCGCACTCTGAACAAATACATTCACCATTATTCTGTTCTGTTTTCGTTTGTCACCTTTTGTTTCCTTTGACCGTTTTAAAAACGTACTTTACGTTCCTCGCGATTCGTTGAATATTTTCTTGAATGGTTTCCGTTTACTGTTCCAAAAGGTCGCAGAAGTTGAGCTCCTTTACGACATACGCGAGTGTTTTCTTCATTTTCGCGTAAAATTCAAGCGTTTTCTCGTTCTTTTAGATATTTTCGCTCTTCTTTCTTATATTCTGAAATCCGGACGCGCTCTCTGAACTGGGCTGGGTTAAAAGATGCGTTAAGGATGAGGATGACTGATTTTAAAAGGTCTGCGGAATCGCATCCAGGATCTTGGGCACCTTGAAGCTCGTTTGGAGCGGAAAGGAGTGGGAAAATGCTATTCTGGGATTTTATGTGGTGGGTGAGTGGAAAATGGTTAATTTAATAATAATTTGTGGTGTATATTGGTGTATTTTGAATAATATTTTTTTGTATGTTTTATAAAATGATAAGCATGCGAAAACAAGGAAAATAAATGTATACACTTCAATCTAATGAAAGGACACAAAATCTCAGACCCAGTTATATTCAAAACATTCGATCAGATCTCAAATACCAAACGTACATACGGGAGCTAGAGATACATTTCACAATTCGCACAAACGTAAATATAATACCACAATCTTAATCGATAACCAATAGAAACAATATTCGTTGAAAAAGGAGAAATGGAGCAATAAATTAAAGAAAAGAAAACACAGAAAAAATTAAATAATATTTAGTAGCAAATGAATGACGCCAATTAAATGATGGATTTAATTTATGAATAAATGTGTTTTGGTGAAAGAAAATAAATTAAAAGGAAGCTCAAAAGTAATTTTGAATGATTAGATTTGTTTTTAACTGTTGTTGGATTACTTATGACATCAAATCTGTATAAACAAAGAAGCTGAAGAATCTGGCTTAAATGGTTAGTAGTTAATAATTTCAATAATTATTCGAGAAAACGAAAAAGGTTTGTAAAATTCGTTCGTGCGTTTTACTACTTAAAAGGGCACAATATGTGGAGGAATGTTATCCGCTTCATATATCTCAGTCAAATTAATCGTTGTTTCTAATTCCTATTTAGAAGGAACTAGCCCTATTGAAGGGGTCACCTAGGCTGTTTGCCCGTTATTTGTGGTAACGGGAGGTCCAGGGACTTATTCGACTTGGCCCAGAGGATGTTGAATTTAGTGATTGACTATAATAGTTAAATATATACTATTTATTAATTAAGAAAGTAATTGAATAAAATCGATCATCGATCGTCAGATCGCAACAAGCTTAGATGTACGCCGCTTGTAATTAACGCTGCAAAGTTCAATATTTAAGCTTTATTTTATTCAGTCTAGCCGATTTGGGGAAATGTGTTTACTATGGCATTTCAAAATTATACAGAAAATTATTTTGAAACCTATTAAATGAAAGCATTAATCAATTGTAGAAAGCCTATGCGATAATATAAATTGTGACTATAGGTTTTAATATATTTAGACAAAAATAACATGTGAAAGCTCTTACTGAGTGTATTGTTTCATTGTTTTTCTTTATCTTACGGCAAAAGGCGTATTTACATTTGTATTTAAAACTATGATATAGCGTATGAAGCCCTACATGACAAAAGCTAGATAACAAAATAAATTACAAATATTTATAATAATAAGATGGCATAGAGCTTTTTGAGCTTCTTATTAAAATGTTAACATTGTATTTTCAGCATCATCAATAAAATATTAATATAATATCAGTAGAGTTTAGTATATTACCAAATTACCCCCGTGTTGGGAATGTATGGAATTATATGAAGGTTTTGGCTAGTATTTACTCTGAGCTAGTATTTACACATTGCCTCATACTTCATTTGGTTGAAGTGGGTCTTTAATAATATATAATTTATATTATATTAAATGTCAAAAGCAATTCTTCACAAGCCGTAAATTACGTCTGTAATGGTCATCTTTTTCTCTGATCAACACATTTCCTTTCTAAGCCTAGATCAATATGGTTTCATTTGTTCATTGAAAAAAGTTCTTTGGGTTTGTAAAATTCGTTCGTGCGTTTTGCTACTTAAAAGGGCACAATATGTGGAGGAATGTTATCCGCTTCATATATCTCAGTCAAATTAATCGTTGTTTCTAATTCCTATTTAGAAGGAACTAGCCCTATTGAAGGGGTCACCTAGGCTGTTTGCCCGTTATTTGTGGTAACGGGAGGTCCAGGGACTTATTCGACTTGGCCCAGAGGATGTTGAATTTAGTGATTGACTATAATAGTTAAATATATACTATTTATTAATTAAGAAAGTAATTGAATAAAATCGATCATCGATCGTCAGATCGCAACAAGCTTAGATGTACGCCGCTTGTAATTAACGCTGCAAAGTTCAATATTTAAGCTTTATTTTATTCAGTCTAGCCGATTTGGGGAAATGTGTTTACTATGGCATTTCAAAATTATACAGAAAATTATTTTGAAACCTATTAAATGAAAGCATTAATCAATTGTAGAAAGCCTATGCGATAATATAAATTGTGACTATAGGTTTTAATATATTTAGACAAAAATAACATGTGAAAGCTCTTACTGAGTGTATTGTTTCATTGTTTTTCTTTATCTTACGGCAAAAGGCGTATTTACATTTGTATTTAAAACTATGATATAGCGTATGAAGCCCTACATGACAAAAGCTAGATAACAAAATAAATTACAAATATTTATAATAATAAGATGGCATAGAGCTTTTTGAGCTTCTTATTAAAATGTTAACATTGTATTTTCAGCATCATCAATAAAATATTAATATAATATCAGTAGAGTTTAGTATATTACCAAATTACCCCCGTGTTGGGAATGTATGGAATTATATGAAGGTTTTGGCTAGTATTTACTCTGAGCTAGTATTTACACATTGCCTCATACTTCATTTGGTTGAAGTGGGTCTTTAATAATATATAATTTATATTATATTAAATGTCAAAAGCAATTCTTCACAAGCCGTAAATTACGTCTGTAATGGTCATCTTTTTCTCTGATCAACACATTTCCTTTCTAAGCCTAGATCAATATGGTTTCATTTGTTCATTGAAAAAAGTTCTTTGGGTTTGTAAAATTCGTTCGTGCGTTTTGCTACTTAAAAGGGCACAATATGTGGAGGAATGTTATCCGCTTCATATATCTCAGTCAAATTAATCGTTGTTTCTAATTCCTATTTAGAAGGAACTAGCCCTATTGAAGGGGTCACCTAGGCTGTTTGCCCGTTATTTGTGGTAACGGGAGGTCCAGGGACTTATTCGACTTGGCCCAGAGGATGTTGAATTTAGTGATTGACTATAATAGTTAAATATATACTATTTATTAATTAAGAAAGTAATTGAATAAAATCGATCATCGATCGTCAGATCGCAACAAGCTTAGATGTACGCCGCTTGTAATTAACGCTGCAAAGTTCAATATTTAAGCTTTATTTTATTCAGTCTAGCCGATTTGGGGAAATGTGTTTACTATGGCATTTCAAAATTATACAGAAAATTATTTTGAAACCTATTAAATGAAAGCATTAATCAATTGTAGAAAGCCTATGCGATAATATAAATTGTGACTATAGGTTTTAATATATTTAGACAAAAATAACATGTGAAAGCTCTTACTGAGTGTATTGTTTCATTGTTTTTCTTTATCTTACGGCAAAAGGCGTATTTACATTTGTATTTAAAACTATGATATAGCGTATGAAGCCCTACATGACAAAAGCTAGATAACAAAATAAATTACAAATATTTATAATAATAAGATGGCATAGAGCTTTTTGAGCTTCTTATTAAAATGTTAACATTGTATTTTCAGCATCATCAATAAAATATTAATATAATATCAGTAGAGTTTAGTATATTACCAAATTACCCCCGTGTTGGGAATGTATGGAATTATATGAAGGTTTTGGCTAGTATAGAGGCAAAAATCGATGGCGTACACCCCTCTATTATGATTTAACTATTAGTTAAATTGATTTTGATAAGTAGAAATATACAAACATGTTAAAGCGAACATATTTATTTTTTCGTAACTTTACCACTCTACTCCTTTCTAAATCACTTTTAAATACAACATATTTTTATCATTTCTACAAACTGCAGCTGAAGGCGTGGACTCAAGTTGAAATATAATATATCAGATAGTGTTAATAACAGAAATATTCAAATCAAAATTTATCAAATATTTTACTTTACTTGCTGCAAAAAGTAGTTATTGGTGCTTCACTCAAATATAATATTTAAAACACAAAGGTGGGATTTATATAAATACTAAATACTAATACTATAATTTAATAGAAACCTGGCAGCTCATATTATTGTGTTCCAAATTACAAAATTAGTGTAAGCATAATTATCACAACTAAACCGTCTAGGCAGAACTACGTATACAGTGAATTTATATTGCTTTATGTACCTCTATTTATAACTGGCAATATAAGCAGCGGCCTCTGATACGATTCCCAAATTATTGAAATTATTGATTTCCACGATTTGATTTTTTAGTAAATCACGAATTGACTCCAATTTACAAATAACGATATATCACTACTATACTATTATATCATATTACTATGAACCACACTTGATTCCTGTGAAGCTCAAAAAATTCATTTTTAGTTGCAAAAATCAACTTTTGGAAAAATACAACAGATTGGGAATCGTATCGGAGCGAACCTGAATGAATGTAATGGACAATTAGGAGTACATAAGTCAACATATTTAAATAGTCATTGGCTTTCCGGGCTAGAAGGTTTAACTGCAATAAGCAAAGTTAATTACATTTTATCATTTTAACTACTATAACGAGAGCTACCGGAATCGCTAAATTATATATTATTAGTAACATGTACTCCTTTCACCCCAGCCCATAAAATCGAAACTAATTATTTCAGTTGTGTTTAGTCAATAATTAACAATAATTAACTTTCTGAAGTAGAGGAATGTGAAAATATATTCTTTGGTTGTAACTTTATCTTTATCTTGTTGGTACATAATCATACACTGGAAGTTCATGAGACACCAAGTCTTCAGCTATTGCCTTTTAAAATACTACCAAAATATTAGCTGTTTTACTAACTTGAATTGGAGTAGAGTGGAAGTAATTAAATTTTATGGAAAATAATCTTTTAATCTATCCGTATATTACCACCTATTAAAGCTAGTCTAGCTATAATTTCAATATCGGTGCTGGGGTGTACGCCATCGATTTTTGCCTCTATATTTACTCTGAGCTAGTATTTACACATTGCCTCATACTTCATTTGGTTGAAGTGGGTCTTTAATAATATATAATTTATATTATATTAAATGTCAAAAGCAATTCTTCACAAGCCGTAAATTACGTCTGTAATGGTCATCTTTTTCTCTGATCAACACATTTCCTTTCTAAGCCTAGATCAATATGGTTTCATTTGTTCATTGAAAAAAGTTCTTTGGGTTTGTAAAATTCGTTCGTGCGTTTTGCTACTTAAAAGGGCACAATATGTGGAGGAATGTTATCCGCTTCATATATCTCAGTCAAATTAATCGTTGTTTCTAATTCCTATTTAGAAGGAACTAGCCCTATTGAAGGGGTCACCTAGGCTGTTTGCCCGTTATTTGTGGTAACGGGAGGTCCAGGGACTTATTCGACTTGGCCCAGAGGATGTTGAATTTAGTGATTGACTATAATAGTTAAATATATACTATTTATTAATTAAGAAAGTAATTGAATAAAATCGATCATCGATCGTCAGATCGCAACAAGCTTAGATGTACGCCGCTTGTAATTAACGCTGCAAAGTTCAATATTTAAGCTTTATTTTATTCAGTCTAGCCGATTTGGGGAAATGTGTTTACTATGGCATTTCAAAATTATACAGAAAATTATTTTGAAACCTATTAAATGAAAGCATTAATCAATTGTAGAAAGCCTATGCGATAATATAAATTGTGACTATAGGTTTTAATATAGGCAGGATCAGACATTGCTCAATTATTATGAAAATGATATTGATATATTTTACTAACAATATTTAAATTAAATTAATAATGTTGAATCCACTCCACCGCGCTTAATGACCAAGAAGTTAAAATTCAAACTATTCTGATCAACGACATAAGTTAAAACTAGGGGATTTTGTCACCAATAGAATTAATGACACGTAACCGGATATTTTGAAAATAAATATTTATATAAATATGGAATATATGTTTTACTCCAAAATGCAAAGTATAATCGGTGAATAAATATAACTTGATTACACTTAACTTTCCATTCGCTGATCTATGGCAACGTTAGAGTAAAAAATTCAAATACTTTTTTAATTTATTGATTGTTAAAACAACATTCAACAAAATGAAAAGTTAGCTTATAAAAAATATAACAATCCATCTATTGGCTATTCAATAGTAGAAAATTACAAAGACCATCTTTCTAGTTATTAAAGATAATTTTATCTAGTTTTGTGCTGTTCTTCTAACATCACACATAATTATAAATCATTCCAAAAATATTTTGTGTTCCATTCGGCGTGCTTTTTGGAAGAATCATTCAAAGTTATATTTTAACTAGAAATAAAGGATTTTCTTATTAATAAAATTAGTTATAAAATTAGTTACTACAACATTTTACTTTTAAATCTTGAAATAGCCTTAGAAAATGACTGTTTTTGAACACAATTTTTGAATAATAAATCTAGAGCAAGTTTGATATCATAAAATAAGGCCGTTTAAGTAGTAATTGCCAAGTAGTTTATCAAAGATTGTAATTTCCACTTCTCTCATATTTCTTAATTCTTATAGTTGATATGCTAATTTGATTAATATAAGTTTTATCGAATTGGGAATGTATAATTATCATCATTCGCCATTTTAAGAAGATATTGGTTCAATTTCATAAATTTATGTTTATGGTTTCAAATTGTTAAAATTGATTTTAGTCCTACGTAATTCAGCAGACAGATAAACTATATTTTTATAGAGAGTAGATCAACCTCCATAAGTACGTCTCGTTATATTAGAACCTTCAAATTCTCAATCTTTGCTAAAGATAATTTACTTTTTTATTTAAAGTTGAGTTACTTATTTTAAAATTATAATGCAGTTTAGGATTAAATAATATGGGAAAGTATTGTTTACTATGTAAAGATTATAGTTTATGAATTTGAAATTAATTCACTTCAAATGATTTATCATCAATATTTCCAAATTGCATGTATTGCAACTAATTTTCTGGATTCAAGCTATATTAGATCTGTAAATTAGTATACTTGAATAAAGTTATCATACTAAAATAAATGTATTTTTGCACATATTATTCGTAATGATAAGCTAAAATAAGTACAACTAAAATATAGTTTTAATAAGCGCTTTCGTTTAGTTTCAACAATTCAAACATAAATTGACTATTTCTAAAAACCACGCAGAACAGAAATTTCAATACATAAATGACTGATGAAATTAAAATGTACAAATTTTAGAAGGTCTGGTTCTTTCATTAAGAAATGAGGGAATCGATGTTATAAATATAAATAAGTTTATCTGTAATTAATTAGAAGTTAATAAATATTATTAACATATCTATCATTAAAATTTAAGAATTATACCTGAAGTGAAATTATATAAAATTATTTTAATAGTATTTATATTACCTTAGATAACATATTAAAATTGAATATAAATCTTGTATCATGTTTGGAACACCTATAAAGTGTTTGATACAGCCTATGTTTTAATATATTTAGACAAAAATAACATGTGAAAGCTCTTACTGAGTGTATTGTTTCATTGTTTTTCTTTATCTTACGGCAAAAGGCGTATTTACATTTGTATTTAAAACTATGATATAGCGTATGAAGCCCTACATGACAAAAGCTAGATAACAAAATAAATTACAAATATTTATAATAATAAGATGGCATAGAGCTTTTTGAGCTTCTTATTAAAATGTTAACATTGTATTTTCAGCATCATCAATAAAATATTAATATAATATCAGTAGAGTTTAGTATATTACCAAATTACCCCCGTGTTGGGAATGTATGGAATTATATGAAGGTTTTGGCTAGTATTTACTCTGAGCTAGTATTTACACATTGCCTCATACTTCATTTGGTTGAAGTGGGTCTTTAATAATATATAATTTATATTATATTAAATGTCAAAAGCAATTCTTCACAAGCCGTAAATTACGTCTGTAATGGTCATCTTTTTCTCTGATCAACACATTTCCTTTCTAAGCCTAGATCAATATGGTTTCATTTGTTCATTGAAAAAAGTTCTTTGGGTTTGTAAAATTCGTTCGTGCGTTTTACTACTTAAAAGGGCACAATATGTGGAGGAATGTTATCCGCTTCATATATCTCAGTCAAATTAATCGTTGTTTCTAATTCCTATTTAGAAGGAACTAGCCCTATTGAAGGGGTCACCTAGGCTGTTTGCCCGTTATTTGTGGTAACGGGAGGTCCAGGGACTTATTCGACTTGGCCCAGAGGATGTTGAATTTAGTGATTGACTATAATAGTTAAATATATACTATTTATTAATTAAGAAAGTAATTGAATAAAATCGATCATCGATCGTCAGATCGCAACAAGCTTAGATGTACGCCGCTTGTAATTAACGCTGCAAAGTTCAATATTTAAGCTTTATTTTATTCAGTCTAGCCGATTTGGGGAAATGTGTTTACTATGGCATTTCAAAATTATACAGAAAATTATTTTGAAACCTATTAAATGAAAGCATTAATCAATTGTAGAAAGCCTATGCGATAATATAAATTGTGACTATAGGTTTTAATATATTTAGACAAAAATAACATGTGAAAGCTCTTACTGAGTGTATTGTTTCATTGTTTTTCTTTATCTTACGGCAAAAGGCGTATTTACATTTGTATTTAAAACTATGATATAGCGTATGAAGCCCTACATGACAAAAGCTAGATAACAAAATAAATTACAAATATTTATAATAATAAGATGGCATAGAGCTTTTTGAGCTTCTTATTAAAATGTTAACATTGTATTTTCAGCATCATCAATAAAATATTAATATAATATCAGTAGAGTTTAGTATATTACCAAATTACCCCCGTGTTGGGAATGTATGGAATTATATGAAGGTTTTGGCTAGTATTTACTCTGAGCTAGTATTTACACATTGCCTCATACTTCATTTGGTTGAAGTGGGTCTTTAATAATATATAATTTATATTATATTAAATGTCAAAAGCAATTCTTCACAAGCCGTAAATTACGTCTGTAATGGTCATCTTTTTCTCTGATCAACACATTTCCTTTCTAAGCCTAGATCAATATGGTTTCATTTGTTCATTGAAAAAAGTTCTTTGGGTTTGTAAAATTCGTTCGTGCGTTTTACTACTTAAAAGGGCACAATATGTGGAGGAATGTTATCCGCTTCATATATCTCAGTCAAATTAATCGTTGTTTCTAATTCCTATTTAGAAGGAACTAGCCCTATTGAAGGGGTCACCTAGGCTGTTTGCCCGTTATTTGTGGTAACGGGAGGTCCAGGGACTTATTCGACTTGGCCCAGAGGATGTTGAATTTAGTGATTGACTATAATAGTTAAATATATACTATTTATTAATTAAGAAAGTAATTGAATAAAATCGATCATCGATCGTCAGATCGCAACAAGCTTAGATGTACGCCGCTTGTAATTAACGCTGCAAAGTTCAATATTTAAGCTTTATTTTATTCAGTCTAGCCGATTTGGGGAAATGTGTTTACTATGGCATTTCAAAATTATACAGAAAATTATTTTGAAACCTATTAAATGAAAGCATTAATCAATTGTAGAAAGCCTATGCGATAATATAAATTGTGACTATAGGTTTTAATATATTTAGACAAAAATAACATGTGAAAGCTCTTACTGAGTGTATTGTTTCATTGTTTTTCTTTATCTTACGGCAAAAGGCGTATTTACATTTGTATTTAAAACTATGATATAGCGTATGAAGCCCTACATGACAAAAGCTAGATAACAAAATAAATTACAAATATTTATAATAATAAGATGGCATAGAGCTTTTTGAGCTTCTTATTAAAATGTTAACATTGTATTTTCAGCATCATCAATAAAATATTAATATAATATCAGTAGAGTTTAGTATATTACCAAATTACCCCCGTGTTGGGAATGTATGGAATTATATGAAGGTTTTGGCTAGTATTTACTCTGAGCTAGTATTTACACATTGCCTCATACTTCATTTGGTTGAAGTGGGTCTTTAATAATATATAATTTATATTATATTAAATGTCAAAAGCATTTCTTCACAAGCCGTAAATTACGTCTGTAATGGTCATCTTTTTCTCTGATCAACACATTTCCTTTCTAAGCCTAGATCAATATGGTTTCATTTGTTCATTGAAAAAAGTTCTTTGGGTTTGTAAAATTCGTTCGTGCGTTTTGCTACTTAAAAGGGCACAATATGTGGAGGAATGTTATCCGCTTCATATATCTCAGTCAAATTAATCGTTGTTTCTAATTCCTATTTAGAAGGAACTAGCCCTATTGAAGGGGTCACCTAGGCTGTTTGCCCGTTATTTGTGGTAACGGGAGGTCCAGGGACTTATTCGACTTGGCCCAGAGGATGTTGAATTTAGTGATTGACTATAATAGTTAAATATATACTATTTATTAATTAAGAAAGTAATTGAATAAAATCGAGAGCAGTTCGTGCGTACCAGTATTGACGAAATATACGGTGTGATGTCTTCATTCATTTTTCATAACGATACAACTACGTAAAAATTTAACTATTAAATTAGACACTAATTATTAGACTATTTTATATAGATGTACGAAATTCTAAAAGTATTCTAAATTTTTTTGATTGATATGTCCCATATAGGATATTTATAAAACATTGATGATAATGTTCAAACATCATTACTATGGTATATATTAAGTTTTAATAAGGCATTTGCATATTTGAAAGTATACCTAAATAATAATGTATTAATGGATACAACTATTTATTAAAATTTGATGGAGTATTATGTAATATTACATAATTTACATATAAATTGTATAAATAAATATCATAGAATACGATTAAAAAGTCTCTCTTATAAAAGTAAATGTCAAACATTCAATTCATTTTTATAGAATAATAATGAACACTTCTTTAACATGATATCAGTAAAGGTATTTCTTCTTCACCTTGATTAATTTCATATGTAATCTCAATTAATTTTCAATAAAGCAGTTTAATAACCTTAATACAAACTTAATTAACCATAATCTTGTCAAAATACTCTTGTTAGTGCCAAAATTCTATATGTATTCTGTTCTAGACGAGAAACGATCAACAACCTCAGAATGAACTAAAACACGAATTTTGTTCTAAACTCGTAGTATTCTACTTCTCAACATCATTCCGTCTTCCACGATACCTACAACGTTAAGAACCTGATCGTATCCTCTCAGATTTTAAACAACCAAGCGAGTTCGATTTCTACCTCGTTTTCTACTTTCGGTCACTAAAATGATATTTCTCTCACCCAGATAAGTTTGAACCTGGAGCTCACTTCAGCCTACTCCAGAGCTTCTTTCTTGAGCCTAATTCTTTAAAATCTGAAAGTAATCCAATCAGCCTTCAACTTCACCGGAACATCTGAAAACATCTCATCTCTGGTCGACGTCCTGGATTCCAAAGCGATCATCCACCAGGTTAAACTGAACGTAAACCTGGCTGGAAAGTACGCTTCCGGGCTCGTGATGACCCTGAAGCCGGAAGCGGCCATTTCCGTGAGCAACCTGAAGATGTTCGGAGTCATCACAGCGGAGGTCCTGGCAGCTTTGATCACCATGAGTCAGTCCAGCGGCGCAGATATCCATGGAACCATCTGCGTTTAGATTTTAGGAGCTTCCTGCTCCAGCTGCCTCCAGTTCAGCATGGATACCTGCTGTCCTTCTGATTCCAAGATAGTGAAGATGAACGACTACTACACCTGTTCCTGCAGCGATTCAACGAAGACCCTCCTGGACCCGCTCGCTCCCGGCTCTACTTCGTGCGTGTGCAGAGAGAGCTACTTCGCGAGTTATTCCTCTTGCGCTTTATGTCCAACAGATTCCACTTCGGCCAAGAACTCCGCCACGTGCACCTGTTCACAACAGTTCCAGTTCCACAGCACGGTCAGTAACACCTGCGACTGCACTCCTTCGTACTCCTCCAAGATAAACGGAATCTGCTCTTGTTGTCCCGGGGCTTCCATTCAGGGTAACACCTGCCAGTGCACGCTCGGAGCCACGAGAGCCGGAGATGCCTGCGTCTGCACCGCCGGCGCCACTTTGGTAAACGAAGTTTGTGTTTGTCCAACCGGCGCCGTCCTTACCGCTTATGGAGCCTGCTAGTGCCCGGAGTTCTCCACCTTGGTGAGCAACGGCGGAGTCTATTCATGTAAGTGCATGGCCGGCGGCTCCATTTCCGGGACCTCGTGCGTCTGCACCACCGGCGCGACCTTGACCTCTGGGTAGTGCGTGTGTCCAGCCGGAGCCACTTTGACTGGAAATGTCTGCGTGTGTCCGACGAACTCGAATCTGGTTCAAAGCGGCGGCTCTTACATTTGTTAGTGCAACTCGAACATGGTTTTATCCGGAAGCTCCTGTAATTGTATTCAAAACGCATATCCTCATGGTAACTATTGTTTGTGTCCAACTTCGGCAACCGTTCAAAACAATATTTGCACCTGTCCGACTGGAGCGACTATTTCTGGAACTTCTTGTGTTTGTCCAACTGGCGCCGTGGTTTCTGGAAATACGTGTTCATGCGCATAGTACTCAACTCTTGTGAACAACTAGGGTATATATTCGTGTCAATGTAACGCAAACATGGTTCTCTCAGGAAACGCCTGCGTCTGTATCCCGAACGGGTATCTTTCTGGCTCTTCTTGCCTCTGTCCGACATCGGCCACCATTTCTGGTGGGTCTTGCGTTTGTCCAACTGGTTCTTATGCCTCCGGTGCTTCTTGCCTCTGCTACGCTGGTGCAACAATGCAATCGAACTAATGTGTTTGCACGGCCGGAGCTACCATGAACGCCTCTGGATACTGCATTTGTCCAAAAGGAGCTACGATAGACGCAAATGGTAACTGCGCGTGTACTGAAGTTAAAGATTCATTTTGGTCCGATAACAAGTGCAAATGTGATAAAGACTATTCTGGCTCACATGTTAACGATGGTAACTATTATTGTTAAAATTTAAATATGTGTTGTTCTGAAATATATATTCTGATTGGAAGTGATTATTACATATGTTCAGACGGTAATGATCACGATGATTGCTCCGAATAAGAATATGTTACTTGAGACTGATCCTTATTCATCTTTAACTATATTATTATTCATCTTATATACCAGTTTAAAATTTATGTTGTGCATAAATTATAGCCATTTAACAATATACAAATTATATTGGTATTTGAATTAAATAAATTTGTACTAAATTTACATCTGAAATCCACAATACGTTCATTTTCAGCTTAATTCTCAGTTGATTTTTATTATGCAGCATGTACCCACTCCACCATATGAGCAACCCAAAACAGTACAAGAAGTGGACCGAGTCCGAGAACCTCCGTTTGGACGAGACCGTTAAATAATGCCGCACTAAGCACGGAACCATAAACTGGAAATAAGTTCAACAGTTCTTTCCCGAACACACCTCTTTGCAACTTAAATCGCAATTCAGCAACAAACAACTCGCGAACCCTAAAACTTACCACTCCTGGACCGAATCGGATCTTTATAAGTTAATGATAAATGTATTGACTCACGGAGAAAACTGGTCATATATTAAAACGCAATTCAACTTTGAAGTTGAAGAATCAACACTTAAAGCAAGGTGGTACAAGTACAAACGAGACCACGAGGAGCTAAAAAGGGTTCTGAAGCAAATCGAAGTCGGACAAATAAACCAAGTTCAATAAGTGGACAAAGAAGTACTTCAAAGCGCACAAAATTACTTCCACACCGTTGAAAACAGAGCAGCAGTTTATTTTGGGCAGTAAATACAACCAACCGAATACGATCTGCAAATGGGACCCACCAAACTCAGCGACGTTGAAATCAAACCAATGGAAATGTTCCTAAGCGAATTCGACCTCGAAGAAATCAAGAAAAACATCAAAATACTAGAAAGCATGCTCCCACAGTGATGAAATAGTTGTAGAAAGTGAAAATTTACTGATTATTTATATCTAAAACATTTTACTTATTAAAATTTATCTAAAAATAACTGAAACAACACCAATAATATACTAAAGATAATAAATACTATTTTAAGACTTATTCATGTTATTTCCACATCATTATGCGTGGAACCAAATACAAACCAAATTCGTACACAGCGCGCTCTAAAATTCTTCTCATGCCACCATCATATCCTAGTTTAACATATGAATAAAATCAGTATATTAACGATTCTTAACTTTTGTTATAACTTCATAGAATAACGTTTGATCGGTAAGTTACTCCTAAACTGTAACATGAATCTGTAAGTTACTCAAAGTTCTTAAAACACATGAAAATGAAGATTAAAGAAGATAATTAAATGAATCAAGTAATAGAAGAAGTATATGTAAATATGTGTAATGGAAAGAAGAAGCATGAAAAGAATTAGCGGAGTAACTTTGATTGAAAAGAATTGAAGTTTGATCTATAGCATCAACTATTATGTAATTTACAGTGCTGGGCCCTCGAAATGCTTTTTTGAATTAGGAAGAAGAATGAAGTTTATTATTTGAATCTTACTTATATCACTGTCCGGCTCAATAATGAGTGTGTTCTCCCTCCTCATCAATGCACTCACTAACTCTATTTACTATTGATTTGTAAAGTGCTTCAATCACATCAAGGCCTGGTTGAGCCTTGGATAGCTGTGCTACAATAATTAAAGTATATAACTCTGTATATACTTCAATAATAAGTTTCAACTTTACCCAACGTTGTATAATTTAACAATCAAGAAAATTGATTTCTCATTATGAAATGGAAGTGGAAGATCATAAATAAAATAACTGTTGTTTTAGAGTAGCATCAATATATTATTTAATGCTGGGCCCGACTAACCCACTTGATTCCATTCTTCAAGAAACAAAATGCATTCATTATTTGTATATTGAGAATGAAAGCGACTGTAACTACCTGAATTATAATTCTAATTAAGCGAAGTACCCATACTTCATCTTGAGCTCCCGGTTGAGATTGAAAGAAAAAGTCCTCCATTGTTTTTCGTGATTAAGAAATACATAAAATAGTTTAGATTGACCCAGGTGAAGATGAACATGGAGGTCCTCTGTAGGTCCAGTGCTTGCGCTACTAGTTATAAATTACATATTGCGTCCGTACACCAATTGTTGGATCCTCTTATTCTTTTCTCCAATCCAGCTTAACCTCCATATATTTTCGAGATAAAATCTTTCATAAATTAGCTTTGTTGACTAAAACGTAGAAATTACACAGGGACATCTTAAAAAAGTGATATAACTAGTTCAGATTGGTACAATATTTTATGAATTCCTCCGTTGGACCCAGAAATGAAGAGAATACAAACGCTTCAGAACTGCCTAAGTTTGTTAAGTGAATTAGTTGACCTTCCCTAAACATCTTCTACCGTGTTTATTTTTGTCATTGCCGTCCTTTTATTGCATGTGGTAATTTCTATTTTTCCTTTTTGGAATATTAAATACCGACTTTGAATAGTCGATTATGATCTAATACGATCGAAATCTTATTTTTGGCCCTCTTGTGTTAATGAGTAGTTCATGAATAATCTCCAACTTGAGATTATTTATTGGAATTTGTCATCCGCATTAGAAGTGGCAAAATATTTTAATATATAATTACTCACATAGTAAACAAGAAAAATCATTTCCACATCCCATAACTGTATTGTTAAGTTTATTAAGTATTATTATTATTAATTAATGTGTTTTCTAAACATAACTTGAGTAAATATAGTATAAACTTAGTACATGTACCATTTTGGCCGAGTGGTTAAGGCGAGTGACTTAAGATCTCTTGGGCGTCAGTCCGCGTGGGTTCAATCCCCACAGATGGTATTTTTCTGATAGAAAATGAAAATTTTGTATATATAACATACAATGTATATCATTATTTAATGTAGAACATTATCTTTATGTTGAAGATAACTTTTTGAATACATTATATTAAATAAATAAGAATTGTAATTAATTTTAATACTTTTTCACTTCTAATACTATGAAAAAGTTATTAAAGAAACCAGACTTCAAACCATCTGACGAAATGTTAACATTACTCCAATAATTAGGTATTACATTAAAAATTATCGAATAAAACATACCAAAGGTAAATAGTGATTTCAAATTACTATAATTATTGTGTTTCCCAACTATTAAAACTGCGTGTCCAAAATAGCTTGATACCACGATAACAACTATTAAATAACTTATCAAGGATTACGGAAGTTAACCAGTTAAAAAAGGATTGTTATCTTCAGGTTTGAATTTTGAATTGCTTCAAATTTAAATTGATAATTATAAATTTGTTGACGAGCAATTGGAGTCCTTTGAAAAGGACACCGAAGAGAAATATTCTGCAACATTTGACATCGAGGAAGTATATACCTTGAGATTTAAGTCCAAATAGGGAAATGTAATGATGCATTATTCTAAATAAACTTACTTCAGGTAAATATTCAAAGACTTGAAGCTAAATGGCGATAATAAAATCAAATTACTCGGCAAGGAGCAGAACGTTAGTTACAATGACGAATTAACATTGGAAGATTACGGGGTTGTAGATAAAAGCACTTTATACATCGTGTGATCTATTTTTTGTTTTTCCCGTTTATTTTAAAACTGAAAACACATATTGGAAAATTCTGATTCGAAAAAACAGTAAGAAATATATTTAGTTCTAAATTTTCCGTTTTCAAAATAAAAGCAATACAAACTCATAATTTTTGATGTTTTTAATAGTTTTAACTGATAATTCCTTGGCTACGAAGATTTTTTATCATTATACATAATAATACATTCATTCTGGCATCATTATCACCCATTAGACATTTATGTATTAGAATTTGCTGTCACCGTCAAACTATACTTTCAAAACAATGCTCTCTGGTTCTTCGGACTACGGATAATCTTCTAACGCTGTACAAGGATACAAAATGCTTGTCCATGATTGTTGATCAGTTTCATACCAAACCGTCAATAGTTTTTGACCTTTCTTTATAAAAAGATCTGGTTATGGATATAGCAAAATGCTATCTATTGTGGCTTCATATTTCGCGACTGAATCTTTCTCAGGTGTAATATCTTCTAATACATATTTCGTTTCGTTTTCTTCTGGTAATTTGATTACTTTACATAACATCCAACACGGTTGTCCTTCAATTAGTGTTTTCATTGCAACTACTTATTAAAGTTAAAGGTTCATTTGAAATGGAAATTTATTAATATATTAAAAAATCTATATTTAGTAGATTTTTAGATAATAATCTGACTTATATAGATGGCGATCATTGATTTTCTCCTCTATAAAATGACTCTACAAGATTTTTCTCCTCTATATAGAGCAATTATATTTCATGAATCATAATTATCATAGAAGATGAGGTATAGTATTGAGATTAGTTTGTGAGTAACGTTATTGTGAAACTAAGTTTTGATTTAATGTTAGTTCAAGTGCCGAACTAACTTAGGTTGTCTGAGGAGCTATTCAGTGACAATCCTGAGGATGAGGTATGATATTGAGATAGTTTATAGAAGTGTTTTTGTGGATTGCCATGATTTATGAGATGAAGATTGAATTGAGCTTGTTGTACTATACAACATGAGCCTTAGTACTGATGTTACAGTTAAGTGAGTCATTTTATTCTAATATAATTATATCATAATTATATATCGGCTCACTCTTTAGGTACATCTCAAAAACATCCACTCAATAATCGATTACTTCAATCACAGGAACATTTTAAAATGATATCATAATTAATGTACTAATGTATTAATGTTGATTCCGGTTATATGGGTTTTTAATATCTTTTACAAACAAAATCTTAAAAATGTAATCCATTTTTTAAATCATGAAATTCAGGTTATTCCTGATGTGATAATTTATCATGATGTCCAAAAGTTATAATCAATTATTATAAACAGAGTGAGCCGATATATATTATAAACAAACTTTGTTAAAGACAAAGTACGATTATAATTTAATCTAATTTTTTAACTGAATTATTAATTAGATTGTTATTATATAATAATATTTATAAAAAACCAACTAGATACGTGTATCCATTTCAGTATTATTCAGTCCTGTAAAATGAGTATTATAATTTTTATCTTAAGGCTTTTAAATCTTAATAATACACATACTATTACGGTAAAATCTCACGAAAAGACTCTTGGATACACTCGCGTATAGAGCCAAGCAAAATCATGTATAAGCTTTCTATTTCTAAAGTTTATATGTGAGATATCTTGTCTCAAGAGTCTATACGTGATCAACTTGGGTCTATATAATAAGTGTAAAATCTAATATTTTTAAAATATTATCATGTTAATTCTTCATATTAAAGCGTTATCATGATAATTGCAAGCAATTAGTATATTCTCGCACATATTTTCTACCCCAATACCAATCATCAGGTAAAAATATGTAATTTATGCATATATGAGAATGGGTTAGGTCTTTACGTGAGAAATCTCAAAATATCTATACGGGTACAGTAATCATGTATTGACTTTCTAGTTTTCCTGAGTATATACGCGAGTGTATCCAAGAGTCTTTTCGTGAGATTTTACCGTACACTTCTTTTATATGCTATCAATCAATTTGGCTCTTCTTCACATTGACTTATAACATATGATTAAACAAAAAATCAACTACAAAACTATTACCAAACCTAAAATTCTGCTCGGTCAAGCTATTTCATGCTCAAATTCCATCGCAAGCTCGAAAATGATGTACGTGTTCTGTTCAAAGCGAGAAGTTATCAACAACCTGATAGTAAACCAAAACACGAATTTCGCTCTAGATCAGTAGTATTCTACTTCCCAACATCATTCCGTCTTCCATGAAACTTACAAAGTTTAAAACCTGATAGTTTCATCTCAGATTTCAAACAACCAAGCGAGTTCAACATCTAACTCGTTTTCTACTTTCGGTCACTAAAATGATATTTCTCTCACCCAGATAAGTTTGAACCTGGAACTCACTTCGGCCTACTCCAGAGCTTCTTTCTTGAGCCTAACTCTCCAAGACCTGAAAGTAGTCCAATCCGCCTTCAACTTCACCGGAACCTCCGAAAACATCTCATCTCTGGTAGATGTGCTGGATTCCAAAGCGTTCGTGAATTAAGTATAACTGAACATAGACCTAGCTGGAAAGTACGTTTCCGGGCTCGCGATGACCCTGAAGCCGGAAGCGACCATGACCGTGAGCAACCTGAAGATGTTCGGAGTCATCACCGCGGACGTCATGGCCGCTTTGATAACCATGAGTCAGTCCAGCGGCGCAGATATCTAAGGAACCATCTGCGTTTAGATTATCGGATCTTCCTGCTTCAACTGCCTCCAGTTCAGCATGGCTGCCTGCTGCCCTTCTGACTCCAAGATAGTGAAGATGAACGACTACTACACCTGTTCCTGCAGCGACGCCACGAAGACCCTCCTGGACCCGCTCGCTCCCGGCTCCACCTCGTGTGTGTGCAGAGAGGACTACTTCGCGAGTTATTCATCTTGCGCTTAATGCCCAACCGACTCCACTTCTGCCAAGAACTCCGCCTCGTGCACCTGTTCACAACAGTTCCAGGCCCACAACACGGTCAGTAACACCTGTGACTGCACCCCTTCGTACTCCTCCAAGATTAAAGGAATCTGCTCCTGTTGTCCCGGGGCTTCAATCCAGGGAAACACCTGCCAGTGCACGCTCGGAGCCACGAGAGCCGGAGGTTCTTGCATCTGCACCGCCGGCGCCACTTTGGTAAACGATATTTGCGTCTGTCCAACCGGCGCCGTCCTCACCGCTTATGGAACCTGCTAGTGTCCGGAGTTCTCCACCTTGGTGAGCAACGGCGGAGTCTATTCATGTAAGTGCATGGCCGGCGGCTCCATTTCCGGGACCTCGTGCGTCTGCACCACCGGCGCGACCTTGACCTCTGGGTAGTGCGTCTGTCCAGTCGGAGCCACTTTAACAGATAATATCTGCGTGTGTCCGACGAATTCAAATCTGGTTCAAAGCGGCGGTTCTTATATTTGTTAATGCAACTCGAACATGGTTTTGTCTGGCTTTTCTTGTAATTGTATTCAAAACGCCTATCCTCATGGTAACTATTGTTTGTGTCCAACTTCGGCCACCGTTCAAAACAATATTTGCACCTGTCCTACTGGAGCGACTATTTCTGGAACTTCTTGTGTTTGCCCAACTGGTGCTTTGATGACTTAAGATTAATGTACTTGTCCGGCCGGAGCTACTGTTGTAGGCGGCTCTTGCGTTTGTCCGACAAATTCAAACCTAATTAAAAGCGGGGTTACCTTCAGCTGTAAGTGCAATCAGAATATGGTTCTGTCTGGAACGGAGTGTGTTTGCATTCCAAATTCTTATTTATAAGATAATAGTTGTGTATGTTATGCCTCAGCCACATTAACGAATGGATTCTGTATTTGTCCTACAGGATCTTATGTTTCTGGATAAGCTTGTGTTTGCTATAGTGGAGCAATAATGTAATCTAATTAATGTGTTTGTATCAAAGGGGCTTCAATGAACTAAAATGGAATATGCACATGTAATACTGATTACACCCCAACACTTGATAAAAATGGAGGCAATATGTATTGTTAAAACTTAAAAATGTGTTGTTCTAAAAGTAATCGTTTAGGAAAAGGATATTGCTGTTCTGATGATAACGACTATAAAACTTGCGATGTTTGAAGTAATTTTTTATCATTGTTAATAACTCTATTTATTATACTTATATTTTTTGTCTTATAATGTTATAAAGTACATAATTTACATATTTTGAGATGAAATATAATAATTTCAAAAGTTAATATATATATATATATTCAAAAGTTAATATAATTATAACATTTTCATATCATTTATTTTGCAGTTTGTCAAGAATATCTTTTATCCATCCTAGTAATTCATTTGATTATAAATTTCCTTCGTACTTTTAAGGCTTCATTCCTATTGGTTCTCCATACATAACAAATGTAGGGAATTTAACGACACCTTGAGATAAGCAATACTCTTCTTGTTTGATGCAATTAACTTCAGCGAAGTAAAGTGAGTCTTTACTGATGACTGAGCTCAATTGATCAAATTGATCATCGAAATTTCTGCACATGAGGCACCACGGAGCAGTGTATTTTACGATCATTAAGTTGTGTTTAGTCATTGATTTATCTATTCTTTTTGTTATGTCAAAAACGAAACATGACGTCATTTGTAGGAATATCATTTTGAGAGGTGAAATAATAATATGCGTTGTTTTATTGTATTATTTGCATTTAAGTTTCACTTCATTTTAATGTCTGAGACAAAGTTATTTCCTGCGTTGAGCAGCTACAATTTGCAGTTTCCGTTTGACGCTGCGATTTATCAGAAAATGAAGGATTTTCTCGTAAGGAACAATCTGGTAATTCCCAAGCAGCTTGGGTCTTTGAATGGTGTTGACTAACAGATTTTGTTCAACGAGCTCTGCGGTTTCGGCTTCGATCCTACTGATGTATAACTTGCCCTCAATACCCTTTTCATCGACAATTGCCTCCTCGAGCCCGTTCCAACCATAAAGGACAAGTGGAAATCCATGTTCCTCAAGCGCATGGAGTCTCACCGCTCCGACCTCATCTCCCTGTTACTATTAACCCTTCCCCCAGCTCAAATTCCCTCAGAATTTGGCGGGTCAAAACTCTCGGCCAAGCTCAGGTTCATCTCAACTACTGAAAAACTTGAGCAGGACTCAACAACGGGGAACATTCCAATTTTAAAGGCGAACGAGAGGAAGCCGAGGAGGTGGAGGAAACAAGCGGGAGATACAGGAACGGTTGAGAGCGCTGAGCAAGAGAGCATACTTAGAGAGTAGTGCATTGAAGTGCTTAGTAAAACGCAACTGGTATCCGAACCATTACTGAAACCACTGGCGGCTGCTGTGAATTTGAATATACAGCTGTGCTATCTTACAGCAATCACGAGCGTGATGACGTACCAGAAAGGGGTGCCCAGAATACCAAAAGAACTTAATAACGGCTCACTGCAAAATCAAATCATTCAACTGAGGAAAAATGAACTGCAATTGATCAGCGTGTCCGGATTCAACGTGTACCAGTGCACAGAAACAACGGATCTGAAACTGAGACCTAAATGCTACCAAGACATGGATATGTGGGTAGTTAACTACAGCCTACCATTCAGCCCGTACGTTGAAGTCAGCATCTACTTCCACTTGCAAAACGTGGAAGATGTTGAATACATGCATGATTTCGTTGACCTGAAAACTATTCCGGAATAACCACTCATTGTTGACAAATAACTGTGGAAACAAAATTTACAGTTTAAAGGATCATACCCACTCGTTATCCCGTATATTGACTGCCACTCAAAACAACTATCAAGCTATGGTAAAGCCGTTCTGCTTAAATAGCTTTATCACGCAGTTAATAACAAAAAATACAACGAGTAACCTATATTACAAGCTTTATTAACATTAGCCGATCCATAAACAGAAAACTTGTTTAAATAATATGAAGAAATATTACAAGCTTCAATTCAGTTATCTACCCTTAACACTAAAAAGTTTTCAAAAGAAGACTTATAGGACTCCTATTTCATGGAAACTGTAAAGAAACTATCTAAAGCGTAACACTTAAAGAAGTAGACAATAATCCCACTGAGCCCGTTTTTGTTTGCTTATAAGGAATTAGACTAAGCAATTCCAAATGTTTAGACGACTATTTAAGAAAATCATGGTAACTAATAAAACAATTATTTAATATTGGAAGATAGATTAGTAAAATTCGCTGAGTACCATAACTAAAAATTAAAGCACCAAGAAATTAAACTTTAGAAACAAACATTTGAATATGAAAATAGGTTAAAGGCTCCCCTATAATCAATATCTGAGTCCATCAAATAAGAAACGTATGACAAGATGATTAAAACAAGAAATTAAGACCAATATGACTAATTTTTGCCATAAAGATAACAGTTACCTATTTATTAAAATAAATAACAACTAATGGACGCGATCAATGAAAACCAAGTTATAATTTTGACAGCATAAACTGGTACAGGTAAATCATCTAACTTACCTTAAATTATAGTAGAATATTCTAAGAAATGCCGTATAATGATTACATAGCCACGTAAAATAGCTGCTATAAGTCTAGCCACTAGAGTAGCGCAGGAATCTGGCTTCAAATTAAAATAAGCTGTTGGGTATACTGTAAAAGGAAAGGCTGAATATTGCGAGGATACCATTATTCTATTTTGTACAATCGGAACTATAGTCAGAAAACTCATAAATAATATTTCTGAGTTGTAAAGATATTCTCACATTATAATCGATGAAGTGCACGAAAGAGATATTTCAACGGATATATTTTTAGGAATGATTAAAAATCATTACTAAGAATATGCCAAGAAGATAGAATTGCCAAAAATAATTATTATGTCGGCTACTATCGACGGAGAAAAGTTCTCAAATTATTTCACAGGATTAAAAGTGGGTCATTTTGCTATAGATGGAAAATAGTACAAGCTTCAGAAATATTATTTGGATGACTTGTTAAATATTGGTATTAAACTACCTTTAAAAACTAGTAGAAAGAAGACAGATGTTATGGAACTAGACGATCCCTATGATGATTACAATGACGTTGAAGACATAGAAGATACAGTTCTTACGATTCAGGATATCGACCAAATTGACGATTTTTAAGTTAATAACTAACTCATTTGTTAGATCTTGTCAAGGAAAATATACAATTCGGCTTCTGTTAAAGGTAATGTGCTTGTGTTTTTACCAGGTGTGTTCGAGATTACGTCTTTGCAGTAATTTATGAGCAAAACGCAGTTGTTTACTGATATTGATGTGTTACCATGCCACTCCATGATTTCTTTAGATGAATAGTAGTATTTGTTTAAGCATTCGAACAGAAACAGGGTAATTCTAGCTACCAACATGGCCGAAGCTTCGGTCACCCTTCCAAACATAATAGCCGTGATTGACACTGGTTTGGAGCGTAGCGTGCAGTATTTCCCAAAGTTGCGCAAGCACGTGTTCAGCACCAAGTTCGTTTCAAAGGAGTCCGCTCAGTAGCGTGCTGGTAGAGCCGGTCGTGTGTGCGATGGTTTTGTTTACGCAACTTATTCGCAGAAAACGTTCGCTTCTTTCGATCCGTATCGCAAACCAGAAATAACCACAGCGAGTCTTGCTAACGCGTGCATGCAGTTGTGTTTGCTCTCCGATTAGTACAATTCCGAGTCTCATATAAATAATCACACCCCAACTGCTCCAGCTCTGCATATTCTATCTCAGCCGCACATATTTTTGCAGTAGTTACTGGACGCGCCCACGAAATCAAAAATTTACATGAACATAAAGGAACTGGTGGACAACAACTTCTGCGTTATTCACGTGAACAATTTCAAGGAGTTCGAACAGATAAACGAGAACTCACCCCAAGAAACTATCTTGACATCGTTCTCAACCGAGATTAAGATGACAAAATTCGGGTCGGAAACGGCGTTTTTACCAATTGAACCCATTTTCGGCCGAATTCTATACTACGGGAGCCTGTTCGGAATGGACCCAATATTGGCCAAGCAAATGGTGAGCATCGTCTCAGTCGGGTAATCGCAAGTACTTAAGAAGATAAATACGGACTGCATAAACTTGGAGCAATCCTCAGATCACCTACTGCTGATCAAATTATTCAGAAAATACCTGAACAAAGAAAATCTCAGCAGGTACCAAGTGAATAACAGCGGGTTGCAATCAATGCGCGATACCATGCTGGAACTTGTTGACGGGTACGACATCGATTGCAGCGATAAAGATATAAAACTACTCATCCCTATTTTGCAAATAGCCATGTGGCCAAATTTGGCACACTGGACTCAAGGAATCTTCAAAATGGTCAAAAACTCAGCTGTTGAACTCAAAGTGCACCCATCATCACTTATGTTCAGACAAAAACAAAGACTTGTGATGTATAACGAGCAACTGATAACTAAATAGAGCTACATGACAACATGCTCACCTGGAAGTATAGTCGGGTTATTATTTTGCTGTGAAAACGCCCAAGTTAACTTCAGAAATAGAACCATATAGTGCTTTGACCTAGAATTCAATATACCACCAATTTGGGCTGTTGTTTTAATATAATATTTCTAAATAGTTAAAGAATACGGAGTAGGATATGATTTAATTAAAGAACTGATGAGAGTTGAAAGTTAGTGAAAATAACTAATTTATAATTATTTATATATTTTGGTCCTGCTGGGTCTTTACTGAGTTGGCATAAATGACGGGTTGAGCCGTAGCTCTTCAATAGAAGTTGAGATACAAAATGCCTGTTTTACAAAACAACATTTATTTAAATTTTCTCCAACGCTGAGCTGTAATCTTTATCATATTTTGATGGGTAATCATAGCCAGCTCCATTGATGCTCACCTATATATACTTCAGACTGTAAAAGTTCAGTAATGATATCTGTATAAATATAAGATTTATTCTGATTTTTATTTTAGTTTAAATCATAAATAGTTCAGTACATAGTTCTAAATGTAATATTCATATTTTTGTGGCAATGTTATTATAATAATTATATATAGCTATTATAATAATGTATCCATTTATTCAAATCATTAATGATAGTTTTGATTACGTACTTTTGTCCCATTTATAAAATTGATAAACTTTTATTATTTTATTACACTGTTTTGTTATTTATATTGACACCTCTTTTATATGTTATCAATCAATCTGACTCTTCTCAATCTAAATTAATAACATATGCATATTCAATTAATTTACCATAAATCGGTTTAACAACTTTAATAGGAAGCTAGATTAATTAATAAATGCCAAAATACTCTAATGAGCTCGAAAATGTTATACCTATTTTGTTCAAAGCGAGAAACGATCAACAACCTGATACTGAACCAAAACACCATCTTCTCTTTAGATTAGTAGTATTCTGCTTCTCAACATCATTCCGTCTTCCACGATACTATTAAAGTTAAGAACCTGATCGTTTCTTCACAAATTTCAAATAACCAAGAGAGTTCAATCTCTACCTCATTCTCCACTTTCGGTCACTAAAATGATATTTCTATCACTCAGATAAGTTTGAACCTGGAACTCACTTCGGCCTACTCCAGAGCGTCCTTCTTGAGCCTAACTTTTTAAAACCTGAAAGTAATATAATCTGCCTTCAACTTCACTGGAACCTCCGAAAACATCTCGTCTCTGATCGACGTCCTGGATTCTAGGGCGATCGTCAACCAAGTAAAACTGAACGTAAACCTGGCTGGGAAGTACGTTTCCGGGCTCGTGATGACCCTGAAGCCGGAAGCGACAATTTCAGTGAGCAACATGAAGATGTTCGGGGTCATCACCGCGGAGGTCCTGGCAGCGTTGATAACCATGAGTCAGTCCAGCGGCGCAGATATCTAAGGAACCATCTGCGTTTAGATTTTAGGAGCTTCCTGTTTCAGCTGCCTCCAGTTCAGCATGGCTACATGCTGTCCTTCTGACTCCAAGATAGTGAAGACGAACGACTTCTACACCTGTTCCTGCAGCGACGCCACGAAGACCCTCTTGGACCCGCTCTCTCCCGGCTCCACCTCGTGCGTGTGCAGAGAGAGCTACTTCGCGAGTTATTCTTCTTGCGCTTTGTGTCCAGCCGATTCCACCTCGGCCAAGAATTCCGCCTCGTGCACCTGTTTATAGCAGTTCCAGGCCCACAACACGGTCAGTAACTCCTGCGACTGCACCCCTTCGTACTCCACCAAGATAAACGGAATCTGCTCATGTTGTCCCGGGGCTTCAATTCAGGGTAACACCTGCCAGTGCACGCTCGGAGCCACGAGAGCCGGAGATGCCTGCGTCTGCACCGCCGGTGCCACTTTGGTAAACGATGTCTGTGTTTGTCCAACCGGCGCCGTCCTCACCGCCCAGGGAACCTGCTAGTGCCCGGAGTTCTCCACCTTGGTAAACAATGCCGGAGTTTACTCCTGCCAGTGCATGGCCGGCGGCTTCATTACCGGGACCTCGTGCGTATGCACCACCGGCGCGACCTTGCTCTATGGGTAGTGCGTGTGTCCAGCCGGAGCCACTTTGACTGGAAATATCTGCGTGTGTCCGACGAATTCAAATCTGGTTCAAAGCGGCGGCTCCTATATCTGTTAGTGCAACTTGAACATGGTTTTGTCCGGAAGCTCTTGTAATTGCATTCAAAACGCCTATCCTCAGGATAACTATTGTCTGTGTCCAACTTCGGCCACTGTTCAAAACAATATATGCACATGTCCAACCGGAGCGACTATTTCTGGAACTTCTTGCGTTTGCCCTACTGGTGCATAGATGACTTAAGATTAATGTACTTGTCCGGCCGGAGCTACTGTTGTAGGCGGCTCTTGCGTTTGTCCGACAAATTCAAACTTAATTAAAAGCGGGGTTACCTTCAGCTGTAAGTGCAATACAAACATGGTTCTCTCCGGAAACTCCTGCATTTGCATCCCGGGCGGCTATATTTCTAACTCTTCCTGCCTCTGTCCAACTAGTTCGACCTTGACGAATGAAGCTTGCGTTTGTCCAGCTGGTTCTTCTGTTTCTGGTACATCGTGCGTCTGTCCAAAAGGAGCTAAATTTGATGCAAATGGAAACTGTGCATGCACTGAAGTTAAAGATTCTTTTTTGTCCGATAACAAATGCAAGTGTGACAAAGATTATTCTGGAATTTTTGGTAATGATGGAAACTATTATTGCTAAAATTTAAATATGTGTTGTTCTAAAGTAGACCCATGGTTTGGAGGTGATTATTACTCATGTTCAGACGGTAATGATTATGATGATTGTTCAGAATACTAATATGTTACTTGATAATGATTCGTTTCATCTTATTAAATAAATATTAGATAAATACGGAGAACTCACCTAAAAAACTATCTTGACCCCGTTCTCAACCGAGATTAAGATGACAAAATTCGGGTCGGAAACGGCGTTTTTACCAATTGAACCCATTTTCGGCCGAATTCTATACTACGGGAGCCTGTTCGGAATGGACCCAATATTGGCCAAGCAAATGGTGAGCATCGTCTCAGTCGGGTAATCGCAAGTACTTAAGAAGATAAATACGGACTGCATAAACTTGGAGCAATCCTCAGATCACCTACTGCTGATCAAATTATTCAGAAAATACCTGAACAAAGAAAATCTCAGCAGGTACCAAGTGAATAACAGCGGGTTGCAATCAATGCGCGATACCATGCTGGAACTTGTTGACGGGTACGACATCGATTGCAGCGATAAAGATATAAAACTACTCATCCCTATTTTGCAAATAGCCATGTGGCCAAATTTGGCACACTGGACTCAAGGAATCTTCAAAATGGTCAAAAACTCAGCTGTTGAACTCAAAGTGCACCCATCATCACTTATGTTCAGACAAAAACAAAGACTTGTGATGTATAACGAGCAACTGATAACTAAATAGAGCTACATGACAACATGCTCACCTGGAAGTATAGTCGGGTTATTATTTTGCTGTGAAAACGCCCAAGTTAACTTCAGAAATAGAACCATATAGTGCTTTGACCTAGAATTCAATATACCACCAATTTGGGCTGTTGTTTTAATATAATATTTCTAAATAGTTAAAGAATACGGAGTAGGATATGATTTAATTAAAGAACTGATGAGAGTTGAAAGTTAGTGAAAATAACTAATTTATAATTATTTATATATTTTGGTCCTGCTGGGTCTTTACTGAGTTGGCATAAATGACGGGTTGAGCCGTAGCTCTTCAATAGAAGTTGAGATACAAAATGCCTGTTTTACAAAACAACATTTATTTAAATTTTCTCCAACGCTGAGCTGTAATCTTTATCATATTTTGATGGGTAATCATAGCCAGCTCCATTGATGCTCACCTATATATACTTCAGACTGTAAAAGTTCAGTAATGATATCTGTATAAATATAAGATTTATTCTGATTTTTATTTTAGTTTAAATCATAAATAGTTCAGTACATAGTTCTAAATGTAATATTCATATTTTTGTGGCAATGTTATTATAATAATTATATATAGCTATTATAATAATGTATCCATTTATTCAAATCATTAATGATAGTTTTGATTACGTACTTTTGTCCCATTTATAAAATTGATAAACTTTTATTATTTTATTACACTGTTTTGTTATTTATATTGACACCTCTTTTATATGTTATCAATCAATCTGACTCTTCTCAATCTAAATTAATAACATATGCATATTCAATTAATTTACCATAAATCGGTTTAACAACTTTAATAGGAAGCTAGATTAATTAATAAATGCCAAAATACTCTAATGAGCTCGAAAATGTTATACCTATTTTGTTCAAAGCGAGAAACGATCAACAACCTGATACTGAACCAAAACACCATCTTCTCTTTAGATTAGTAGTATTCTGCTTCTCAACATCATTCCGTCTTCCACGATACTATTAAAGTTAAGAACCTGATCGTATCCTCTCAGATATCAAACAACCAAGCGAACTCAATCTCTACCTCATTCTCCACTTTCGGTCACTAAAATGATATTTCTATCACTCAGATAAGTTTGAACCTGGAACTCACTTCGGCCTACTCCAGAGCGTCCTTCTTGAGCCTAACTTTTTAAAACCTGAAAGTAATATAATCTGCCTTCAACTTCACTGGAACCTCCGAAAACATCTCGTCTCTGATCGACGTCCTGGATTCTAGGGCGATCGTCAACCAAGTAAAACTGAACGTAAACCTGGCTGGGAAGTACGTTTCCGGGCTCGTGATGACCCTGAAGCCGGAAGCGACAATTTCAGTGAGCAACATGAAGATGTTCGGGGTCATCACCGCGGAGGTCCTGGCAGCGTTGATAACCATGAGTCAGTCCAGCGGCGCAGATATCTAAGGAACCATCTGCGTTTAGATTTTAGGAGCTTCCTGTTTCAGCTGCCTCCAGTTCAGCATGGCTACATGCTGTCCTTCTGACTCCAAGATAGTGAAGACGAACGACTTCTACACCTGTTCCTGCAGCGACGCCACGAAGACCCTCTTGGACCCGCTCTCTCCCGGCTCCACCTCGTGCGTGTGCAGAGAGAGCTACTTCGCGAGTTATTCTTCTTGCGCTTTGTGTCCAGCCGATTCCACCTCGGCCAAGAATTCCGCCTCGTGCACCTGTTTATAGCAGTTCCAGGCCCACAACACGGTCAGTAACTCCTGCGACTGCACCCCTTCGTACTCCACCAAGATAAACGGAATCTGCTCATGTTGTCCCGGGGCTTCAATTCAGGGTAACACCTGCCAGTGCACGCTCGGAGCCACGAGAGCCGGAGATGCCTGCGTCTGCACCGCCGGTGCCACTTTGGTAAACGATGTCTGTGTTTGTCCAACCGGCGCCGTCCTCACCGCCCAGGGAACCTGCTAGTGCCCGGAGTTCTCCACCTTGGTAAACAATGCCGGAGTTTACTCCTGCCAGTGCATGGCCGGCGGCTTCATTACCGGGACCTCGTGCGTATGCACCACCGGCGCGACCTTGCTCTATGGGTAGTGCGTGTGTCCAGCCGGAGCCACTTTGACTGGAAATATCTGCGTGTGTCCGACGAATTCAAATCTGGTTCAAAGCGGCGGCTCCTATATCTGTTAGTGCAACTTGAACATGGTTTTGTCCGGAAGCTCTTGTAATTGCATTCAAAACGCCTATCCTCAGGATAACTATTGTCTGTGTCCAACTTCGGCCACTGTTCAAAACAATATATGCACATGTCCAACCGGAGCGACTATTTCTGGAACTTCTTGCGTTTGCCCTACTGGTGCATAGATGACTTAAGATTAATGTACTTGTCCGGCCGGAGCTACTGTTGTAGGCGGCTCTTGCGTTTGTCCGACAAATTCAAACTTAATTAAAAGCGGGGTTACCTTCAGCTGTAAGTGCAATACAAACATGGTTCTCTCCGGAAACTCCTGCATTTGCATCCCGGGCGGCTATATTTCTAACTCTTCCTGCCTCTGTCCAACTAGTTCGACCTTGACGAATGAAGCTTGCGTTTGTCCAGCTGGTTCTTCTGTTTCTGGTACATCGTGCGTCTGTCCAAAAGGAGCTAAATTTGATGCAAATGGAAACTGTGCATGCACTGAAGTTAAAGATTCTTTTTTGTCCGATAACAAATGCAAGTGTGACAAAGATTATTCTGGAATTTTTGGTAATGATGGAAACTATTATTGCTAAAATTTAAATATGTGTTGTTCTAAAGTAGACCCATGGTTTGGAGGTGATTATTACTCATGTTCAGACGGTAATGATTATGATGATTGTTCAGAATACTAATATGTTACTTGATAATGATTCGTTTCATCTTATTAAATAAATATTAGATAAATACGGAGAACTCACCTAAAAAACTATCTTGACCCCGTTCTCAACCGAGATTAAGATGACAAAATTCGGGTCGGAAACGGCGTTTTTACCAATTGAACCCATTTTCGGCCGAATTCTATACTACGGGAGCCTGTTCGGAATGGACCCAATATTGGCCAAGCAAATGGTGAGCATCGTCTCAGTCGGGTAATCGCAAGTACTTAAGAAGATAAATACGGACTGCATAAACTTGGAGCAATCCTCAGATCACCTACTGCTGATCAAATTATTCAGAAAATACCTGAACAAAGAAAATCTCAGCAGGTACCAAGTGAATAACAGCGGGTTGCAATCAATGCGCGATACCATGCTGGAACTTGTTGACGGGTACGACATCGATTGCAGCGATAAAGATATAAAACTACTCATCCCTATTTTGCAAATAGCCATGTGGCCAAATTTGGCACACTGGACTCAAGGAATCTTCAAAATGGTCAAAAACTCAGCTGTTGAACTCAAAGTGCACCCATCATCACTTATGTTCAGACAAAAACAAAGACTTGTGATGTATAACGAGCAACTGATAACTAAATAGAGCTACATGACAACATGCTCACCTGGAAGTATAGTCGGGTTATTATTTTGCTGTGAAAACGCCCAAGTTAACTTCAGAAATAGAACCATATAGTGCTTTGACCTAGAATTCAATATACCACCAATTTGGGCTGTTGTTTTAATATAATATTTCTAAATAGTTAAAGAATACGGAGTAGGATATGATTTGATAAAAGAACTGATGAGAGTTGAAAGTCAGTGAAAAATTATTATTTCATAATATTTCTGTAAACAATTCAATATATTTTAAATGTAAATTAAAAATGAATATCACGTTACATAAGTAAATTTTGTGCAATCATCGTTTTTACTATCATCAGAACACTTATAATAACTGCTATCTATTATCTTATAAATTTTAGTGCAGCATTTGTTTAAATTTTGGCAATAATAGTTATCACCACTGGCCTAAAGACCTGAACTATAATCTTTATCGCACTTACACCTATTATCGGACCAAAATGAGTCTCTAACTTCGGTGCACGCGCAGTTACCATTTGCGTCTATCGTAGCTCCCTTTGGACAAATGCAATATCCAGATGCGTTCATGGTGGCTCCAGCCGTACAAACACATCTATTTGATAACATAGTTGCGCCAGCGTAGCAAAGGCAAGAAGACTTGGAAGCGTAAGAACCAGTTGGACAAACACAGGCTCCGTTTAATAAAGTTGAACTCGTCGGACAGAGGCAGGAAGAGCCGGAAAAATACCCGTTCGGGATACAAGCGCAGGAGTTTCCGGAGAGAACCATGTTTGCGTTACATTGACACGAATAGATTCCCTAGTTGTTCACAAGAGTTGAGTACTATGGACATGAACACGTGTTTCCAGAAACCACGGCGCCAGTTGGGCAAACACAAGAAGTTCCAGAAATAGTCGCTCCAGTCGGACAGGTGCAAATATTGTTTTGAACGGTTGCCGAAGTTGGACACAAACAATAGTTACCATGAGGATAGGCGTTTTGAATACAATTACAAGAGCTTCCGGACAAAACCATGTTCGAGTTGCACTAACAAATATACGAGCCGCCGCTTTGAACCAGATTCGAGTTCGTCGGACACACGCAGATATTTCCAGTCAAAGTGGCTCCGGTTGGACACACGCACTACCCATAGAGCAAGGTCGCGCCGGTGGTGCATACGCACGAGGTCCCGGTAATGAAGCCGCCGGCCATGCACTGGCAGGAGTAAACTCCGGCATTGTTTACCAAGGTGGAGAACTCCGGGCACTAGCAGGTTCCCTGGGCGGTGAGGACGGCGCCGGTTAAACAGACGCAAATATTATCTGTTAAAGTGGCGCCGGCGGTGCAGACGCAGGTATCTCCGGCTCTCGTGGCCCCGAGCGTGCACTGGCAGGTGTTACCCTGAATTGAAGCCCCGGGACAACATGAGCAGATTCCGTTTATCTTGGTGGAGTACGAAGGGGTGCAGTCGCAGGAGTTACTGACCGTGTTGTGGGCCTGGAACTGCTATAAACAGGTGCACGAGGCGGAGTTCTTGGTCGAGGTGGAATCGGCTGGACACAAAGCGCAAGAAGAATAACTCGCGAAGTAGCTCTCTCTGCACACGCACGAAGTGGAGCCGGGAGCGAGCGGGTCCAAGAGGGTCTTCGTGGAATCGCTGCAGGAACAGGTGTAGAAGTCGTTCGTCTTCACTATCTTGGAGTCAGAAGGACAGCAGGCAGCCATGCTGAACTGGAGACAGTTGAAACAGGAAGCTCCTAAAATCTAAACGCAGATGGTTCCTTAGATATCTGCGCCGCTGGACTGACTCATGGTTATCAACGCTGCCAGGACCTCCGCGGTGATGACCCCGAACATCTTCATGTTGCTCACTGAAATTGTCGCTTCCGGCTTCAGGGTCATCACGAGCCCGGAAACGTACTTCCCAGCCAGGTTTACGTTCAGTTTTACTTGGTTGACGATCGCCCTAGAATCCAGGACGTCGACCAGAGACGAGATGTTTTCGGAGGTTCCGGTGAAGTTGAAGGCAGACTGGACTACTTTCAGGTTTTAAAGAGTTAGGCTCAAGAAGGACGCTCTGGAGTAGGCCGAAGTGAGTTCCAGGTTCAAACTTATCTGAGTGATAGAAATATCATTTTAGTGACCGAAAGTGGAGAATGAGGTAGAGATTGAGTTCGCTTGGTTGTTTGATATCTGAGAGGATACGATCAGGTTCTTAACTTTAATAGTATCGTGGAAGACGGAATGATGTTGAGAAGCAGAATACTGCGAGTTTAGAACAAAGTTGGTACTTTGGTTCATTATCAGGTTGTTGATAACTTCTCGCTTCGAACAAAACACATACATCATTTTTGAGCTTGCGATGCTATTTGAGCATGAAATGACTTGACTGAGCAAAATTTTAGGTTAGGTTATAGTTTTGTAGTAGATTTTTTGTTTAATCATATGTTATAAGTCAATGTGAAGAAGAGCCAAATTGATTGATAGCATATAAAAGAAGTGTAATAATATATTCTAAATATATATTAAATTAATTATTATTTTTATTTATCAATCAATATACTATATACTTATAATAGATTTTCTTATAAAAAATTTCTTTGAATTTTTTATGATTGTGCTCTATACATACATTATATGTATCCTGTTGTATATATAAAATGTAGCCAAAACACATTCATATACTTTCTTCTTTTTTCACTGAAATTTATAGTGTAATATCATATTATTGATTTTAAAATATAGATAAAAAATATAGAAACATTTTTTATTCATTCAATTTAATAATTCAGATATTTAAGATCTATTTATTACATCTAAGGATGGTTTTTATACTACATTGTATATAAATTTCAAAAGTAGTATACTTTATTTTGTTAGTTTAGACGTAATTTACGGAGTGATGTCTTCTTTATTTTGGTTAGAGACCACGCGAGATATTTGGTTAGAGAGGAATGCTGTTGGTTTCTTATTGATCATCGTTTAGAAAGGAAAGGAAATATGATCATCAGAGAAAAAGGGTGACCAGTATAGACGTAATTTACGGAGTGATGTCTTCTATATATTATACTGATGATAAGGTTACAGTTAAGTGAGTCATTTTATTTTATATATTATAAATGTTTATAATACTATTATTATATTACATACATGCTGTTAGGACTTTGGAGAAACAAATCTACCTCCACCAAACAATTTGAATTTCATTTCATATAATATTTTTAAAGAATAACAGTTTCTTTCCTTTTTATTATACTTTTATAGTCTCTCTACGGATAAAATCGACATGAAGTATACTTTTTCAAAAGTAGAACAAAAAACCATCCCTAATTACATCTACATGTAAAAGTTATCAATTTATTTAATTATACGTAGTTGTATTATTTTGTACCCTAATTTTAATAATAATCATTATCAGCTTGATTGAAGCCGCGCTACACCCCTTGTACCCAAGTCGTTGGTTGTTTTGGCTGCGGAGGTGCGCAGGTGTATCAAAACTAATGATCATTCGCATGAACTAAGGTAGATCAAATATATTTTATACGAATAACAAAAGTAAATCTTTGTAATATTGAAAATGTCCAAACTGACTTTGAACTCTTGAATAACATATCATAATAAACGTTTCTCATATCATTTCCTACATTACTTCTTCTACATCCATCCGCATTTATTCTTATTTCTTCTGTGTGTATGCGTAAACGCAGTCAGCGAGTGTTTTCACCATTTTTTGGTTGACTGTTTTGTTTTTGATCATGTCAACTGCTCTTTTAATCTGGTCTGTGGTGATAACTTCTTATTTTCTGCTGACTTGGTTTTGAACTTTTCTGAGGCTTTCTTTGACTCCATTGAGTTCTTTGAGTATTTCTCTGGTTTGTTTGGTGATGGTTTCGAGTTTTGCTTGTAGAATTTTGTTTTTGCCTTGGAATTCGAATGATTTTTGTTTTTCTTTGAGTAGTTCTTGTCCGATTTTGTCCACTTCTTTGAGTTTTTCTTGGAATTGTGCTGATATTTCTTGTGTGAATTGTGATGTTTGAATTCCGGCTTATTATTCAAGCTTTAATTGTGCTTACTATTAGTTCATTTGGTTTATGCGCTTATCGAATCCCAGTTTAAGCTTCTGTATTTGTTTTTCAGCGGTGAATTATTACTGTTGCAGTATTTGATTGTGTTTTTGCTCCATTTGCTATAATTGTTAGTTAATAAGTGTTTAATTTTGAGCGCTCATTCTGTTAACAATTTGTTCGTGTTCGTGGAGTGAAATGCTTTTGACTGATTTCATCTCTTCAACTTTCTGTTCGGATTGTTTCAGTTATTACTCCAGGAACTGAATCCGGTAGCGCAATTCGGGTTCGTTTACAGTTTACTGGGATAAACGAATTGATTTTAGCTCGTTGTGGTCCTTCTAGTAAATCTGTTTCAAGCGAATATGAGACTGCTCGCGCTCAGCAAGTTGCTTTTTCAACTCCTCGTTATCGGCCTTCACTTTGTACATGTCGCTCGTCAAAGTGGTGATTTGGTCGATCATCCGAGATACGGCCGCCTCGCGCTCGCAAAATATCGCCTTCTTGATCTGCTCGAGCTGCGTGAGGTCGTCGGCCTCGTTGCAGTCCTCCGCCGCGCACTTAAGAGCGTACACAATATCCTCCAACCGCTACTCGTACAACTTCTTCTACACATCAATTTACTAACGATACAGAGTTGCCACTTCCATTTTTTAGTGTTGAAGTGGAAACTATTTTTAACTAACTACATATAATCAATTATAAAATATTTATGCAAAATGTAATGCTAAATCAAGTAAAATTACAGTAAATTGAAATAAATAACATCAACAACATCCAACTCATGTAATCATAACATCAATAAGAAATAATATTTTGTAAATTGCACCTGGTTTTATCAAGTAAAATAACTAGCATACAGTTTAGTAAAGTTAATATTTATGCTTGTTCTTCTTCTGGCTTAAAAAATACTGTAATTCTATTTTGGTTATTTTCATTTGAGTCTTTTGAGTGTAAATTTTAGATTTTTTGCGAGTCTGTCAATATTTTCTTGTATTACATCACATTGCATTTGCAATTAATCACAAAAATTAATTTCTTTTACCGTATAGTCGAATAGTCGTTTAATTTTCTTCAGCGCTTCGGTCGTTTTGTCCTCTTTTTGCTTCGTCATGAGCAAAAATTCTTGTGTATTTTCTGAACTGGGTTAATTCAAACGGTGCGAAGTAGAAGATGACGTGTTTTAATTATTCTAATTGAAGGAAAGAGAAATTGGGCCTAGGATCTTCGGAATCTGCAGTGGACGCATATTTGGAGTGGATTAGATTTAGTTGTACATTAATGAGTGAACAAACTAAATTATAATTGTATTTAATTCATTCCAGTTAGTGTTAAAAGATGTAAAAAGTATATACATTAATAAATAGCTAATATTTGACAAGCGCACAAAGAAAAATCCGTTAAAATAAGCGGAGCTCTTAAGTATGTAAGTAATAATTAATATAGATATTCTAAAATACTAATACATATTCTAAAATGCAACAGATACTAGTTTATAAAAAACACTAATTATATATAATTTTTATATATGGCTTTGTCACAGTTATAATTAATTACACTAACAGTAAGGGTCCCTCACTTGAGTTGAGAACTTGCAGTGAGTACTTGTATATTGTATAATACACACATAGGTTACGTTGTTGTTCGACACTACTCTTTGGATCTCACCAAAAACATACTTTTTTCGCAAAATCCCAAAACTGACGATTTCACACTACATTTTCTAGGGTTATCTCTTTGGCTTATCGCCACCCCAAAAACCTCTGTTAAGTAAAATATAAGTATTTTATCTATAAATTATTCATTAATCAACTTCAGTTTTCAGATTTTTCTCTTTCCTTCTAATGTGAGATCAATACAGGATTTAATATGCTTTAATCCTCTTATATAAGTATACACTGGCTGATGACAATCCTTGAAGATGAGGTGGGAAATTTATATATTTTGAAATAACATTTCACTACAGTTTAGTGTGTTAGTATACATAGTTCATATTCAGTCGTGAGTATTATTAAAATGATATTAACACGTATATTATACTTCTTTAATATTGTATTTAATATTTATCAATCAAATTAAGTAAAACAATCAAAAAAATTGTACTATTTGAGACACTTTTTGCACAATTGTTGAAATTAAACGTATTTGTAAAATGTTTTATCAATAAAAATGTATCCATAGATGTATCATAATAAAATCACTGATCTGACTGTCCCATATTTTAAAATTCAGTACATATCAATAACATAAAATTTTCATGATATAATATATCGCCTCTTTTATATGCTATCAATAACTTCGGTCATGTATCTTCACCTTGTCTTTTAACATTACACAGATAAATTGATCTACTAAAAAGCTATTTACTAACCTTAATATTAACTTAGTCAACCATATTTGTGTCAAAATATTATCTAAAGCGTCCCTGGTTTCTACATATTTTGTTCGAAACGAGAAACGATCAACAACCTGATAGTGAACCAAAGCACCAACTTCGTTCTAGATCAGTAGTATTCTGCTTCTCAACACCATTCCGTCTTCCACGATTCTTACAAAGTTTAGAACCTGATCGTATCTTCTCAGATATCAAATAACCAATAGAGTTCGATATCTTCCTCATTCTCCACTTTCGGTCACTAAAATGATATTTCTATCTCCCAGATAAGTTTGAAGCTGGAGCTCACTTCAACTTACTCCAGAGCGTCCTTCTTGAGCCTAACTCTTTAAAACCTGAAAGTGGTCCAATCCACCTTCAACTTCACGGGAACATCCGAAAACATTTCGTCTCTGGTCGATGTTCTTGATTCCAAAGCGATCATCAACCAGGTTAAACTGAACATAAACCTGGCTGGAAAGTACGTTTCTGGGCTCGTGATGACCCTGAAGCCGGAAGCGACCATTTCCGTGAGCAACCTGAAGATGTTCGGAGTCATCACCGCGGAGGTCCTGGCAGCGTTGATAACCATGAGTCAGTCCAGCGGCGCAGATGTTTAAGGAACCATCTGCGTTTAGATTTTAGGATCTTCCTGCTTCAACTGCCTCCAGTTCAGCATGGCTGCCTGCTGTCCTTCTGACTCCAATATAGTGAAGATTAACGACTACTATACCTGTTCCTGCAGCGACGCCACGAAGACCCTCCTGGACCCGCTCGCGCCCGGCTCCACTTCGTGCGTGTGCAGAGAGAGCTACTTCGCGAGTTATTCTTCTTGCGCTTTGTGTCCAGCCGATTCCACCTCGGCCAAGAACTCCGGCTCGTGCGCGTGTTCGTAACAGTTCCAGGCCCACAACACGGTCAGTAACACCTGCGACTGCACCCCTTCGTACTCCTCCAAGGTAAACGGAATCTGCTCTTGTTGTCCCGGGGCTTCAATCCAGGGAAACACCTGCCAGTGCACGCTCGGGGCCACGAGAGCCGGAGATACCTGCGTCTGCACCGCCGGCGCCACTTTGGTAAACGATATTTGTGTTTGTCCAACCGGCGCCGTCCTCACCGCCCAGGGAACTTGTTAGTGCCCGGAGTTCTCCACCTTGGTAAACAACGGTGGAGTCTATTCATGTAAGTGCATGGCCGGCGGCTCCATTTCCGGGACCTCGTGCGTCTGCACCACCGGCGCGACCTTGCTCTATGGGTAGTGCGTCTGTCCAGCCGGAGCCACGTTGACAGATAATATCTGTGTTTGTCCAGATGGCGCTTCGTTGGTGAACGAAGTCTGCGTCTGTTATAATGGAGCAATAATGGAGTAAAATAAATGTGTTTGTATAAAAGGTGCGTCTAAAAATTCCGCTGGATTATGTAAATGTAGTGTTGATTACACTTCAACGTTTGATAAAAATGGAGGTAACATGTATTGTTTAAACTTAAAAATGTGTTGTTCTAAAAGTAATCGCTTAGGATAAGGATATTGCTGTTCTGATGATAACGACTATAACACTTGCGATGTTTGAAGTTAATTTTTTTTCATTGACTCTATTTATTCTATTTATATTTTCGTCTTATAATGTTGCATAATTTAGCAAATTGTTTTACTCGGCAAATCTCCCACTCCTCAAATGGCTTGTCGAAGGAGACGTTCATGTGGCCGCTCTTGTTGCAAGTCAGTATCTTCTTGCAACATAAAGTTCAACCGTATTATTTACATTTTCATGTTCCTTGCTCCGCTTATCTGCAACATTGTCTTCATGTTCCACCCGGATTACTTCAACAACTCTTTTTGGAGGTCTTTCCCGGCGTTTAAGGAGAACAATTTTGATTTCGTGTGGATAATGAATATCCGCTTCGTTTTCACTTATTTCGTTTTCCATTCCGCTCTGTTTTTCTTCAGTTTATTTTAAGCGTTCAAATTAGTTGGAGTGGCCAAATTCGTTCACAGGGGTTTATTATTCGTAAAGGTCCCATTGCTAGTTGGGTTCTTTTTCCTCACGTTTGTGTTCCCGAACGAATCCATGCTTAACTTTTAGTATTTGATGATCGTTCTCGGAGCAATGTTTTAGGGCGTCATGATGCTCGCGGTTGTTGAAATCGGGTACGTTTGGTTCAATAAGGTTAAAAATGCGGCCATGCCAGTGCGCGTGCTCGTATTCATCGTGATGATTGGATTCATCGGACTCGGAATCACAGAATTCGCGTTCACTTATCTAAACTCAAGAAATATTCACGTGGTCGCGATGACAAGCGCACTGTGCGGAATATCTGGCATTATAATCGTACTCGCGCTTGTAAGCAAGCACGCGTCCATATTCCCTGTTTCATTCCTGATACTAATGACCGCATTCAGCTGCATTTACGGAAGCAACTTCGACTTCTTCGGAAACCAGAAGTTCTCATTCACTACCGAGTGCTTCAACGCATTCACGAGCATTGGCGCGATCACATGTTTCTTTAGCATTTTCTTAATGAATACAATGGAAATTAGCCTCAAACCTCTGTTTTTGGGAGTCGACTCACGTGGAAACCCAGACATGGGCGCCATGGTATCTCTGTCCGTCGATGATGACGCAAGAAGCGAAATGACAAGTTATTATTACTGGGCGTTCCACCTGGTTATGATAGGCGCAATTTGCTACATTGGTAATTTATCTTGTTGGCCACGAAATTATGATATGGTTCTCACTCATTGGTACTCAACAACAGGATCAAGCGCACTAATCAATATACTTGTACTTTGGACTGAATTTTGACCCTTAGTTGCCAGAAATAAGTACACTTTCTTGTGAGGTAAATTTATAATTAACACATATGGTCAAAAATAGAGTCTTTACAACCGGTACACGATGCTAAGCTTGTGCAGCACTAGTTAAAATAACAATAAATTAAAATTGATATTTTGAATGCTTTTCTGTAGATGTTCGAAAATTATGAACGGGTCTTCCGACGAGGAAGTGTTGTGGGAATCCTTTAGAGAAGCATTCAACAATTAGTTTGTGAAAGATGGCAAGATTATAATTGAAAAAGGAAACGCAGGATCTCGAATTAGAAACGAGGAACTGATTTGATAAATAATACATATATTTCAAACTATGACTATATGAGAGATATACTGTGTGATAGACTTATATGTAAGCTTAGCTTGTAAATTTATAAAGTACAAATATTATTTGAATCACTTGGAAAAAGGGATAGCAATGGCAAGACTGCAGAGACCTCCCACGAATAACCCACTATTGAGCATGAATGTTTATATGTTTGCTGCAAGTTAGCTGTCGTTTTTCTTGTTAACGCATGAAGAATATTTCATCATAGTTACAGATGATAACCATCCGTTAGACAACGCGAAAGTAATCATTGTTAAAATAGTAGCAACGTCAGACTTTATGATTGGACCTTTCTCGCAGTTTTTGTCATCACAAACATATTTAGGAAGAGCTTCTAACAAGAATATGACAAAAAATATAAGCCTTGATAACGCTAGAATCATACAAGCTTTTAAGTTTAAACAAGCATTTGCCCACTTGAACACCGGCATATATCTGCCAACCCAGTCAAATATCATAAAAGAAGTCATCATACCTATGTTCCACCAACCGTTGTCGTGACCTAGTTTGTTATATTTAGCATAGCTATTGAAAGGAATCGGGGCAATAATAGTAGGAAATATGGCCATTGAGATTAAAAATATAGTAAAGATGTTGATTGATGGAATAGTAATCATTTTGAATACTTATTTGAAACTGGACTTTTCATCATCATCTTAATCAAATGATTTTATCTATCTATTTAATTATTTAATATAGCGCTAGAGTTTAGTCCATATAAAGAAACAAAAGATGATATAACCAGCAGCTAAAATGAAGTAAATCAGAGTTTGATAAAATAGTGTATCATTGTATTTATCTTAAGAAATATGATTAATAGAAATGATAGCCTTAATAATAATGAGTACGAATTATGGTATCAATCCAGCAATACCATTTCCGGCCATTATAGCCTGTGCGTTAAGTGGCCCTAATTAGCAACCGATATCAAGTATAGTTGGGAAAAATAACCCATTTGATATTCCACATAGTGTGATGGGAATCAGAGTTATTATTGTCTTCACCATAACATTTGAAATTATAAGATGCAGTATTGGAATTATTATCAATGAAATTAACCATGTAATTAATGAAGTTAATACTAAAGAATTTGTATTGTTTTTATATCCTTTTAGCATCATATAAATCATTACCAACCAGTTACCAGCGCTATAACTCAAAGATGCTGCAGATAAGAATATAGGATCATAGAAAGCCAGCCAAAAGTCTACAGGAACAATGACACAGTTAAATGGTAACAATGATGCAATACCTAATAATATAAATATTCTGTGCAATTATTTTTATGTTCTAATGTCGTATACTTGCTAGACAGATTCTGTTTATTAGACTGTGTCTATTTACAATTTACATTCTGTAGTTTCTTATGCTGTTATCATATAATAATTGAAGTGAGGACATCATTTACTTGTCGCTCACTAATTACTATATCTTCAAAATACATTTATCAATACTACAATTTAGAAAACACTTTTGATTCGAATCAATATGTATAATAATTAAAGCATGTTGGTATAAATTATTTAAATATAAATTATTTGTACTTTAATTTTGTACCTTAATTTGATTGAAATTTGATTGATCAATTGTGCTATTTAATATTATATTAATTATTTTAAACTAATTATTTAAACTATTTATTCTATATAAACTATTTAAAAATGTACAAAATAATTATAGATTTTTTGGGACATTATCTACTGAACCATACTATATAATATTTGTCTTTGGATTATCTTAAATTATTTCTTATTATATTATGAAACAGAATACTAGAAATTCTCGTCTGTAATATAATTATAATTTGTGTTAATCATCTCAATTGTTTGTAACCCATAAGTTATAATGAATTATACCGCATTCAGCTGCATTTACGGAAGCAACTTCGACTTCTTCGGAAACCAGAAATTCTCCTTCACTACCGAGTGCTTCAACGCATTCACGAGCATTGGCGCGATCACATGTTTCTTTAGCATTTTCTTAATGAATACAATGGAAATTAGCCTCAAACCTCTGTTTTTGGGAGTCGACTCACGTGGAAACCCAGACATGGGCGCCATGGTATCTCTGTCCGTCGATGATGACGCAAGAAGCGAAATGACAAGTTATTATTACTGGGCGTTCCACCTGGTTATGATAGGCGCAATTTGCTACATTGGTAATTTAACTTGTTGGCCACGAAATTATGATATGGTTCTCACTCATTGGTACTCAACAACAGGATCAAGCGCACTAATCAATATACTTGTACTTTGGACTGAATTTTGGCCCTTAGTTGCCAGAAATAAGTACACTTTCTTGTGAGGTAAATTTATAATTAACCAAATAGTGGCTGATGACGTTCATTCACCACCTATTTTTGCTACTAATAACATTAAGGAATCTAGAAACTTTGTATTATAAATCGAGAAAATATTTTTGTTAGGATTATCGTGAGTGCACAGATTGAATTGAAGTAAGTCCATAAGAGCATTCTCTTATAGACCCTAAGAGAAGTTAAACATTTGGAAGATGGAAGTTTTATCTTCACAGTTTATAAATAAAATTTTGATTTTGGAAAATAATAATTTCACTCAATAATTTTAGAAGCAGAAGAGACCGAGCACGGTGGTGGTGATGTTATCTTACTACACTGCCCCCGTACACAATGACATGGAAGACTTTGAATATTACTGAAAGCTGCAAAATAATATTTCAATAAATGGTCAGAATAATTTTACTGCTAAGAGTGATAGAACAAGTTTGATACTATTTATGTTCGATTCAGAGGTGCCTCTGCGCACAACTTTAGTATCTCAAAAAATCAGGCTTTGTCAACGCTCTGAAATTAGCCTCAAACCTCTAACAATGAAATTAAGTTAAGATATTAGGCTCCGATTTAATAGTATTTTTCAATCCCAAAATTGCAAATTTTAAAGATGCTGATTTAGATTAATTACTGTTCGTTCTTTTTTTAATTGCTGACTGCAGAATCAATATAAGCCCGCCAAAACAGTGCAGTCGGAGATTGACCTCATAATGACCAAAATTGACCAGAAATACGAACAATAGTACTTGGTTAAACTGTACGAGCACCTGAAGATGCTTACTTCCAAATCGCTTGAAGAATTCGTATTCGGACACAATAAAAGAGACTTCGCACTGTTTGAAGCGTTTCAAAATGAAATACAACATTTATACGACACAAATAATGAAATGAAACTCATGAGAGTCTACCTGAAATTAGTTAACAAATCAAACGGAATATTGAAAAATTCAGTGTTGGATTAAGGAATTTGGTATTTCAGGTTATTATAATTCGTGGTCTGCGTTTCACCAGACGCCTCCGGCTAGCCCCCCAAGGGGCCTAGTGAAACTTGACGTCCAGGGGCTCGGCGCCCCTCCAAAGATCGATACCCCAGATGGGCCCCTCGATCTTTTTCTCCCTCCTCGGAGACTAATTGGAGTGGAAACCTCAACTTAATATAACCTAAGTTATAAAATTCTTGGATTAAGTTATACATTTATACCAGTGATATTTAAAAATGTACATTTACGGAGATTTTATTATCATACTTATTTTAAATATTCTTATTTCTCATATTAATTTTTAGTTTTCCATCTATTGTATTTTAGGAAATCTTTAAAAACATTAAACGTACTAAAACAAAAGACATTTAAATATTTTGTATTATAGCATGTGTTGTAATAACATGCATGTAATGAACTGAATTTTATGATTAAGATTGATTTAACTTTTTTATTAATAAATTAATTTGTGGTTAATTTGTGGTAAATATATCTTAAAGTATTTTATTTCATCCAAATGAGTCCACTTCTCAAAAATTATGATATTTATAAATGTAACAGTATTTACAAATGTATAAAATTTAAATATATAATTATGCCAGAATTTACAACTAACATACAATATAATTCATAATTATTGTAGCAAACGTGAAATAATAGTAAACACATTTATAATCAAGAATTTACAATTTTATTAATTTGAATCATAATCTAAATATCGTATTGAATAGAATACATTATTAAAAACAGTAAAAGTTCATAACTTGATCTATTCGATATAGATTGTGCATAATACAATTAATTCAATTTCTATCGCTTTCTCAACATTCGGATACTCATAAACTCTTTTCGTCACCTAAGTACACCTAAATATAGAGCTCACTTAAGCCTACTCCAGAGCTTCTTTCTTGAGTCTGACTCTCCAAAACCTGAAAGTAATCCAATCTGCCTTCAACTTCACTGGAACATCTGAAAACATCTCATCTCTAGTCGACGTCCTGGATTCCAAAGCGGTCATCAGCCAAGTTAAAATGAACATAAACCTGGCTGGAAAGTACGTTTCCGGGCTCGTGATGACCATGAAGCCAGAAGCGACCATTTCAGTGAGCAACCTGAAGATGTTCGGGGTCATCACCGCGGAGGTCCTGGCAGCTTTGATAACCATGAGTTAGTCCAGCGGCGCAGATATTTAAGGAACCATCTGCGTTTAGATTTTAGGATCTTCCTGCTCCAGCTGCCTCCAGTACAGCATGGCCACCTGCTGCATAACAAATGCGCTTATTATCAGTTAGAACAATTATTATGCATGTGAATGCCCATACGGATCAATTGTAAACGAATAATCATCGGCTTGTATTTGCCCTATTGGAGCCATAATATCGAATAATATATGTAAATGTCCGAATTTTAGTTAATTAATATAAGTCAATTCGATTTATATTTGCTAGTGCAACACTAATATGATTTTATAAGATGGAAAATGTATTTGTATTCCACATGCATCATAAGTAGATTCCATTTGTTTGTGTCCAGATAATTCTATTAATGACAAACAAACTTGTGTCTGTTAACCTAAATGGTCTATTATGATTAATGACGTTTGTACTTGCTCACCATAGGGTTCCTAAATAATAAACGGTTAGTGTTAATGTTTCAAAGGAGCTTAAATAGATGTAAATGGAATTTGTTAATGCACTACAGCTGGGACAACACTGTAACACAATAGTTGTATGTGTACATAAGATTATTCGTATGGTTGGATTTCTTCAGGATAATTTTGGTGTTAGAATGTTCAATTATGTTGCACTTTGTGTTGGGCTAAATTAGGAAACCAATACAGATGTTCAGATAGTAATTATCATCAATGTGAGTATAATTCAAATAATAAAAGTCTGTTGAAGTGATATTCACATAATTATTAATTTGATATCATATTTGAATATAGTAAGTGGGTTGTCATGATTTATGAGATGAAGATAGAATGATTTCTAAACGAGCTTTAGTACTGATGACAAGGTTACAGTTAAGTGAGTAATTATTGGATATGAAACAAAAATATTTTGGTGATTCTTGTATAAATATAATAGTTAAACGAAGCGATCATCAAAACTAATTCATTTCTTGTTTATTGCGGTTTATACGAATATGTGGCTAATTTGTTCTTTAATTATTTTGCAGTCTTCGATGAGTCCGACGATGCCGCATTTGAAGTCTATTTCTTCGCTGATTGGCATGTACCATATGTTTCCTTCAACTATTTCGTTCTTTTTGCCTTCGTGTTTCATTATTTTCTGTTCTATAGCATTTGTGAGTTTGAATTTTTGGAGGCCGAAGTTAGCCACTTCTTGTATTTCTCCCTGTTGGCTTGGGATGGACAGGAACGCGACTGGTTTCTGGCTCAGGTTTATATTGGTAAGTGTGCTCTGAATAACGAGCGTGCTGAAGTATTTAAGCTTTGTATTGAAGTTGAACACGTTATTCACCTTGGCATATGCATTCTAACTTATCACAGCATCGTTATTGTCCTCAACTTCTTCTTTGAACTATCCAGCTGACACTTATGTCTCGTATTCGGCTGCTTGTTGTTAAATAACAGGCAATATAATTTCGAGCTTCTCACCCGAGCGGATTACAACAGTTTAAAGCGTTAAAGTTAAAACGGTCAGAACCCTTTGAAGATTAAACGAGTCAAATTCATCGCTGAAAACGATAAGAATCCCGAGGTACTGTTTTGCAACGCAAATTATTTTGTAGTTTTCGTATTGAGTTTGGACGAATTTTGTTTTCTGATTAATTAATAGTTGGAACATTAGCTTTGAAAGAGAAGTTAGTGTTGAGGGCTTTAGAGCAGGGTAGGAGGGGTTGTGCACGGACTGGAGGAGGAAGCCGTTCAAGGTGAAGAGGGAAACCTCTTGAATCTGGTTCATGGTTTCAAATTGGAGTGTAAAAAATAATATTTATAGTTGGTTATGAATATGTGTAAAGTAAATGATGTAATTAAAAGATGAATGATGTTTAAAAGAAATGAAGGAATGACAGCAAAAGCTAAGCATAGCTAAACTTTGCCGGAATATATCTTCTTTAATGTCTTTATTTCTCTAATGTCTGCATTATTACATGTGCGTTAATTTAACTTGTTGAGAACAGGGATAAATCTAAAATGTGAAACGTGAAATTCCAAAATCCAAAAATTACTTCAAAATTTTGAAAGAAGCAAAACTCGATATTACAACAATACACACTAAATAACGCATTGTCATACCACACCACTTCCCGCCTCACAACCTAAAAAATGGAAGGAGACTCACGCCCAGTGGCTAAAATATGGCCAATCGAATTTTGGTAACGTAACGACGTTTCAGTATGGCTTACCGCTATAAACATGAAGAAGTACAACCAGTCCTTACGTCGCGCCGACATTTGCGGACGCTCACTCATGCTCTTGAATGAAACAGAACTCAAGGACATCGGTGTTGATTCATTAGGTGACCGCAAGGCTCTCTTATATGAAATCGGCCGTCTCAACAGCTGGGAAGGTTTCCTCTGGAGATACGAACTCGATGACTAAAACGGTGAAACTCTCACTCTCGAATTGATCCTTTCTCTTTCTCCAAACAAAATGAGTGCTATCTGCTGCGTCAGAGATGCCAACGGTACCGAAGAAATCCCAACCGTCAGAGTTACCTGGAGCTTCACTCATGGTGATGCCAAGAACGAAGACGCCATCGAACGCTTCTCCACCCAAGCTACTTATGATTAAAAACAAAACAGAAGCATTATCAGATTACCATGCCCAGTTAGCGAGGCAGAAGTTGAAGTTGAGCTTGTTTGAGTGAAAATATACAAATATCTTTTAAATATAATAAATTGTATCAAATAGCTCACATGAAGCTTCTACCACCTAGCATTGGCAGGAATTCTGTCCAAATAAGCAAAACTGTGTATAATGAGCTTGAAAGTGTGGTGGAGTACCAGTGGGTGAGTTGCATTTCTTTGGTGATTGGAGCGACGGTGAAGTTTCCGATGTAGCAGATGGCTCCGATTGCGACGAGGTGGAATGCCCAATAGTAGTAGCTGGTTTGGTCTGATCTGGTGTCGTCATCGCAGTCCATGGACACCATGGGTCCGAATTCTGGGTTTCCGCGTGGGTCTTGTCCAACGAACAGTGGTTTGATCGATAATTCCATTACGTTCAGCACAAAAACGGCAAGTAAGCACAGTACAGCTGCGATTGAAGCCAGCGCGTAGTAGCAGTCGTGATTGAAGCTGTATTTCCCTTTAAAAATATTATAATAAGTGAAGTCCAGGTTGCTCCCGTACACGCAGCTCAGCCCCGAAAGTAGAACCACGAACGAAACTGGGAAGCTGGACGCGTGCTTAGCAACAAGCGCGAGTATGAATGCGATAGCAGATAGCGCAACGCAAATGGCTGTCATGACGGTCACGTTAACATTACTTGAGTTCAAAAACGCGAATACGAACTCGGTCACACCTAAGCCGAAGAACACGATCATCAAAGTGAACACAATAATTCTAATTGGGAGAGCGGAGTCTTTTAATTTGTTGAACCAAACGTAACCGAGCTCGGTCACTGAGAGCATCAAAAAGAACTGGAATATTCCGCCCAGAACGATCATCAAGTACTGGAAATTGAGCATTGACTTATTTGGGAAGACAAACGTTAAGAAGAAGAAACCAACTAAGAATGGAAGCTTCAAGAACAAGAGACCACGGTGGACGAACTTTGCTACCACGGCCAGAGTCCCACAGGTCTAAAACAAGCTAAAAGCTAGAAGGACGATGTGATACACGAAATACGTGAACACAAAACGAATGTTCATTATCCACACGTAATCGTAGCCAAATTCCTTGTAGGCAGCGAAACCGCTCCAAAACTTGTTGTTGAAGTACTCGGGATGAAACATAAACACAATATTACAAATAATCGGAATGAGCAACATAAACACATAAAAAATCCTGTTGAACTTCATATGACACATTGACACAGATCTGCAGCAACCACGCGGAATGCAACAAACCATTTACAATGAAGTGGAGATGGTTGATGGATTACTACTCTGATACGGATATTTGCGAATTAATTCTAAAATAGAACTGATAATCTCCAAAAATTAACGCATCACGACTGTGTTATCTGAACTCAATTTCTTATTTGCGACATCAGCTTTTAAGTAAAAATATTAATAATCACAATATGATATAAGGTAAACAGCAACATAATTAATAACAATTCACCAGAACGCTCTGTCCTTTGCGCACATCGGGAAAACCTCAGTCCAAAGCAGGAGTGCACCCAAAATAATTCCACCAATTCCGTTCAGGTACCAGTGTTCTAATTTCATTTACTTGGTTGTTGTGTATACTGTGAGATTATTCAGGAAGCAAACTGCTCCCATCATTACAAGATGGAATGCCCAGTAATAATAACTTGTTTTAGATGATTTTGGATCCTCGTCCTCTATTGTTGAGACCATTTCACCGAACATCTGGTTCTAACTAATTGTTCCCTTGAACATTGGAATGAGTGATATCTCGGTCACTGTGAATATAAAACATCCAAGAAAACTGAAAATGCTCAAAATTGAAGCGAATGCGTAATAACAGTCGTTATTAAATTAGTGCTTAAAAGTGGATGCGAAATTCCAGTTAGCAGAATACACTGTAGAAGCTGCATAAATAAGAAATGCAATACAGACTGGCATGCTCGATGAGTGCTTTGCAATAATTGAGAATAAAATCGTCAAACCCCATGTAGCAATTAATATAGCAGTTAATACTTATATCGTATCTGAATCCGATTTCAAGAACGTGAACGCGAAGCTAGCTATTCCAAGACCATAAAATGCTATTAAAAGCACGAATAACAGTATGCGCACAAATTTTGGAGCGTCACGTAACCCATCAAAACCTACATAGGTCAGCTCAACTAAAACAAAGCACAAGAAGAATTAGTAAACTGAACCAAGGAAAATCGCTAAATATTAAAAGTTTTCAAGAGCCTTATTCGGAAATATGAATGTGAGAATGAGGAAACCGGCTAGAAACGGTAATTTGATGAATAAAAGACCTCTGTGCATCACTTTAGCCACTCCAACAAGTGAATCACACAATGCGAACAGTGAAAAGGCAAGCAGAATACAGTGATAAATGAAATAAGTGAACACAAAACGGATATTCAAAGCCCAAACTGGAGAAAAGTTAGGGTCTGAAAAAGCCTTGAAATAAGAAGTGAATTTAACCACAAAATAGGATTCGTTGAACATAAAGATTATATTGCATATTATCGGAATTAGCAACATAAATATATAAAAGATCCTGTTGAAACGCATTCCACATTACGAGGCAGACTAACAGCATCTAAATACTGAACTAAAAACGCAACATAAACCACTAGCGGCACCACAAATAGCCCCGATTCCAAACATTGTATCTGAAGTGGAAACTACTTAAGTGAAATATATTATATTGCAGATATATGATACCCACTCCATTTTTAACAATGTTATAATCTTAGAAAGGATAAATATCAGAAAATGATAACGTTCGCGAAATCTATAAATCTATTCAGTCGTGTTAATCTTCGTTAGCATCACTATTTTAAAGTTAGTAATCTCCTTAACGGTATAATCCATAAAAACAAAATTTTTGTGAATTTTGCAACTCAACATTATTATCGTTTCATGAAAATAACGAGTGTTAATAATTACAATTAAGTTAATACGTATGCAATAATAATATTTCATAACTCGAATAAGAAATTGAAACTATTGGTAATGTTCTGAAATATGGAAATATTGTAAGTAATTCAGGTATTTACTAATATAATTTGCAGGAACCATAAACTAAAACATACTAAACACAAACAACGTAAACGGAAATGGCAAACTAATAATTATAAAGTCAACTTTCAAATTCCTATTCAAAAAATAATATATAATATAATATAAATAAAGGTAAATATGAACATTAAATGAGACTTTAATAAGTATAAAAGGAACGAGAATAAGTTGAGAGTCTTCTTCTTTCACCATAATTTTATAAAAAGGAAAATCAATTAATTGATGAATAATTGTTGCAAAGCATAAATGAAAGTATGGAAAAGACAAAATTTACGTCCAGTTTCAAAACAAAGGGCTAAGTTATATTTGGCGAATAAGAGGTTAAACATTCTGTATATATAGTTGATTTTGATACTCACTTGTTTATTTACAGAAAATGGTCCATTAATAATATGCAAATACCGTAAAATATTCGGATATAATTATAATAATTTGATATGGTGAAACCATAGAAATGTAAGCAGGTTATTTTCAAAGCGCCTTAAATACAAAAGAACATATTTGTAAAATAAATAGCAGAAAACTAAGGGGAGATAAAATAATACTAGGATATTAATAAACTTAAGTTATTTTAGGCAGAAAATGAATAAGTAAGTAATATTAAGTTTGATATCCGCGTATAATAAACTATTAATAGCGAATAAATTCCTTGGATGATCTCGTAGTAACTTCGAATAACATAAAATGATGCAAATATAAATACTACGAAAAAGTAAACCAACATTAAATACACAACCTACAGTAAACTACAAGATAAGATTAGCGCAACTCAATTTGACCAACAATAGAAACTACATTAAAAAGTGTAAATTTCCAACGAATCTCCTAATAATCAATAAGTATTTGAAAATCAGTCATTTACAAATATTCAAATGCAACAACCTAACTTAAACTCTCACTAACAAATGAAAACGCAACAGTTCAAAACCAAATTAACTGACTAACAACACCAGTTCCCGAAAAACACAAAAACTAACATTTTCCCAACCCTCGTTCACCACTCCCTCCCTCCAATAATTCAATTCACTGAACCAACAACGTAAAAGTTCATCCTTTAAAGTGAACAAATCGAATAAACGAATTAAATAAACATTTAAAGCGAAAACCAAACTGAATAAATGAGCCCAAAACTGAATAAACAGAAATCCCTGCACAAAAGGTCCGAAATCGTTTGCATTTCACCGAGAAAGCAAATTGACATGGATTTGATTCAACTGTTAAATTAAATTGAAAACGATTTGATAAAAACGAACGAACAGGAAAAAAGAGCTAATATTGTTCAAACAGAAACTCTGTAATATAACCACCACTTATCAGATTTAGAAATATAAACGAATTACAACTCAAATACCGTTTTTGAAACACCAAAACTGCAATAGCAGGTTCTTTCAATTGTCTCTCCGACGAATAATGTATACGCATAACCAGCCAAAACAGTGCAGTCGGAAATAGACCTCATAATGACCAAAATTGACCCGAAATACGAAAAATAGTACTTGGTTAAACTGTACGAGCACCTGAAGATGCTTACTTCCAAATCGCTTGAAGAATTCGTGTTCGGACGCAATAAAAGAGACTTCACACTGTTTGAAGCGTTTCAAAATGAAATACAACATTTATACAACACTAATAATGAAATGAAACTGATGAGAGTCTACCTGAAATTAGTTAACAAATCAAACGGAATATTGAAAAATTCAGTGTTGGATTAAGTTATACATTTATACCAGTGAACAATATCATAACTAATACATAAAACTGAAAGTAAAACATTTATACATTTATTTTGTTTAAGATTCGTATAGATACATTGATTTTTCATATTCTGCTATATTGCTTCTACGTATAATTTTTAGCTGAATATTGATAAACCATTAATTATAAAGTATATAATTTATAAACGAACTATTACAAATTGAAAACATTACCACTAACTTTTGACGATAATAATAATAAGATTTAAACTTTATTCTTACTATTTTCAAAATTATATATTCTCGAGATAATATTATCATCTATATAAGTCCGCTTCTCAATAATGCTGGTTACAATCTATTATACAAATATCTAAAACTAAAATACTTAATATTGTTGTAATAATTTACTTGTAAAACATAATAAAATCCATATGTATTGTATCAAACAATAAATGTTGGTAAATACGCGGATCGTCACTGATATACTATTTTAATAAATATATACAACAAAGGCTATAGAATATAATATCTTTCTGCAAACCACAAAAGCACATACATTGATACATTCATCAAATATCAAGGTTAACACATTAAATTCATTACCTCTATTATTTTCAATTTTCGGTCACTAAAATGATATTTCTCTCACCCAGATAAACCTGAACCTGGAACTCACTTCGGCCTACTCCAGAGCTTCATTCTTGAGCCTAACTCTTTAAAACCTGAAAATAGTCCAATCTGCATTCAACTTCACCGGAACCTCCGAAAACATCTCATCTCTGGTCGACGTCCTGGATTCAAAGGCGATCATCAACCAGGTGAAACTGAACATAAACCTGGCTGGAAAGTACGTTTCCGGGCTCGTGATGACCCTGAAGCCAGAAGCGACCATGACCGTGAGCAACTTGAAGATGTTCGGAGTCATCACTGCAGACGTCCTGGCAGCTTTGATAACCATGAGTTAGTCCAGCGGCGCAGATATTCAAGGAACCATCTGTGTTTAGATTTTAGGATCTTCCTGCTCCAGCTGCCTCCAGTTCAGCATGGCTACCTGCTGCATAACAAATGCTCTAATCATCAGCTAGAACAATTATTATACGTGTGAATGCCCATACGGATCAATTGTAAACGAATAATCATCGGCATGTATTTGCCCTATTGGAGCCATAATATCGAATAATATATGTAAATGTCCGAATTTTAGTTAATTAATATAAGTCAATTCGATTTATATTTGTTAGTGCAACACTAATATGATATTATCCGATGGAAAATGTATTTGTATTCCACACGCATCATAAGTTGATTCCATTTGTATGTGTCCAGAAAATTCTATTAACGACAAATAAACTTGTGTCTGTTAACCTAAATGGTCTAATATGATTAATGACGTTTGTGCTTGCTCACAATTAGGCGCATAAATAATAAACGGTTAGTGTTAATGTTTCAAAGGAGCTGAAATAGATTCAAATGGAATTTGTTAATGCACTACGCCTGGGACAACACTGTAACACAATAGTTGTATGTGTACATCTGATTATTCATAAAGTTGGCTTCCTCAAGGAAATTTTTGGTGTTAAAATACGTAATTATGCTGCACTTTGTGCATGGCTAAGACAGGCGATGAGAGATATGGTTGTTCTGATGACTATTATCATTCTTGCGAGTATGATTCAAATAATGAAAGTATATTGAAGTGATAATTTCTAAAATAATTATATTTTTTCAAATAATTTTCTTATTGTACATGTCTCTATGTATTTATCTAAAATAAATCTTTCACACAACTCTAAGTTTAACATATCTATCACATAATATATATTGTACTTTTATCTAATATTCCATATTCCATCTTGCAACGTGCATTTGTCATTATATTTTATAGTTTATTCACTACCAATTAACTTTAACTTGTTATCATGAGTTAAATTCAAGTCTTTGAAAATTTATCTAAATTGGATTGATTTAGAATAGTTCATGATCACATTACCTTCTTTTGATTTAAATCGTATTGATAATATTTATACATTTTCATTTTCTATATTTAATAACGGATCCCCATTTAAAAATTCTGATTAGTCAATATATTTGATAAGAAAATTCTGATTCAAATTCATATTTCATAAGTCCATTCTTCACAGACACACTATTCTGCTAATTAGTAAGCTATAATATTGTTGTGATCGTTTAATTCAATAACTTAGGACATAAACATTTTATTGTAGGAAAACACAATTATTGTAAAAGTTAGAAATCATTGTTAGCACGTGGTGCATAAAAATCTATAATTGTCTATTTAATTTATAGCATCTTTAGTAGTTCTAATGTATTATCTGAAGGGCAATATTAACTTTGTTTCTTTTTCATTTTAGATGTGTAGATTATTAAAATATTAATAAACGTAATTACGTTCTAATTAAGAATAATAAATATAAACTTGCATATCATAAAAATAATTTTGTAAAAATACCATCTGTGGGGATTGAACCCACGCGGACTGACGCCCAAGAGATCTTAAGTCACTCGCCTTAACCACTCGGCCAAAATGGTACACAGAATAATTTATATCAATATGACATTTTTTGTTATATTTTTATCTCAATAATTTTTGATGATAATTCGAAAGAACATAATAACAATAACATTCTGCGTTGAAAGAACACAGTCATTGCACCTAGAGGCTACCTTATAACTGAACCCTTGAGCCCGTTATACCACAAGAATTATTAAAATATTAAAAATATATATTATTTATACTTGGTCATAGTAAAATAACTAGTATATATTTATTTATTGCGTTTGGATGTATTGTTGGATTGTTGCTGTTGAGTGAGTTATTATTATATTTTGCAATTATCTCTGATACGCTAGTCCAAAGATTCATACCAGCCATCCCAAAGATAACTGCCGAACTAACTTAGGTTGTCTGAGGAGGCTATTCAGAGTGACAATCCTAGAAGATGAGGTATGATGTTGAGATTAGTTTGTGGTAACGTTATGTGTAACTAAGTTTGGATTTGTTGATTGTCATGATTTATGAGATGAAGATGGAGTGATTGAATTGAGCCTTAGTACTGATGATAAGGTTACAGTCAAGTGAGTCATTTTATTTTGCAATTATTTTTAATCCCAATAATTTTAAGATATCAATAATTTCAACCCATGCAGTTACTTCGCAATTTCTAAAAATCTCCACCCCAATGAACATCTGCCCTGCGTTCTCCACCGAGTTCAAGCGCTTCACTTTGAATTAAGACCTCACGAACAAATACAAGAATCTAAATTTGAGTTATTTCACAACGCAATTAATGAGCCCGAACCTGAGGCACCTGAATTTGAAACACAAACTTTTACGAGAATTGTTCAACGAAAATGAACTGAACGAAGAGGAAACGAACAATTTAATCCAGAAAAGCATCCTAAAGGACAGCAAAATACTTCAATACAGTAAGAACAAAAATATAAATATATAGGACACAAAAGAAATGGAGAAACTGCTCGGAGAAACAAAACTGCTCAGCGAAAGCGCCATGAAAATTATAGACGAAGCCGAAAGAATCAACAACGAAAGCCAAAAACAACGCAAAAAAGATAAATACATAGAACTACAAAAACAAGTAGAAGAAATGAAACAACTAAAACGCGCACAGCAAAGCCAGCAAGAGCAAGCGATCGCAGACGACATCGACAAGATCATCCAAGAAAGCAAGAACAAGAACCAAAAGGGACAGGACGCAGAAAAGGTCAACGAACTGAGCCTTTCTCAAGACACACGCCGAGTTGAGCAGCCAAACGACCACAAAATGCGAATCAGCAAACTGAAGGAATAACGAGAAGCGGTCGACAAAATGATGCAGTATTTCAGCAAGAACGAACTTGACGAACTATTCAACAACAAGGGCCAGCCTCGCGATAGTTACGATTTGCTGACGGAAGAACTCGACCAGGAAGCTCTGCAGCAGCACGTTGTCGCCGAAGACTTTCCATTAAAAGAAACGCTGGACAATGAACAAAGCAGTAACTCGAACCTATAAGGCGAGCTAGATACGTCCAAGGCGCAAAATACAGAGAAATCAGACGAAAGCTCCGTTGATCCAAATTATCTCACCATTTCACAGATGTAAAAGAGCCAACATCAGAAACGCTTAGAAGAAATTAAACACGAAATTATGCTGGTCGAAAGCATGTCCTAGTTATCCAAAGACGCGCTTTTAGGCAACACAAATCTATTCAAAAGGGATAAGACAAGCGATTCCAAAGTTAATTAACCAAATCTTCAAAATCACTTGATAATGGAAGATGTTAAAAACGAATCGCCTTAAGAACTCACTGTGCCAGGACTTTCTTTAGATCCTCTAAAACTTGAAAAACGCGTACAGCAAAGCCAGCAAGAGCAAGCGATCGCAGACGACATCGACAAGATCATCCAAGAAAGCAAGAACAAGAACCAAAAGGGACAGGACGCAGAAAAGGTCAACGAACTGAGCCTTTCTCAAGACACACGCCGAGTTGAGCAGCCAAACGACCACAAAATGCGAATCAGCAAACTGAAGGAAGAACGAGAAGCGGTCGACAAAATGATGCAGTATTTCAGCAAGAACGAACTTGACGAACTATTCAACAACAAGGGCCAGCCTCGCGATAGTTACGATTTGCTGACGGAAGAACTCGACCAGGAAGCTCTGCAGCAGCACGTTGTCGCCGAAGACTTTCCATTAAAAGAAACGCTGGACAATGAACAAAGCAGTAACTCGAACCTATAAGGCGAGCTAGATACGTCCAAGGCGCAAAATACAGAGAAATCAGACGAAAGCTCCGTTGATCCAAATTATCTCACCATTTCACAGATGTAAAAGAGCCAACATCAGAAACGCTTAGAAGAGATTAAACACGAAATTATGCTGGTCGAAAGCATGTCCTAGTTATCCAAAGACGCGCTTTTAGGCAACACAAATCTATTCAAAAGGGATAAGACAAGCGATTCCAAAGTTAATTAACCAAATCTTCAAAATCACTTGATAATGGAAGATGTTAAAAACGAATCGCCTTAAGAACTCACTGTGCCAGGACTTTCTTTAGATCCTCTAAAACTTGAAAAACGCGTACAGCAAAGCCAGCAAGAGCAAGCGATCGCAGACGACATCGACAAGATCATCCAAGAAAGCAAGAACAAGAACCAAAAGGGACAGGACGCAGAAAAGGTCAACGAACTGAGCCTTTCTCAAGACACACGCCGAGTTGAGCAGCCAAACGACCACAAAATGCGAATCAGCAAACTGAAGGAAGAACGAGAAGCGGTCGACAAAATGATGCAGTATTTCAGCAAGAACGAACTTGACGAACTATTCAACAACAAGGGCCAGCCTCGCGATAGTTACGATTTGCTGACGGAAGAACTCGACCAGGAAGCTCTGCAGCAGCACGTTGTCGCCGAAGACTTTCCATTAAAAGAAACGCTGGACAATGAACAAAGCAGTAACTCGAACCTATAAGGCGAGCTAGATACGTCCAAGGCGCAAAATACAGAGAAATCAGACGAAAGCTCCGTTGATCCAAATTATCTCACCATTTCACAGATGTAAAAGAGCCAATATCAGAAACGCTTAGAAGAGATTAAACACGAAATTATGCTGGTCGAAAGCATAGCTTAATAAGACTAATATTATTAACTTTGTATTACAGACGAACCCCTAGAGATAACCGACGAACAAATGGCTCCATATACTTTGAAAACCTTTAGCCATTATATCACAACGTTAATGCCTCCTGTTGAGCCTAAATAAATCATAGTGCTCGAATAAGAATATATCCAAGAATTTGTCCTCGATCCACTCACTTTGGTTTTCGACACAGAATCGAACTACGATATCATGAACTAGTAGGTAAATTTCGGCTAAGTAGAATAGGCGAAGCCACTGTTCTTCAGCTCTTTCGCTCAGCTACCGCTCGAACGCGAAATACTAATTCCGTAAGCCAACATACCAATGGATTGTCCTCTATTTGTCGAATTCAGAGACGAAGCCATCGTTAGCCAAATGGTCGATTTGTTATAAATTGAAGAACGCCAAACCGTGCCAATTCACGAAAGCGAATTGCTTTCCTTAGAACCACTGCACGTGGTCCGCTATGTTGATCTAGACGGGAACGAAATATATGTAGATCGTCTCAATCTGGTCGACGAGACCTAACCGGATTTCGTCTAGCTCTATCACCAAAACATAAGTTCGCTCGATCCGTTGACCGGTGTCCAAACTGTGGTGTTGAGTCAAACCTTGCCGGCCGAAACTCTATCCGTTGAAGAGGTCTAGCTGTTGCAGTTCGACCCACGTCACAGCAGCGAACTCGCGGCAGAGGAATATAAATCCAATGACATCGTCTTGCAAAAAGAGATGGCGATTGAAAAGCCTAAGTTAAGCGGCAAGACTTCGCAGCTCAAGTATCCACAAACAGACTCGCTGTTGAGCAGAACCACCAAATCATCAATCAACAGTAAACAAATATGTCTTACCCAGATTGATAATTCCGGAGAATACGAACCCCTAGAGATAACCGACGAACAAATGGCTCCATATACTTTGAAAACCTTTAGCCATTATATCACAACGTTAATGCCTCCTGTTGAGCCTAAATAAATCATAGTGCTCGAATAAGAATATATCCAAGAATTTGTCCTCGATCCACTCACTTTGGTTTTCGACACAGAATCGAACTACGATATCATGAACTAGTAGGTAAATTTCGGCTAAGTAGAATAGGCGAAGCCACTGTTCTTCAGCTCTTTCGCTCAGCTACCGCTCGAACGCGAAATACTAATTCCGTAAGCCAACATACCAATGGAATGTCCTCTATTTGTCGAATTCAGAGACGAAGCCATCGTTAGCCAAATGGTCGATTTGTTATAAATCGAAGAACGCCAAACCGTGCCAATTCACGAAAGCGAATTGCTTTCCTTAGAACCACTGCACGTGATCCGCTATGTTGATCTAGACGGGAACGAAATATATGTAGATCGTCTCAATCTGGTCGACGAGACCTAACCGGATTTCGTCCAGCTCTATCACCAAAACATAAGCTCGCTCGATCCGTTGACCGGTGTCCAAACTGTGGTGTTGAGTCAAACCTTGTCGGCCGAAACTCTATCCGTTGAGGAGATCTAGCTGTTGCAATTCGACCCACGTCACAGCAGCGAACTCGCGGCAGAGGAATATAAATCCAATGACATCGTCTTGCAAAAAGAGATGGCGATCGAAAAGCCTAAGTTAAGCGGCAAGACTTCGCAGCTCAAGTATCCCCAAACAGACTCGCTGTTGAGCAGAACCACCAAATCATCAATCAACAGTAAACAAATATGTCTTACCCAGATTGATAATTCCGGAGAATACGAACCCCTAGAGATAACCGACGAACAAATGGCTCCATATACTTTGAAAACCTTTAGCCATTATATCACAACGTTAATGCCTCCAGTTGAGCCTAAATAAATCATAGTGCTTGAATAAGAATATATCCAAGAATTTGTCCTCGATCCACTCACTTTGGTTTTCGACACAGAATCGAACTACGATATCATGAACTAGTAGGTAGATTTTGGCTAAGTAGAATAGGCGAAACCACTGTTCTTCAGCTCTTTCGCTCAGCTACCGCTCGAACGCGAAATACTAATTCCGTAAGCCAACATACCAATGGAATGTCCTCTATTTGTCGAATTCAGAGACGAAGCCATCGTTAGCCAAATGGTCGATTTGTTATAAATTGAAGAACGCCAAACCGTGCCAATTCACGAAAGCGAATTGCTTTCCTTAGAACCACTGCACGTGGTCCGCTATGTTGATCTAGACGGGAACGAAATATATGTAGATCGTCTCAATCTGGTCGACGAGACCTAACCGGATTTCGTCTAGCTCTATCACCAAAACATAAGTTCGCTCGATCCGTTGACCGGTGTCCAAACTGTGGTGTTGAGTCAAACCTTGCCGGCCGAAACTCTATCCGTTGAAGAGGTCTAGCTGTTGCAGTTCGACCCACGTCACAGCAGCGAACTCGCGGCAGAGGAATATAAATCCAATGACATCGTCTTGCAAAAAGAGATGGCGATTGAAAAGCCTAAGTTAAGCGGCAAGACTTCGCAGCTCAAGTATCCACAAACAGACTCGCTGTTGAGCAGAACCACCAAATCATCAATCAACAGTAAACAAATATGTCTTACCCAGATTGATAATTCCGGAGAATACGAACCCCTAGAGATAACCGACGAACAAATGGCTCCATATACTTTGAAAACCTTTAGCCATTATATCACAACGTTAATGCCTCCTGTTGAGCCTAAATAAATCATAGTGCTCGAATAAGAATATATCCAAGAATTTGTCCTCGATCCACTCACTTTGGTTTTCGACACAGAATCGAACTACGATATCATGAACTAGTAGGTAAATTTCGGCTAAGTAGAATAGGCGAAGCCACTGTTCTTCAGCTCTTTCGCTCAGCTACCGCTCGAACGCGAAATACTAATTCCGTAAGCCAACATACCAATGGATTGTCCTCTATTTGTCGAATTCAGAGACGAAGCCATCGTTAGCCAAATGGTCGATTTGTTATAAATTGAAGAACGCCAAACCGTGCCAATTCACGAAAGCGAATTGCTTTCCTTAGAACCACTGCACGTGGTCCGCTATGTTGATCTAGACGGGAACGAAATATATGTAGATCGTCTCAATCTGGTCGACGAGACCTAACCGGATTTCGTCTAGCTCTATCACCAAAACATAAGTTCGCTCGATCCGTTGACCGGTGTCCAAACTGTGGTGTTGAGTCAAACCTTGCCGGCCGAAACTCTATCCGTTGAAGAGGTCTAGCTGTTGCAGTTCGACCCACGTCACAGCAGCGAACTCGCGGCAGAGGAATATAAATCCAATGACATCGTCTTGCAAAAAGAGATGGCGATTGAAAAGCCTAAGTTAAGCGGCAAGACTTCGCAGCTCAAGTATCCACAAACAGACTCGCTGTTGAGCAGAACCACCAAATCATCTGTTAAATTCTAACTTCCTTCATAGTAAAATTAACTCAGTTAAAAAGTTGAGATAGAACCGATTGTAAAATTTGTGGTGTAACCCAAACCATAGCATTCTTTGCTAAATTCTCTTTTATCAAAATCGAATTATGAACCAGTGCAATAAAAATAAGTAGGTATATTAAATGTGGATGCTTTGAAGAAAACAATTAAAGATAACGCAGAACAAAATCCAATGATTTAAACTATTAATTCGGAATAGTAAACTATTGAGTCTCTTCTTAACTAAGTATAGGATCAATTCCCTGAAAACTCACTCAAGGATCTCGCGTTACATTTGCATAATATGTTTAATCGTTCAGTCGAAAGCTTTATTTTTGGGGACGAAAATGTAAATTTTGAGTTGTTCTAGAATTATGCTAACATTTTAAGAGGACTTTACCATGAAAACAAGTAAATGAAGCTTGTCTCTGTTTATTTGAAATTCTTGAAAAGAATTAAAAAGGGGACTTATCCCAACTCAATTCTTGATGCATATTACATAGTCTATGGAAAATGAATGAAATGAATATTAATCACTATCTCTAACTTAGTAAAAATAATTCTTACTTGACAAATTGATGTTGCTATATTTTACAAAATAATAATTAAAATAATAATGTATTATTAATTAAAATAGATGGTAACTTTCTACCTACGTCAGAAAAAATGTTGAAAGTCATTGTTGACACATTATAAAAGTTTAAAATAAAATCTTATCAAACATTTTCAACATTAAACTTACACCCGTTTTCACTCAAAATCGCTGTCTATGTCTCCGACTTCCATTTCTCTTTGTTGTTCTTTTCCGCTTCCGAACTGTTTTTGTTCTACGCGCACGTTCCAGTTGAGGCATTTTCTGAGTCCGTTGAACCAGTCGATTCCTTCGTTTTATTCGCAGACGGATAAAACGTCCCATTAATTTCTACTTATGATAACTGAGTCCCCTGGTTGCATCTCAACTTGATTCCGCCCGTCAAAGCAGACCATGCACGATCCACGTGCAGCTTTGGATACTTTAATTTTGAGCAGTTTTTAGTCCAGTATGAGCGGTTTCGAGCTCATCACATGCGGGCACACTGGAGTTAATAGTAGGCACTCAACTGAGGGCATAACGGGCACTCCTCCGGCTGAAAGTGAGTACGCCGTAGATCCTGTTGGTGTGGAAATGATTAGTCCATCAGCTTGAATGGTTCCAAAATATTATCCGTTCTAATAACATTAGAGATTCGTTAAAAAGTTGCTGTAACCCCTGTTAATGTAAACCTCGTTCAGGGAGTGGTAAATCTTCGCGTTCAGCGGTGGCGAGAACTTGCACTGCCTAATTTTCGTGTTGTTCGCGCACCTAGATTCGTTTTTAAGTTCCAAATCAGTTTATATCCTAATGGGTTCAATCTTGGTCTTGTACTTGGTAATGTACGCTTGCAAACGCTACCTTTGAGTTATTATAAGTGGACCATTAAGAAGGTTTTGAATCGTTTGTTAAATATTTAATGCTTAAAATGGAGCAAGAAAACCAAGAGAGCCAGAGTTGAACACAACAATACTGTAGGTGGGCAGGAACTTGGAAAGAGTCCTGACATGAACAGCAATGAGCCGTCACCGCCCACAACGAGAGCGAGGTCTATGAAATCCGGGTGCAGCTGAGATTTGGTGTACCCAGTGCAATTATATTTTTACGCGTATAATGGGTCAACCAAAACTGTTATTTTACACCTCTTAAGTTCCTGAATGATTTCAACAAAAATTCGCTCCGAAAGCTCGTCGTTGGGCTTGACCGAGACAAGGAATGTTTGAGCTGAGCGCTTCCAGTAGTACACGTTGTTGTGCTTCTCGAAACAATGAGAATTTTACTCGTCAGCTGGATTATTGTTCGGATAAGCCGAAATTGACTATGATGTCTCGTAGTTTGAAGGCTACACCTCAGTCTAATTCTCATTCTCGTTCATATTATTCAAATAATCTTAAATCTCCTCCTCTGACATGTGCAAAACCTAGTCTAAAATCGAATTCATTATCTACTCTCTTTCCTCTATTGACATGTTTGAAGTGAAATAAATAATAATGTAGTTAAATTAACTAATTTAATGTTTTACCACATCTTTTAGATTAATGAATGATCCAGTTACTTATACAATATAGTTACTTGTACAAAACCGATAATCTCTATAATCTAACTCATATTTCTCTAATAATTTATTGTTATATTCAATTATTTATTTTACTAAACGTAGATAAATAAATATATTATATTAAGATAGTTATATTAAGTTAGCTCAATAAAATGACTCACTTAACTGTAACCTTATCATCAGTACTAAGGTTCAATTCAATCATTCCATCTTCATCTCATAAATCATGACAATCCACAAATCCAAACTTATGTTGACCTCGGAAGTTATCTTTGTAACTATCTTTGGGATGGCTGGTATGAATCTTGGGACTAGCGTATCAGCGGCAACGCGTAGTGCTTCTGTGTTTAGAGCTTTAATCTCTTTATAATATAATCTATAGTTGTATAAATTACATCGTTTATATTATTAATATTGTAAATTACATACACAATAACGCTACCACAAACTAATCTCAACATCATACCTCATCTTCACTCTGATTAGCCTCCGCAGACAACCTAAGTTACACATAACGTTACCTCAAAAGTTAGCTCAATATATAAATATATATAATACCATTTTAGTACTTTAACATTATCTTTTAAATAAGTTAGATTACATGTAATTCGACTTCTAAAATTTAGAAATAGAATTGAAATAGTTACATTATATGGTAGGGCTGTTATTTTTACAGTATGTTACAGTTTAGTCGTTTTTCGAGCTGTAACCTGTAATACAGTGAAATATTCAGACTGTAAAGAAATTGTCTATTTAATCGAAAAAATGAAGCGAATATTAAAATTTATCAACATATATTACTATTATATATAAATAATAATACCACATCAATGATATGAATATAATTGTTGATAAAAATTGAAACTTATTATAATCTAGCGTTGAATTAAAAGATTATTATGGTCATAAAATACATATAAATGTTCGTTGTGTTAAGCAAAAAGTTAGTAATTAATTATAGTAAGAATAAATGTAAAAATTCTCCGAAATAGTATTTAAACGATTTTATATACATCAGTTTGTTCTAATTTAAATCCATTAATAATTATAACACATAATATAGACTTGATTTGTGATGAATTAAAGTTAAATAAATTAAGTTACAGTGGTGGGCCCTCGAAATGCTTTTTTGAATTAGGAAGAAGAATGAAGTTTATTATTTGAATCTTACTTATATCACTGCCCGGCTCAATAATGAGTGTGTTCTCCCTCCTCATCAATACACTCATTAACTCTATTTACTATTGATTTGTAAAGTGCTTCAATCACATCAAGGCCTGGTTGAGCCTTGGATAGCTGTGCTACAATAATTAACGTATATAACTCTGTATATACTTCAATAATAAGTTTCAACTTTACCTAACGTTGTATAATTTAACAATCAAGAAAATTGATTTCTCATTATGAAATGGAAGTGGAAGATCATAAGTAAAATAACTGTTGTTTTAGAGTAGCATCAATATATTATTTAATGCTGGGCCCGACTAACCCACTTGATTCCATTCTTCAAGAAACAAAAAGGCATTCATTATTTGTATTTTGAGAATGAAAGCGACTGTAACTACCTGAATTATAATTCTAATTAAGCGATGTACCCAAACTTCATCTTGAGCTCCCGGTTGAGATTGAAAGAAAAAGTCCTCCATTGTTTTTCGTGATTAAGAAATACCTAAAATCGTTTAGATTGACCCAGTTAAAGATGAACACCGAGGTCCTCTGCAGGTCCAGTGCTTGCGCTACTAGTTATAAATTACATATTGCGTCCGTATACCAATCATTGGATCCTCTTATTCTTTTCTCCAATCAGGCTTAACTACCATATATTTTCGAGATAAAATCTTTCATAAATTAGTTTTGTTGACTAAAACGCAGAAATTACACAGGGACATCTTAAACAAGTGATATAACTAGTTCAGATTGGTACAATATTTTATGAATTCATCCGTTGGACCCAGAAATGAAGAGAATACAAACGCTTCAGAACTGCCTAAGTGTGTTAAGTGAATTAGTTGACCTTCCCTAAACATCTTCTACCGCGTTTATTTTTGTCATTGCCGTCCTTTTATTGCATGTGGTAATTTCTATTTTTCCTTTTTGGAATATTAAATACCGACTTTGAATAGTCGATTATGGTCTAATACGATCGAAATCATATTTTTGGCCCTCTTGTGTTAATGAGTAGTTCATGAATAATCTCCAACTTGAGATTATTTATTGGAATTTGTCATCCGCATTAGAAGTGGCAAAATATTTTAATATATAATTACTCACATAGTAAACAAGAAAAAGCAATTCCACCTCCCATAACTGTAAAAATGACTTTAATATGTGTGCAATAATTAAAATATACACTTGATAGTGTTTAAATAGTTGGTAATATTGTTTTATATTTGTATAAAATTTCTTAAAAATCAAATAATAAAAATATATTGCTTGATAAGTAATCGTGATAAGTAATCGTTATAAATTGACTTATATTCCATGTTGTTATCTATAATGTGAGACAATATATGTTTTCCTTCATAATTTATGTAAATTTGTAATCTAATAAATATTCATTTATATAATACAAAACAATTTCGTAATCGTATACTTTCAACTATGTTGGGAAACGATCTTTCTTATTGATATTTTAACTGAATAGTATTATTTAACTATGTTAATAAAAATAATTGAAAATGATATTTACTAAAATGTATTTATTGATAAACCAAGTTATATAAATCAAATTTATGTAGCACTTAGAATATAGCTCAATTAATTTGACAATAATATGATGTGTGAGACAGTTTTTCCTAAAATATTTGTTTGGTTTCATGAATAAGTTTTAAATATACTTTTCATTTAAGACTATTTAAAACTTTAAAATATTATAAAGCATATAATAAGCACATTTATAACTGTTATTTATTACCCTGACAATAACAACTGGGATTATATAAAATTTATATAAAAACATTTGAAAATATTTTGTAATACTTACCTTAATGTTATTTAAAAATCAATAGCACTTGGTATAAACTATATAGAAGCTCGCACAAGAAGAATAAAAACAAAAAGTATGAAAATAAAATCTTAAATTTCAAAAAAATTTCGATTTTTAGCGTGTTTTCTTACAGTTTAGTCGTTTTACTGTAATATTTCTTTACAGTCGCACTGTTTACAGTAATATATTTTGACTGTAAGAAACTGTAAAAATAACAGCCCTATTATATGGTCAGGTTTAAATGAATCTGACAGGTGTAAACAAGTTAAATGATATAAATATCTTGTATTTATTGGCAAATAATAAATTAATAACTCAAAAACTATTATTTCACTTTAATATTTTTGATATTAATTATTATTTCTTCAAATAATAATAAGTAAGAAATAATATGACTATTAAACAGTGTTTTAGTGTCATATAATTCTCTTTAACATAGATTTATAGGTAAAACCGCAACAACAGTTGATAAATCGTGTTATAATTGAATTATAATGTCATATTAAAGTGATATAAATCGATAATATTATATAATATCAAATAATATTAATTATTGTGCATAAATAAAATGACTTTGAAAACATATATTATAATTTTATTTTTGAAATTTACTCACAATATTACTGCAAATTCGCATAAATTCACTAAAACGTGCGAATCCCTTCGCACGCCCCGCGCACAAAACTCAAAAAGCATGCGAAAGAGTTTACCACGCTACTTCTAATCTCAAATTTGTGAAGAATTGTTAAGAATTAACAATAATAGATTATTAATTTTAGTGATTAAAGAATATTCTTAAAATAATAACTTATTTTGATAATTTTAATCAAATATTTGCAATACCACTTCTGATCTGATAAATATATGAAAATGTTACAGTATTAAAATGTTATAAAAAATTAATTTCAATAGTATTTTAATGTATAATTTAATACAAATAAGGAAATAATTGTATATTATTAACAGCTAGATAAAGATTAAAAAGGATAAATAACATGGGAAATTATAGGACGCTAGTTAAATATTGATGCTAGAGCTGCCTATAAATATTTCATTACTACATTTTCTAAAAGCGCGTTGGACAAATGGCCTCAACATTTTAAAGACTTCGTACTTACCAATTGTGAAATATATTTTAAGCAACTTGTAAATAATCACATCACAGAGGAATAAATTAGATGTTAAATAATTAATAAGATAAATGATTAAATGAATTTGAAACAAATGAAATAATACCATTATGAATCGATTTATTTTAGTATGAGGAGTAAAATTCATGCATTATTTTGCTAAAACTTAAATAAATATTATGATAAAAACTAAATTAATAATATTAAATAGAATAGCCATTAGAACAACTTAAATAACTAGAAGTTATCAGACTTATTCTCTAGGATACTTAATACTTCTTAGTGATAGTAATAGTGATGTAGTATTAAATATATGTGTAAATATGATAAGGTTAAATATATGGCTTTATGATTATATGTGCTTTATGTGTGTGGGACATCCAATTTTATTGCACTTACGTTGAATACATCATATCAATTATATTACATTACTTACATCTGTCCATTCTCAGTTATATATGTCATAATTTAGATATTTTTAGATTTATTATTTTCATGTATACAAAATACACATTAAATCTTAAGATTGCCATAAGATATTCTATATATGTTACTTATATCATTATAATAATTCCACTTCTAATGTTAAGAAGAACCAAGAGTATTTTAGCTACATAAGGCGTTTTAAGCACTTTATATCCAACAAAATTATAATTTAAATTGGTAAATCGTTTGCTGTAAATTAATTCAAGACTATCAATTGCATCTAACATAGATGATATGAATGAGTAGTCTCCAAAAATATAGTCAGTAACTCTAGTTTAAAAGTGATAGTAGTAAATAATATAACATAAATTATAATGAATTACTCTTATTTAAGTGTAAATATAAATAACTTTCCACTTTTTATCTAAATGTTAAATAGAATTTAAATAGTGTTGGCTGAATAGAAGAACATTAAAAATTAAAACATGATTTAGATATATAAAGTATTATAACTTATAAGTATATATAAACCTTACTAACTTGAGATAATTACTCCCTATATATATAACATATATATTATATAACATATATATACATACATAAATATGTCTAAATTTATTTTTCATATTCCAGTAACAACGTTTTTGTTTCCATCATAATTGCAACTATGCCAGTTTCCATCAGAACAAATATACGAATTTCCTGTTGCAGCCGCTGCGTGAGAACAACACAATTTTGTATTCGAACACCAATAATCTCCATCATCAACCCAAAACCAATTTGTATAATCTGTGTTGCAAATACAGTTAGTTCCAGATAGATTCGATCCCTTTGTATTGCAAACGCAAGTTCCAGAGCCATACGAACCTCCAACTGGACAAGCGCAGGTTGAACCGACCATCTTGCTTCCTTTCATCTATGTTTAAGAGCAAGCGCAGAGTGAGTTCTCCATCACCGAATAAGTCGGCTTGCAAACACAAGCGGTTCCAACTTGAATTGAGTTGGTCGGACAAGTGCAGGTGTTGGACGAGTTGGAGGCGTCGGTCGCGCAGATGCAAGCACTTTTGGCTGTGTTCGGAAACGCGTTCGTGGTGGAGCACTTGCAGATTCCATTGACTAAAGTAGAGCCGGTTGGGCAGTTGCAGGTATTCGAGGTGTTAGTAGCGTTCGTTCCGCAAACGCAAACCCCGCTAACCGGAAAGGCATTCGTCGTAGTGCACTTGCACACGCCACTTACCAAAGTGGATCCAGTTGGACAAGTACAAGTGTTACTGGAGTTGGTGGCGTTGACCCCGCAAACACAAACTTTATTCTGGATGAAGGCGTTCGCGGTCTAGCAGGAGCAGTTGGTGAAGCCCGCGTTCGGAAGAGAGCCGGAGGCGCAGTAGCAGAGCCCGCTCTGGAGAACGGAACCAGTGATGCACGGACAGACGCCGGTCGTGTAGGAGGCCGGCTCGCTGATGAGAGGAATGTTGGAGAAGCCCACGAAAGTGATTTACGAAGTCGAGACGGAACCGGCGCCCGTGTTCTGCTGGACGAAGCCGCAGTTGGCCGTTGCCCCGGAAGTCACCAGAGAGTAGGTCACGTTCGAGATGGAGCAGGCGCCTCTGTTCTCGAAGATGAAGCCGAAGGTGTTCGCCCCCGAAAGCGCCCCGGAGACCGAGACGTTCTTGAAAGTGGACTGGCCCAGCACGAGGGACACGAAGCCGCAGCTGGTGGCCGCGCCGGTCTTGACGGAGAAGGAGGAGTTCTGGACCACGAAGCTGTAGGCCTGGCCGGCGAGCCCGTAGAACCTTTGGATGGCCGTCATACAGCTATAAATGAAGGCGCTCCGGTTGACGGTGACCAGTTCCGTGAAGTTGTTCGCGAGGCCGAAGAAGCTCGAGATCGCGTCGTTGGAGGTGAAGCTGAAGGTCGAGGCGAGGATCTTCACGCTGAACTCCGGGACCGTGGCGACCAGGAAGGCGAAGTCGGCGTTGGAGGAGTTCGAGAGCTTCATGTTGATTTAAGCATCTGAAATAGTTAAGTTGGTCCAGACGTAGAAGAAGAGACTGAAGGGCTGCTGGTTCAGGTCGAACTCGCCGTCGATGGTGATCGAGAAGGAACTCTGGTTGACTTCTCTGAAGAGCACGTTATCGGCTCTAGTACATAGAGTTCTGGAATTGATATCATCGAAAGTGAAAGCAGAACTGAGAACAAGTTGCGTCTTCTCCTAGAACGGGGTGTAGAATACGTAGTTGTAGCAGAAATCGAACTCTGATACTCGAAATACTTGCATTGATTTAATATTCACTAAATGGAGTATCATTTAATTTGGAATGAAGTGATTATAAATGATATATACAATAATTATATATTATATATATAAATAAAATGACAATATAATATTTTAAGATTTGAACCTATCATTACATTATTATATTCTAATCCAACTGAAATATATTATACAAATGAAATACATAAAGCAATACAAATAATGAATGTGATACAACTGTTGAGTGAGTCATGTTATTATTACTTATTATTGTTTATCCTTACTTTATTTTCACAACGTATTATAAAAATATTAAATTTAATGATGAGTTGATATTTGTAAAATTAATCTCTTATCAACCGTAAATAGTATATAGAAGATTTAGAAATACTACGCGTTGTTGCTGATACGCTTAAAATTACAATTACTAATTAAAATATAGATACGCTAGTCCTAATGATGATTTGACTTGATAAAATACTAATAAAGTTGCAAATATTTTACAAGAGTAAATAAAATACGAATTTATTCCATTTTTACTTGGTCATAGTAAAATAACTTAAGAGTGAGTCAAAAGAGTGAGCCGATATATATATACTTAAGAGTAGAATAGGTATGAAACAGCTAGTAAAAGCTATTTATTTCAGTGAATACCATTTAACAACATTCCCACAACTATAAATCATATATGCTCCACTCCCAAATGCATTTAGCATCTCAGAAGCCGTTTTAAATTCCGTCCGAACGCGAGGACGCTCCCCGTTGTCAAAAACGCCTCGGTGAGGGAACTTACGGAGAGGTTTTCGCGGCCACTTACCAGAACAGGGAGATGGCCGTTAAAAGGTTAAAGCAGATTAACCAGTTCGGGCTGCACCAAACGCAGTACACGGAGCTCATAGTTGCACAGTCGCTCTCAATCAACCAGCACCACAACAACATAGTCAACACCGAGTTCATATACGTACAGAATTAACTCGTGCACCTGGCCATGGAATTCTGCGACTGCATGCTCATCAAGATATTCGAACAAAGACTCACCAAACTGGAAAGAAAAGCGGTCTACAAACAAACACTCGAAGGACTACAATACCTGCACCACAACAACTTCCTACACTGCGACCTGAAACCGCAAAATATCATGGTCCGCTTCATGCCAACAGGAGACCACCAATACACGACTTAGATTAAAATAGGAGACTTCGGTATGGGCGAATTCATCAACCAACGCTCGTCCGGATCCATATTCACCCCACACAAGGACTTCAAGTGGACAGCCGGATACCGCCCACCTGAAATCATTTGCGGATACACAGACTTATGCCTGAAAAGCGACGTATGGAGTCTGGGAGTTACATTCTTGGAACTTCAATCTGGTAAGAACATATTCGCAAGCCTCACCGCCGAGCGCTACGAGGAGCTCTACAATCAAAAGTTCTCAGCGCTTATAAACGCGCTCAACAATGACGAAGAAATCGAGTCCAGCTTCGAGTTTATGGACATGTTCGATTACGACGCAGACGAACGCGAATTCCTTCAGGCGATGCTCGAATTCGACGTGCGAAAGCGGCTGAACTGCGACGAACTCCTCGAGCACCCGTTTTTGCACGAGGACTTCGGAAGCGTCTATGAGAAAGTGGGTCAGGGAATGCGAGGAGAGCTCATGAAGCTGAAAGAAAGCCAGTTCGCAGCAGAGGAGCTGGAATGGCACGACTGACCACACAATATTATGTGATGAAAATATATAAATAACTGATTCAAAACATAATCAATGCAGATATTATCTGCAATAAATGTATATAACAGCAAGTATCAAATACAGTTCACTGAAGTCTTTCTGTTTCGGATTACTTGGAATACCTCCTCAGATTCACAAGGCGCATGATAATGTCCCTCTTTAGAATGTTCTTTTGGGTTCTCTCCAGAAATATTTGAGCCACAGCCGACGGTTTCTCGTTTGGGTACTCAGCGTTAAGCACACTTATCATCTCTTATTCTTCTTTGGTAACGTTTGAATACATGGACCTCGAAAACTGGTTGTGGTAGAAGTCGTAAATCTGCTTTTTGGTCTTTGCTGGAATCATCGACGCTACTTTGTTCCAAAAGCGCTGTTATATGTCTTTTTCAACGAATTCATTAACAATAATACAAAGTTCATTATCAGCAATTGATTCTGGAACTATTTCTTTGGACTATTTCAGAACAGTAATCATGGTGGCCCTCAGCAGTAGCTTAGTTTTTTGAATTTTATCTGGAATTTACTATTTGCTGAATATAGCAGGAGGTCGAATTTCTTTACTACATTTCAGTGTCTTGTAAGTCTCTTTTACTTGTTCCGTATCACATTGATAAATTTGAGAGGCCTCCTCCCAAAACACAGCTGATTCCTCATCGCTTAGCTCCTTAATCATTTTTTGTATTTGCACAATATTTATATCCGTGTCCAATCCTGTAAATTAGTACTTTATTGATTTTAACAATGGGAAAGTTACGTAAAGGAAATCACTGTGCTATGTTTTCATATTGGTGTTTTACATGTGAAGTGTTATAATAGCATATTTGTGTAAATATGCTTAAGTATAACATAACATAGTATAGGTGTCAAGTTAAAAATGCGCTTGATACACACTTATTTTCAGATTTAGTCGCCTAACTAGTCAAGTTTTCAGCTCAATTAATACATTACTAAAATTAGGTAGATTAACAATTAAATGTATGTATTTCATACTATGTATATACTTCTCTATTCCTCAATATTCAAAATTATAAAAATGATAAATACTAAAATGTTACTATAATAGTGCATTAGTGTAAACACGTTGATATTTAAATATGTTAAAACACTAAAGTAACCAAATTAACTACAGATTTGGCAAAAATAATACGTCACATTGTATATCGTCACCAACATCTATACAGATTTAGCGCAAATAGTATTTAGAACAACCAACTTTAAAATATATAATTTGTTTATATAAATTTAATTTAATATTATTATAAGTTTGAAAATATATTGATAAATAAATCACTAAAGATTCAAATACTATGTGTATTGTAACATACGCAGAAAGACTTTAATACTTAATATAGCACACAGAATAATACAACATAATGAACAATTTAATATAATTCCTTCAGGCGATGCTCGAATTCGACGTGCGAAAGCGGCTGAACTGCGACGAACTCCTCGAGCACCCATTTTTGCACGAGGACTTCGGAAGCGTCTATGAGAAAGTGGGTCAGGGAATGCGAGGAGAGCTCATGAAGCTGAAAGAAAGCCAGTTCGCAGCAGAGGAGCTGGAATGGCACGACTGACCACACAATATTATGTGATGAAAATATATAAATAACTGATTCAAAACATAATCAATGCAGATATTATCTGCAATAAATGTATATAACAGCAAGTATCAAATACAGTTCACTGAAGTCTTTCTGTTTCGGATTACTTGGAATACCTCCTCAGATTCACAAGGCGCATGATAATGTCCCTCTTTAGAATGTTCTTTTGGGTTCTCTCCAGAAATATTTGAGCCACAGCCGACGGTTTCTCGTTTGGGTACTCGGCGTTAAGCTAGCTTATCATCTCTTGCTCTTCTTTTGTAACGTTGGAATACATGGACCTCGAAAACTGGTTGTGGTAGAAGTCGTAAATCTGCTTTTTGGTCTTTGCTGGAATCATCGACGCTACTTTGTTCCAAAAGCGCTAATGTATATCTTTTTCAATGAAAGAATTTACTTTTGCACATATTTCACTATCAGTCCACGAATCTCGAACTTCTTATCTGAAGTATTTAAGAGAATTAATCAGAACTGATCGAAGAAGATAACTGGTTTAAATCACTTTTTCTGGAATTAACTTTTAGCGTTTTTGTACATTAGAATCAACAATTTATTTGTATATTTCTTTTATTTAATTAATACTGAGTTGATATATGTGTGACATAGAATTCCAAAATATATCTGCTTATGTTACGCTCAAATTTTGAATATTCTAATATATCTTGTAAAAATCGGTAACTTCATTATTTAAACCTGTAAACTAATAATTTATAGACTATAGAACTGGAAATGACACTTGAATAAAATCTGATATTAAATAATTATTACCAAGGTTTTTCATATTGTGAAGTGTTAAAACTAAATTGTTTATTGACTGAAAATAATGCTGCTATTTGTTATTGTAATTATAACATACACTACATGTATATACTACATTAATTAAACTATTAATTATGGCTTATATTATATTAGAATAGAAATTCAGATAATTTACGTTATCAGTCGTTTTTAAACTTTAGATTCAGAAAACAAATGTTCATATTTATATACTATTTATATACTATATATTCTATTAGATATAATTGATAAGAAGAACCAATTAATTTTACTCTTTGTTCAATTTATACTATAAACTTCACACATTTCTCTGCCAATTAGAAATAGAAATAAAGTTTGTGTATCTGATTAATCATTTTTTGTTAAATAGTTGTTTATTGTTTGATAGATTGATATGAAACTTTAATAAATTTGATAGATTAAACTTATAACAATAGACTACAATTTCTGTTACAATAGACTATAATTTCTGTTTAAAATGAATGTCAATTGAATATCTATCAAAATATCTTCTTTTACTAAATACTAAATATCTTTATTATGTTTACTGCTTGAAATTTAAGTAATAATACAATCAACAATTATTCTTTATTTATTATTTGTTTAAATAAGAGTACTATTTATTTTATTGGTTCATTAATCGCCTTTCATTAACTTATTTATTATCCCGTTAATGATTTGAAAACGATTCTCTTTTATTTTCAAATTCTCGTTTATAATTTATTTCTGAACAAGTGCGTTTTAAAGTTCCAATTATAGACCATTTTTGTTTATTTTGTTTTGTTTCCTCTGTTTCAAATAACCATTGAATATTTTCCGCTCCACTTTACTTTTAACGTTTATACTTATTAGGTTCTTGAACGGAACCAAACTGAACTTTAATAAAGTGCAATTAAAAATTGATAGATTTTAAACAGATTCAGTAATTGCAGAAATGTGGATCACAGAATCGCGCACATACAATGAAACAGCGTCTGGCATCTATGTTTCAATTACACACTGACTCACTGTCATGTTCTAACACTTAATGTTTGAGAAAAAAACTGACTACTATATTAAAGAATCAACTTGAAAAGAACTGGTCTGATAATTGCTTAAAAATTTACAGTTTTACAGCTCAATTTACTTCCAAATACAGTCAAAACCATAATAGGTAATTTCACAATCCTGCAAAATTAAAGCCAGCGGTTGCAAAGCTTTAATTTGGCGTAAATTTACTTTCAATTTGCTAATCGTAATTGAACTTACTTTTATTATTGTTTACTGTTCAAAAGCTTTTAAATTCAACTGATGAATGAAATTATTATTATATGTAATATTAATACAAACTTCTTACTACTTTTAACTTATTTTTTACACAACCGAATTGATAAATTAGCAATTTACAAAATTGATCTCATTTAATTGATCAGATATTCCATTTAAATCAACGATATAATTTTGAATCACACCTGTTAGTTTAGTTGTGTTAAGATAGAACTTGAAATTTAATGGTTATGTTTCGTTTTCCTTGTTGTTTACATAAAAATTAAATTATTCTGTTATTGAATTTTAAAAATTTAATAGATCAATATTAGTTATTTATTGTAAGTTCAATTGTTTTATGTATAATTAATATTTGTTTATAGTTCCTTGAAAACTACAATCGACTAAGGAAACTTTGCTCCAATTTCCTTGCCAATTATTGATATTTATGTGGGTATTCGATATATATAAATATTTAAACTTGCAATTTAACTATTCGGCATTAAGGAAATCGAAATCCTAGGCATTTTTATCCATAAAGATTTATAATTTTGATATTTTTGCTTTGGTTAACTAATTCGTTTATAACATACTATATGTAATATCTAAACATTCAATTGTACATTGGTTTAATTCACCAGTACAGTAACATTGTTTTAATTAAATAGTGTTCCACTAACCTGATAAAGCACTTAGGTCGACGAAGCAGTCAGAGAAATACAATTTAGCGCTTCGAACCAATATTTCATTTATGTTAAATGGTTCATTTACTGATTTCCCTCCAACTATACTAATGAAGTCAAATTATTTATTTATATCAATATGATATTAAATCTCAAGAACGTGTGTGATTGAAAGATGTGTTCCATCTCCTTTCATCTAAAAAGGCATATTTAGGAGTGTTCTAAAAGCAATAATTATTTGAATTTTTATATTATTTAAAATTTAAACATTTTTCACTTGTATATAATGAAAAGTTTAGTAAAAATGAAATTATATTTCACTTATTTATCAAGTAATAACATTTTTATTGCCGTCATAAGTACAACTATGCCATTTAGAATCTGAACATCTATATTAATTACCTCCAACTGCTCCAGCTCCGTGAGAACAACACATTTACATGTTAGAACACCAATAATCTCCATTATCGGCATAAAACCAATCTGTAAAGTCAGTATTACAAATACAATTTGTTCCAGATAAAGTTGAACCTTTCGTATTGCAAACGCAAGTTCCAGAACCATAAGAACCTCCAGCTGGACAAGCGCATGTTGAACCCACCATCTTGCTTCCTTTCATCTATGTTTAAGAGCAAGCGCAAAGTGAGTTCTCCATAACAGAATAAGTAGGCTAGCAAACGCAAGCGGTTCCAACTTGAATTGAGTTGGAGGCGTCGGTCGCGCAGATGCAAGCACTTTTGGCCGTGTTCGGAAACGCGTTCGTGGTGGAGCACTTGCAGATTCCATTCACTAAAGTAGAGCCGGTTGGGCAGTTGCAGGAATTCGAGGTGTTGGTGGCGTTCGTTCCGCAAACGCAAACACCACTTACTGGAAAAGCATTCGTCGTAGTGCACTTGCACACGCCGCTTACCAAAGTGGATCCAGTTGGACAATTACAGGTGTTACTAGTATTGGTGGCGTTGACCCCGCAAACACAAACTTAATTCTGGATGAAGGCGTTCGCGGTCTAGCAGGAGCAGTTGGTGAAGCCCGCGTTCGGGAGAGAGCCGGAGGCGCAGTAGCAGAGCCCGCTCTGGAGGACTGAACCAGTGATGCACGGACAGACGCCGGTCGTGTAGGAGGCCGGCTCGCTGATGAGAGGGATGTTGGAGAAACCCACGAAAGTGATTTAAGAAGTCGAGACGGAGCCAGAGCCCGTGTTCTGCTGGACGAAGCCGCAGTTGGCCGTTGCCCCGGAAGTCACCAGAGAGTAGGTCACGTTCGAGATGGAGCAGGCCCCTCTGTTCTCGAAGATGAAGCCGAAGGTGTTCGCCCCCGAAAGCGCCCCGGAGACCGAGACGTTCTTGAAGGTGGACTGGCCCAGCACGAGGGACACGAAGCCGCAGCTGGTGGCCGCGCCGGTCTTGACGGAGAAGGAGGAGTTCTGGACCACGAAGCTGTAGGCCTGGCCGGCGAGCCCGTAGAACCTTTGGATTGCCGTCATGCAGCTGTAGGCGAAGGCACTCCTGTTGACGGTGACGAGCTCCGTGAAGTTGTTCGCGAGGCCGAAGAAGCTCGAGATCGCGTCGTTGGAGGTGAAGGTGAAGGTCGAGTCGATGATCCTCACGCTGAACTCCGGGACCGTGGCGACCAGGAAGGCGAAGTCGGCGTTGGAGGAGTTCGAGAGCTTCATGTTGATTTGGGCATCGGAAATAGTTAAGTTCGTCCAGACGTAGAAGAAGAGGCTGAAGGACTGTTTGTTCAGGTCGAACTCGCCGTCGATGGTGATCGAGAAGGAGCTCTGGTTGACCTCTCTGAAGAGGACGTTATCGGTTCTTGTACATAGCGATCTGGCATTGATATCATCGAAAGTGAAATCAGAACTTAGAACAAGTTGTGTCTTCTCTTAGAACGGGGCGTAGAATACGTAGTTGTAGCAGAAATCGAACTCAGATATCTGAAATACTTACATTGAATTAATGCTGATAAAATGCAATATCATAGCAATCACAGGCGGTGAAATGAAATATATATTTGACATATAACTAACTTCGTTATATTGACATTCTATTATTAATATTTCTATTTTGCAATACTCAAAATGACCCATACTATTGAATAACTAAAAGAGATAATATAATGCTAATCTTTTCATTTACAAATAAATATTAACCAATTGTCAATTTATTAAAAGATCAATTGAAATTAAAAGATAAATTAGAAATATGAAAATGAATGTTATGTATATACTTTTAAGTTGATTATTAATACTATTCACAGCCAAAATCCTACTTCCTTCTCAGCTCCGCACAGAACTCCTCCTTAGAATCCGCATACGCCACTGACCCCCTTCAAGCTTCCGCTTACTTGTTCAATTTTTCCGCTTCTAATATCGAATCTCATAATAGCGTTTTCTGTTGCGAATGCGATTTGGTCGTTATTAATGAAATATAGTGGTTGTGTTTTCCGTTTTCCGATGAATTTGAAGTGCCTGATTCCGTTTTGTACCCTGAAGTCGCGTATTTCCACTTCGTTTTCTGTTCCTTGCTGAAATAGAGCGAATAGATTCGAGTTAGCTTGATTTGTGTCGTTAACGCAGATCTATGATATGTTCTTCAGCTGTGAGTTGCAGGATAGCAGATCGTAACTTGACTTTAATCTTATTAAATCGAATATTTGTAATACTGGCGCTGAATTCGAGTTGTTGTTATACCCCAAGTACACATGAGAGCTCTTCTATTGAAAATATGCGCACCCAGCAACGATTTACTGCTCAAATTTGTGCTTTAAAACGGGTGTTTAAAACGTTGAGTACTTATCCCCCTCTTTAAACTGGAAATAGTTCACGTTCAGCTCGTTCATGAAGCCGGAAACAACAAGTGACTTGAATTCATAATTGGGCCAGAGGAAACTAACGAAGTTCGGCTCGTAGTATTTGAACACTTTCGGGTCAAAATCACTTAGTTGGAATTACTGCTAGAATAACTTTGCTTTGGTTGAGCAGTCGTAAATGGAGTAGCCCTGGAGCTCTGAGCAAAGCAAAAGCTGAGACTGCGCGTGAATAGACACTTATTTTGGAACCTGCGGAATTGAAATTGAATTTATGAACTTGAACTTCTATTATTAAGTATTATATTGGAAAAGTTAAACGGATTTCTGCTGAACAAGTGAGACGACCTCTGAATTGACCTGAATTTGCTGTACTTACTCTGATATGTCCATTTTAGCAACACATTTGTAAATTGACTGATTATTTAAATTCTGCAGTTTCGTTGGCAGATTCTTCAATGCCTGCTTTTTATCATTACTCTGAATCTTGCTTTCTATTTTAGCTTCAAATTTTGATTAACTAGCTTAATCTTGCTTAAACTTTAGCTGGTGCTTATCTGATAATTAAATACGAGTGTTTAACGTTGACTTCTGCTGTTAATGATACATAACAGGTTTATTGATTTTTGAATCAATCTTCTTTTAATCCGACAACTTCTGTTGTTTGTTTACTATATTTGGATGCTTTGGATTCAAACAACAGGTTTCAGACAGCTCAAGTATTGGAATTTACTACTATATTTCTCCATCATCTTTCACTTAACCTTTTATTGCAATCTGAGCATCGCCAAATTAAAATTTAAACCTATTTTCATCAAATATTAATGGATATACCATCAATTTATTTTCATTTGCTAAATCTGTTTAAAATAGTATTAATTAATGCACCTATACACAATAGGAGCCATTCGACTCATAAAATGTCGTTAAGCATCCTTATTATAACTTTTAAATGTGTATAACGGCATTATTAAATATATTATTGCAAGAAATAGTTTGAGCTGATTACAAATTAAAATTTGTTGTTTGTAAGGCGAAAATTACTCTATCACCGTCATTTTGAATAAGAACACAAAGTACTTCGTGCATTTTATTGTCAATTTTATCAATGTAGCTTACAAAAGAAGCATCTATTATTTAACCTTCTAACTCGATTTATGATATTTGTTGTAACGCTTAATTTTATACTCTATATAGTACTAATTTACGTTTATCCCAGCATGAAACATACTACTCAGAAATTGTTATATTGTTAGAACAAAATCCTAAAGCGCCTTATGACTTTATTTCCATGCTGTTCAGGTTACACGAATAAATAAGACCATCCGCGCGAAGAATAACCAGAAAATCACCGCTTAACGAACATTTTATGGGTTGATCAAATTATTTAAACATTATTATCTTGAAATCATCAATTACAAAGAATGAATCAATAGTACAAACCATTTGAATTCTTTTGTTGCAAATTACTTAAGTATTGATTAATTATTAAGTAAAAGTGATGTTTTTAGAAGTGATCAACTTTTCTATGAACAAATCATCTCCACAAATGTTATCTGTATTAACACTAATCTCCCAAAGTGTTTGATCTTCAACCACATACAAAGTAGATAATTCTAAGCAGTAACTAAATGATTATATCTTTGATCTTTGGAATCTTTGAATTATACTTTGTAATGAGCAGTTATTTTAGTCAATTTTGCATACATCTATATATGATTCGTATTACATTACGATATAGTTTGAATTAAGTTACATTTCGACCACTTGTTCTGGTATTTCTATGTTGAGTTGTAGTTAGTATTAAAATTCCAGTGTCATTTGGTGTGGAAATCTCACATTCTTATGTCTTATTGATATATTATGTGATTGAAAATATATATGTGATTGAAGTTGTTTTTCATTTCATCAGTCGATTTCAACAACTTGGAATGGTTCCATACCGCTGAATAGGTCCAGCCTATCACTTAAGCAGGATGCGGTGTATGCTCCGGCGTTTTTCACGGCTATGTAGTCCCCGGCTTTGACGTCTCCGAGTTTTCCTTCGTAGAATATGTCGTATCTAATTCCAGAGGAGCCGATGACGATCTTGTCCTCTCCTCCCTCAACAACTTTAATGTCAATGCGTTTCTTCGAGTGAACGCATTTTTGGAGTTCCTCCGCCTTCACAACGGACAGTGTGAGCTTCTTTGACAACAGAAGATCCCTGTGGAAGCTCTGAACGGCCGAGCCGGCAACGAAAACGCGGTTCTTGTCAACGCTCTCAACGCGCGTGTAGAAGTCAATCGCGTCCTCTACGATGTACCTCCCAGGTTCAGACTGAATTTCTAGGCCCGGATTATCCCTCTGAATTCTGAGGAGCTCCTAGCTCACACCTGCGTAGTCCTCAATTGGGACCCCGCTGGGCATAAGACCGCCGCCAAAGTCGAGGTACTGCAGCTTTAAATTGTTGAATGCTGCTAGGCGCTCAACCTCTGAAAGCATGAGCATTATCTGGTCGGCGGGGCCGATTGGGTAGCCCATGTGGAAGGCGATCCCAACCACGTCCTTCTTCATGGCCTTGGCGAGATTCAACAAACGCTGGCCCTCGAACGAATCTGTCCCAAACTTCAAACCAAGCTTCACAAACTGATTCGACTGCGAATCCGGGCGCAATCTCAACAAAGGCTTCGCAACGTTCTTCATCATCAACAACTACGCTTCACTGTCAAATGTCATCATTTCAACACCTACACGCACAGCCTCGTCTATATCAGCCTGAGAACAGTGCGGATTCGCGAAAATAATCTGAGTTTTCGCATCACAACCAAAGGAAATGGCGTACTTTATCTCATTGATGGATGCACAATCGAATGAGCAGCCAATCTCAGTTAAATACTTAATCACATTTGGTAATGGATTGCACTTAACTGAATAATACACTTTCGCCGTTGGGAATGTCTTCAACAGAAGCTCATATTGGAGCTTCAGCTTACTCAATGATAAAGTCACGAAAGACGGTTTCATGATTGTATAGATGGAGCGGTATTTGATTGCATTTACTAATCATATACCCACGTTCTTGAGTGAAATTAGATGAATCAGATATCATATCGGATTCTTTTAAGATTTAGTGCTATAAAAGTATTTCTGTATATAATATATTTACCGTGTTTTGTACTGATTTTTGAAACTATTTTCAATATCTAATTGAAAAGTAGTGTAATAAAAATAAATTTTTAACGTATTTCACGCAAAAATGCTGCACTGACTAGTTTGACTATTCCATATTGATATTAATACTATATATACACGTAATAACAGTTTTATAACATTATTACCTAAGATAAAGTTGATAAAGTATTCATTTCTTCATTCCATCATAGTTATTTATAAATACATTGTATCAATATTTGTTGATATCTAAAAATTATAATTGAATGCATGTTTATATGCTATATTAGTGTTAATTTAATGTACTTTACACTAAATATGAAATTTAGTGCATATCAAAGTAGACATTGAACTATATAATATTATAACATGAGATTATAATTTTACGACCAACCGTTACAAGGCATACTACATCGGATCTAAACGATCAACAAAAAGATCTCCAAAGCAAACTCCATTATCCCGAAAGAGCTAATGGAGATTATGTGAGGAGGCTTGACGTGTGATAACGCCACGCGAGATATTTGGTTAGAGAGGAATGCTGTTGTTTTCTTATTGATCATCGTTTAGAAAGGAAATGAAATGTGATCATCAGAGAAAAAGGGTGACCAGTATAGACGTAATTCACGTTGTGATGTCTTCTCTATACCGGATCTATAAAAGATCAACGTTAAAGACATAACAAATCTATCTGTCAAATATAACAACTCACTTAACTGAAAACTCACTCACTTAATTGAACCTTATCAACAATACTAGGGCTAAATTTACATTCAATCTCATCAATGATGACAATACAAACTTAGTTACACAATAACGCTGCCACAAACTAATCTCAATATCATACCCCGTCTTCTAGGATTGTCACTCTGAATAACCTCCTTAGACAACCTAAGTTAGGCACTATAGTTTGAACTAACATTATTAACCTAGAAGTTATATATTTGTATCTATCTTAGGATGGCTGATATGAATGTTGGGACAACTGAGTATCTCAATAGAATCTCAATAGAATTAAGATGCTTATTATATTACTTCTCAACAACATATGGCTCCTACAACTATATATGTGAGGTGCTATTCAGATTGACTTGAAGATGAGATTTGGTAACGTAAGTTTAGATTTGTGGATTGTCATGATTTATGAGATGAAGAATTGAATGAATTAATTAATTAAGTTACGTAGTAGTGTTGATAAGGTTACAGTTAAGAATCCAAAAACAAATGAACACTCTTTGGAACTCATTCAGTTGGCTCATCATTAATATATTTGTAAGTCATATACTATTATATTTAACGTTTATTCATTTAAATATATATTATAATTATCGTAACTCAATATAGAGTATTCACAGGTTACAGGTATTTTAGTTGGAAAAGCTAACAAACAAATTTATATTCATTATGATGTAATATAAAAACATTATTTTTATTTATTATTAACAATCTTATAATCATATTAATAGTTAAAAGTAACAGTTTAGTATAAAATCTAATATCTGTTACTTCATGTTTGTTTTTTGACTATATAGGTTTTAATTGATGTATTAGAGTATTCAAAATTAGAATTGAGGATTGACAAAATTATTACAATACTAATTAACATTACTATTAATACATATTTCACTTCGCCCTTCAATGATATTATATTTTGTTGGCATAAAGTCAATTCAAGTATTTCAAATAGCCGAGTTCGATTTCTGTTATAACTACATATTCTACGCTCCGTTCTAGGAGAAGACACAACTTGTTCTAAGTTCCGCTTTCACTTTCGATGATATCAATGCCAGATCGCTATGTACTAGAACCGATAACGTGCTCTTCAGAGAGGTCAACCAGAGCTCCTTCTCGATCGCCATCGACGGCGAGTTCGACCTGAACAAACAGCCCTTCAGCCTCTTCTTCTACGTTTGGACCAACTTGACTATTTCAGATTCCCAAATCAACATGAAGCTCTCGAACTCCTCCAACGCCGACTTCGCCTTCCTGGTCGCCACGGTCCCGGAGTTCAGCGTGAAGATCCTGGACTCGACCTTCAGCTTCACCTCCAACGACGCGATCTCGAGCTTCTTCGGCCTCGCGAACAACTTCACGGAGCTCGTCACCGTCAACAGGAGCGCCTTCATTTATAGCTGCATGACGGCCATCCAAAGGTTCCACGGGCTCGCCGGCCAGGCCTACAGCTTCGTGGTCCAGAACTCCTCCTTCTCCGTCAAGACCGGCGCAGCCACCAGCTGCGGCTTCGTGTCCCTCGTGCTGGGCCAGTCCACCTTCAAGAACGTCTCGGTCTCCGGGGCGCTTTCGGGGGCGAACACCTTCGGCTTCATCTTCGAGAACAGAGGGGCCTGCTCCATCTCGAACGTGACCTACTCTCTGGTGACCTCCGGGGCCACGGCCAACTGCGGCTTCGTCCAGCAGAACACGGGCGCCGGCTCCGTCTCGACTTAGTAAATCACTTTCGTGGGCTTCTCCAACATCCCTCTCATCAGCGAGCCGGCCTCCTACACGACCGGCGTCTGTCCGTGCATCACGGGTTCCGTTCTCCAGAGCGGGCTCTGCTACTGCGCCTCCGGCTCTCTCCCGAACGCGGGCTTCACCAACTGCTCCTGCTAGACCGCGAACGCCTTCATCCAGAATAAAGTTTGTGTTTGCGGGGTCAACGCAACAAATACTAGCAACACCTGTACTTGTCCAACAGGTTCGACTTTGATTGATGGTATATGTAAATGCACTACGACTAACGCCTTTCCGGTTAGCGGGGTTTGCGTTTGCGGAACCAATGCTACCAATACCTCGAATACCTGCAACTGTCCAACCGGCTCTACTTTAGTAAATGGAATCTGCAAGTGCTCCACCACGAACGCGTTTCCGAACACGGCCAAAAGTGCTTGCATCTGCGCGACCGACGCCTCCAACTCGTCCAACACCTGCACTTGTCCGACCAACTCAATTCAAGTTGGAACCGCTTGCGTTTGCTAGCCGACTTATTCAGTAATGACGAGTTCTGTTTGTACTTGTTCTCAAACACTCATGAAGGGAAGCAAGATGGTCGGTTCGACATGCGCTTGTCCAGCTGGAGGTTCTTACGGTACTGGTACTTGCGTTTGTAATACGAAAGGTTCAGCATTATCTGGAACGAATTGTATCTGCAACACAGATTACACTAATTGGTTTTACGCTAATGATGGTAACTTCTGGTGTTCTAACAAAAAGATGTGTTGTTCACATGGTTTAGCTGCAGTTGGAAGTAGTCAATACTAATGCTCAGATGGAGAGTGGTATAGTTGCACCTACGACAGCAATAAAAACGTAATTACTTGATAAGTGAATTTCATCATATTTACTTGAATCTTATGATTCGTGTATATATTTTTAAAGTGAAAAAGGCAAAATTTAATTTAGATTAGTTTTAGAACAATTATATATAAGATAAGTTATGTGTATAATACTGTATAAATTTATTTGTAATACAACAATAATTTCATTCATCAGTAGAATAGACTTTATGCCTAGTTTAACAATTCTGCTTCAAATCTGTGTCATTGGACCTTCGATTCTGTAATTGTACCGTTTGATTCCGTTCAAGAACAAAATTAGTATAAACATTTAAGATTATGATATTCAATTGTTATTTTAAATAGAGGAAATAATACAAAAGAAACAAAAATGGTCTATAATTGGAACTTTAAAACGCACTTGTTCAGAAAATACTATTAGTATATTAAAAACGAGAATTTGAAAATAAATGAGAATCGTTTTCAAATCATAAACGGGATAATAAATAATTTAACGAAAGGCGATTAATCCTTAACTGATTTTTTCACAGAGCTGAAATCTCTTTATGTGTTTTTTTGAGAATGAAAAGAATGAAACTTTAAATACACTATTCATTAATTTTATATATTTTGTGGCAGTAACACTACAGAATGCCACACCACCAACATAAAATGAAAATAACGATCATATTCAGGTCATTTCAAAATATGTCTTTCTATTTTTAACAAATGTTACCGAAATTACATTAAAATCTAAATTAAACTCATAAAAATATAAATTTTTATTAGTGGTTCAAATTAACAAGTTTTTTACCTCTATTTACCCGATATTATTCAAAAATAAATTGAAGATTAACTAATGTTTAGTTGACTATACCAGTAATGAAAAACATTATGAAAAAGTTATCAGATAATATGATATCCGTTATATACTTGAAAATAGCAGATAAAATGGCACTTAGTACTTATCTAGAAATAAATAGATGAAATAAATATTCAAATTGTATTAAAAATAGAATTCGTGACGATTTATATTCTGTAGTGTTACTGCTACAAAATATGTTAAATTAAGTATTATCATATTAAATGTTTTCATTCTCAAAAAAACACATAAAGAGAATTTATCTCTGTGAAAAAATCAGTTAAACACCCACAGAGGTTTTTCGAAAAATAAAAATATAATATAGAGGCAAACCAATATATTTTATGTACTAGTGAGAGGTTGTATATGGTTCATTTTTTAATTTCACTCCATATCCATTCAACCCAGACACGAAAATATGAACACACGATTTCATGACTTCTTGATTACATCTATGCATTAAATAATAATATTAATATACGATGATAACTTGTATCAAAATTATTATAGTATTTATCACTAACTTACATTTCAAAATAATTCAAAGTATATTTATATAGATATTTCGATTCTAGAAAAAGTTAATTGAAAATAAACTACATATTATATTGACATAATATATAACTATATTTTAAGTAACACCATATTGATATTGTCTTGGTATTTGTAATTTTCATTTTCTTTACTAGAGTTTTCACCATGTAATTACAAGAGGAATTCAAATGGTTAAATTAATACGTACCAATTCAGAATAACATATATAATATTATTTATTGTATTTATACTATATAGGTCGAGATTCATAACTCGGAAAAATCGAAAAAATAAACATTATCCGTATTATTTAATAATTGGGGAAAGTAACTTGTGACCAAGTTCTAACACCAAATTTTTGTATGAGTTAATTTCCTTTCCTAAAATATTTTAATAAACTCAAGTTATGACTTAAATTAGGTTGTAAAGTGGACCTATTACAATTTTATAAATATTAGACATTATACTAGCATATTATAATTTATTAATTTTTAATAATGTTATATTAGTCATTAAATAGTAAAAATTTGAATCACAATAATTCTTTCAACGCACTGATGACACCTTAAGTTTCAATAGTAACATAATACTAGTAGTACTATTTTAGTTAGTATCATAATGCATTAGCTCAATCTAATTAGCTATTTTTTCTTTAATGATTTCATATTTGTTATCATTATTTCTTTCAGCTTTATAAAATGTGAGATTTTATGGTATAATATTTTTGTTCTAATGTTAATTGCTGTTATAATTTACTACCATTACTAAAAAACTTTTATGAAGAATAAATTATCATAAAATTTACTATTCTTGCAAGTACAGCGAAGAAATTTTCTATGTCACAGTATTGCAATAATCATCGTATTTCTTTACTTATTGAATTTAGTGTTCACATGGTATTTGATTTTTAATCCAAAATATATTATTTTTTATAAAACTAGTAAACTACATATTAAAGACTAATTATATTATACTAAATGCCTGAAGTGCATGTATATGGCTAGATCCAATTATAGTTTTAACTTTTATTTGTTTCAATCATCAAGTTGAATATTTCTCATTTTCTGTTAAAGAGGTGGTAATAATATTTCAAATATCCAGTTGTCCCGGTCAGACTATAAGAAGAAGTTTTATGAAATATTAGGGTATCGAAAAACGCAAAGCCCGAAAACGCCCGACGGATGTTTAAGGATTAATGAACCAATAAAATGAATAGTACTCTTATTTAAACAATCTTAAATCTAAGAATCATGTTGACAAAAAAGGATTAATCAGACACATAAACTTCATCAATAAGAAATGTGTGAAGTTTATAGAATAAATTGAACAAAGAGTAAAATTAATCGGTTCTTCTTATCAATTATATCTAATAAAATATATAGTATATAAATGAACATTTGTATTTGTAATACTGACTTTACAGATTGGTTTTATGCCGATAACGGAGATTATTGGTGTTCTAACATGTAAATGTGTTGTTCTCACGGAGCTGGAGCAGTTGGAGGTAATTAATATAGATGTTCAGATTCTAAATGGCATAGTTGTACTTATGACGGCAATAAAAATGTTATTACTTGATAAATAAGTGAAATATAATTTCATTTTTACTAAACTTTTCATTATATACAAGTGAAAAATGTTTAAATTTTAAATAATATAAAAATTCAAATAATTATTGCTTTTAGAACACTCCTAAATATGCCTTTTTAGATGAAAGGAGATGGAACACATCTTTCAATCACACACGTTCTTGAGATTTAATATCATATTGATATAAATAAATAATTTGACTTCATTAGTATAGTTGGAGGGAAATCAGTAAATGAACCATTTAACATAAATGAAATATTGGTTCGAAGCGCTAAATTGTATTTCTATGACTGCTTCGTCGACCTAAGTGCTTTATCAGGTTAGTGGAACACTATTTAATTAAAACAATGTCACTGTACTGGTGAATTAAACCAATGTGAAATAGAATGTTTAGATAATTTTGCAGGATTGTGAAATTACCTATTATGATTTTGACTGTATTTGGAAGTAAATTGAGCTGTAAAACTGTAAATTTTTAGCAATTATCAGACCAGTTCTTTTCAAGTTGATTCTTTAATATAGTAGTCAGATTTTTTCTCAAACATTAAGTGTTAGAACATGACAGTGAGTCAGTGTGTAATTGAAACATAGATGCCAGACGCTGTTTCATTGTATGTGCGAGATTCTGTGATCCACATTTCTGCAATTACTGAATCTGTTTAAAATCTATCAATTTTTAATTGCACTTTATTAAGGTTCAGTTTGGTTCCGTTCAAGAACCTAATAAGTATAAACGTTAAAAGTAAAGTGGAGCGTAAAATATTAAATGGTTATTTGAAACAAAGGAAATAAAGCAAAAGAAACAAAAATGGTCTATAATTGGAACTTTAAAACGCACTTGTTCAGAAATAAATTAAAAACGAGAATTTGAAAATAAAAGAGAATCGTTTTCAAATCATAAACGGGACAATAAATAATTTAACGAAAGGCGATTAATGAACCAATAAAATGAATAGTACTCTTATTTAAACAAATAATAAATCAAAGAATAATTGTTGATTGTATTATTACTTAAATTTCAAGCAGTAAACATAAACAGATATTTAGTATTTAGACACATTGTTTCACAAACTGAATAAAACAAAAAAAGAGATATTCAATTGACATTCATTTTAAGCAGAAATAGATATCTATCGTTATAAGTTTAATTTATCAAATTTATTAAAGTTTCATATCAATCTATCAAACAATAAACAACTATTTGACAAAAAATGATTAATTAGATACATAAACTTCATTTCTATTTCTAAACGGCATTAAAAAGAAATGTGTGAAGTTTATAGTATAAATTGAACAAAGAGTAAAAGTTAATCGGTTCTTCTTATCAATTATATCTAATAGAATATATAGTATATAAATAGTATATAAATGTGAACATTACAGTATTCTGAATCTAAAGTTTAAAAACGTTTGATAACATAAATTCTTATGAATAGCTTATCTTATATTATTTAAGTCATTATTAATGAAGTATATACATGTAGTGTACGTTTTATTAATAATAACAAATAGCAGCATTATTTTCAGTTGATTAACAATAAAGTTTTAATAATAAAACACTTCACAATATGAAAAATCTTGGTAAATGTTAAATATCAGATTTTATTCAAGTATCATTTCCAGTTCTATAGTCCATTAATTATTAATTTACTGGTTTAAATGGTGAAACGATCGATTTTTAGTAAATAGTTTAGAATATTTAAAATTTGAGCGTAACATAAGCAGATATATTTTGGAATTCTATGTCACATATATATTAACTCAGTATAATGTAAATTAAAGAAATATACCAATATATTGTTGTTGATTCTAAAATTAAAAAACATTAAAAGCATTATTTTCAGTCGATAAATAATTTAGTTAGAACACTTCACAATATGAAAAACATTGGTAATTAATATTTAATATCAGATTTTATTCAAGTGTCATTTCCAGTTCTATAGTCTATCAATTATTAGTTTACAGGTTTTAATAATGAAGTTACCGATTTTTACTAGATATATTAGAATATTTAAAATTTGAGCGTAACATAAGCAGATATATTTTGGAATTCTATGTCACATATATATTAACTCAGTACAATGTAAATTAAAGAAATATACCAATATATTGTTGATTCTAATGTACAAAAATGCTAAAAGTTAATTCCAGAAAAAGTAATTTAAACCAGTTATCTTCTTCGATCAGTTCTGATTAATACTCTTAAATACTTCAGATAAGAAGTTCAAGATTCGTGGACTGATGGTGAAATATGCTCTAAAGTAAATTCTTTCATCGAAAAAGACATATAACAGCGCTTCTGGAACAAAGTGGCGTCGATGATTCCGTCCAAGACCAAAAAGCAGATTTACGACTTCTACCACAACCAGTTTTCGAGGTCCATGTATTCCAACGTTACCAAAGAAGAGCAAGAGATGATAAGCTAGCTTAACGCCGAGTACCCAAACGAGAAACCGTCGACTGTGGCTCAAATGTTTCTGGAGAGAACCAAAAAGAACATTCTAAAGAGAGATATTGTTATGCACCTGGTGAATCTGAGGAGGTATTCCAAGCAATCTGAAGCAGAAGGTCTTCAGTGAACTGTATTGAGAATGCTATTATTCTTAACTATCAGTTATAATTATTATATGTGAATATATTCCTATAATATATGACATGTGCTCAGTCGTGCCATTCCTGTTCCTCTGCTGCGAACTGGCTTTCCTTCAGCTTCATGAGCTCTCCTCTCATTCCCTGGCCCACTTTCTCGTAGACGCTTCCGAAGTCCTCGTGCAAAAACGGGTGCTCGAGGAGTTCGTCGCAGTTTAGCCGCTTTCGCACGTCGAATTCGAGCATCGCCTGAAGGAATTCGCGTTCGTCTGCGTCGTAATCGAACATGTCCATGAACTCGAAGCTGGACTCGATTTATTCGAGATCATAATCTTAAAATTTTGCCTACTTAACAATATTATTTATTTTTGAATTATATGAAGTTATAGCAAATAGTTTAAAAGAATATTTTAATATTCAATCTTAAAACAGTAACTATAGGTATATGTAAATATTTTATACCTATAACATTATATCATAGCGCACGTTGTAAAAATACATGTAGTAATTATTTTTAGACAGTATATAAAAAGAGTTTATTATAATGAAATATATTAATATTTCACTTATTATAATGTTATTTTATTAAAAAATATTACAAAATATAAAGTATATAGTAAATTACTAAAAATAATAATATTGAATTAGGCAATTGAAATAACTTCAAATACAATAAGTTCAATATACTATTTTATATAATCGTATACGTTACAGGTTAAATATTTGTTGTTCCCCAAATATATTATACTGTATTATTCTGTGTACTATATTAAGTATTAAAGTCTTTCTGCGTATGTTACATTACATATAGTATTTCAATCTTTAAAGATTTATTTAACAATATATTTTCAAACTTATAATAATATTAAATTAAATTTATAAAATGACTCACTTAACTGTAACCTTATCATCAGTACTAAGGCTCAATTCAATCATTCCATCTTCATCTCATTAATCATGACAATCCACAAATCCAAACTCAGTTACACATAACGTTACCACAAACTAATCTCAACATCATACCTCATCTTCTAGGATTGTCACTCTGAATAGCCTCCTCAGACAACCTAAGTTAGTTCGGCACTTGAACTAACATTGTTGACCTCGGAAGTTATCTTTGTAACTATCTTTGGGATGGCTGGTTAAATTAAATTTATATAAACAAATTATATATTTTAAAGTTGGTTGTTCTAAATGCTATTTGCGCTAAATCTGTATATGAAAAATATTAGACCGTTGGTGACGATATACAATGTGATGTATTATTTTTGCCAAATCTGTAGTTAATTTGGTTACTTTAATGTTTTAACATATTTAAATATCAACGTGTTTACACGAATGCACTATTATAGTAACATTTTAGTATTTATCATTTTTATAATTTGGAATATTGAGGAATAGAGAAGTATATACATAGTATGAAATACATACATTTATTTCTTAATCTATTTAATTTTAGTAATGTATTAATTGAGCTGAAAACTTGACTAGTTAGGCGACTAAATCTGAAAATAAGTGTGTATTAAGCGCATTTTTAACTTGACACCTATACTATGTTATGTTTTACTTAAGCATATTCGCACAAATATGCTACTATAACACTTCACATGTAAAACACCAATATGAAAACATAGCACAGTGATTTCCTATACGTTACTTTCCCATTGCTAAAATCAATAAAGTACTAATTTACAGGATTGGACACGGATATAAATATTGTGCAAATTCAAGAAATGATTAAGGAGCTAAGCGATGAGGAATCTGCTGTGTTTTGGGAGGAAGCCTCTCAAATATATCAATGTGATACGGAACAAGTAAAAGAGACTTACAAGACACTGAAATGTAGCAAAGAAATTCGACATCCCGCTATGTTCAGTAAATAGTAGATTCCAGATAAAATTCAAAAGACTAAGCTACTGCTAAGGGCCACCATGATTACTGTTCTCAAATAATTCAGAGAACTTGTTTCACAATCTATAACTGATAATGAACTTTGTACAGCTGTTAACGATTTCGTTGAAAAAGATATATAACAACGCTTCTGGAACAAAGTGGCGTCGATGATTCCGTCCAAGACCAAAAAGCAGATTTACGACTTCTACCACAACCAGTTTTCGAGGTCCATGTATTCCAACGTTACCAAAGAAGAGCAAGAGATGATAAGCTAGCTTAACGCCGAGTACCCAAACGAGAAACCGTCGACTGTGGCTCAAATGTTTCTGGAGAGAACCAAAAAGAACATTCTAAAGAGAGATATTGTTATGCGCCTGGTGAATCTGAGGAGGTATTCCAAGCAATCTGAAGCAGAAGGTCTTCAGTGAACTGTATTGAGAATGCTATTATTCTTAACTATCAGTTATAATTATTATATGTGAATATATTCCTATAATATATGACATGTGCTCAGTCGTGCCATTCCTGTTCCTCTGCTGCGAACTGGCTTTCCTTCAGCTTCATGAGCTCTCCTCTCATTCCCTGGCCCACTTTCTCGTAGACGCTTCCGAAGTCCTCGTGCAAAAACGGGTGCTCGAGGAGTTCGTCGCAGTTTAGCCGCTTTCGCACGTCGAATTCGAGCATCGCCTGAAGGAATTCGCGTTCGTCTGCGTCGTAATCGAACATGTCCATGAACTCGAAGCTGGACTCGATTTCTTCGTCGTTGTTGAGCGCGTTTATAAAAATAGCAAAACCTAAAGTACAGAAGACAGTGTATTAACAGTGTACGTTTTATATATAGTTTTATGTCATATAGGATTGTGTTTTATTATGATTGCATCATTTATAATCTTGAGAAATTGTTGTAGTCGTATTACGAAATAGAACTTTGCGATATCATTTCTAGCTTAACTTTCCCTATTTTAATTTTGTCATTTGATTTAGAGTGAAAATATATAAAATTATGATTGAACTTTTGTAAATATAATAATGTTATTGTGAATATTTTGTAAAAATACCATCTGTGGGGATTGAACCCACGCGGACTGACGCCCAAGAGATCTTAAGTCACTCGCCTTAACCACTCGGCCAAAATGGTACAAGGAATAGTTTATAACTATTAAATTGATAAAAATTGATTTGTGCTCAATGCAATCTAAAAAAATATTACACGTACTACATAACCTTGCTTGTAAGGGAGTTACCGATTTCAACTCTTATTAGCAAAATGTATCTTGGGAAAATGTCGAATTTGAATGATTTATGGTCAAACACGGTATGGTTAAAAAACAATTAGTTATTTGTCACTTGCTTATAAGGGACTTCCATCAAAACTCCCTTATAAGCGAAATAGCACCTCCCGTTAATTTGATACATATAAAAAAGGTTAAATCACTATAAATTGTACTTTATAAAATAGTTGGTTAGTTTAAGAATCCTATCATCTATTTATTTCATTTATACATCTTATTTTTAATATAAATCATCAACGAGTGCCACCAACTCTCCAAGTTTATTTCTTTTAGTTTCAATCAATTATTTTGTACTGTCTAATGAGCGATTAATTTGATCGATGTTACTTGAAATGGCTTCGTGTAATTATTTTTATTCCAGCTAAATTTGTTTGTTAATTTTGTGCAAACATTCGGTATCGGCGATGGTTACAGTGGATTTTTCTCCTGGTTCTAAAACTTTTGGAATTTTTAGAGAATCGTAGATATCATATTGCATGTTATTTTGTTGGGTGGAAACGGTGGAAACAACTTTTACGTCAGACATGTGTTGAAGTGGCATCTAGATTGAATACTTTATTACATTTACGGTGTATTTTAACATATATGAATCATTTCACTTCCTAAATGGCAGAATTTGGATTGTATTTGGAGATAGTGCACAAGTTTCATCCGTCTTTGGAGTAGGTGCAGAATTTGTTGGAGATATGCGCAGCCCGTGCGCAATCTAAGTGTACGCACGACGATTTCTTGATGCTGATGGGCGAGTTCGAGCAGGTAGCTGATTCTGGCCGTGTGCTTTCGTACGAGTAGTTTTCAACCTGTTTGCGTTAGTAGTATCCAATAGTGTAGATGTTATAATTACTCTAGGCGTATATCTTGCGCGATCTCAGTACATCTTTGTAGCAGCTCTTCATTAGGTTCTTGAATCTGCTGAATCCGATTTTTATTTCAGCTGATGAGTTGTGCATAATATTTTTAACCGTTTTAAACTAAGACGAATTGTAATCCGTTCAGGACCTTTTTGATTTCGCAACTCAAACTATAATTGAACTTTCAGGAATAAACGGAGTGGTGCCATATTCGGCGTTTATTCACTTTCTGACAGGATTTGGAGTGGACGAGTCGAGTCTGAATGTGAACATAAGCGAGATCGAGCAGTTTCTGAGCCAGTTCAAAACGTTCAGGCAAATCCTGGAGGAGAACGTGAGCAACAAACGCGTTGCCAGGTATATCCAAGCAGATTCGGATATATACCAAATGAGATTCGGGGCCAAGAACATATCAACGCTCATTACACAGATTTGCGCTAAATGCCAGTCCGCGCTGTAGTTAACAGTTGAATAAAGAAATGAAGTGCAAGCACAACTTTAAAATGCATTCGTGTTCTACGAGAATGAACTGCAGCACTTCCTCAAATAACCAATTTCCAAGAAAGAAAAATCAATCACCGTTAAGATTGAACCGGAAACGGACGGAGAATCGCCCGGATTCAACATCGATGCTTTAATAGTTGCAGCTGAATGGGAAGAAATTGATCTTAAACAGAAAATAAACCTAAACGAAGAATTCGGGAACAAAAACACAACAAAACTCACTTTCATCAACACCAAAGTAGAAGACGACGAACTCAGCTACGACGGAGGAGAAACTATCGTAAAAGAAACAAACAAAACACAATTCACACTCAGCACCAAACAAATACAAAAAGTTGTCACACAAAAAGACGATGATGTTCTCAAAAAGCTCAAAAAAGTTCTAAACAGCATGAAGTGATTTATAAAATAAATGTAACTAATATACATGTAACTAATATGCAGCTCGCTAAAACAACAAGTAATTATAATTATTCTCCATCACTTTCTTGGTTATGGATTTTTTGTTTTGGGTACTTATCTTTGATTAATTCTGGGATCTATTTACTTTTCTTCATTTATTGAAAAGAAAACTGGTCTTTGTTGTGTAAATTGCTCTTCCATCTTATTGTTAAAGAATGTAGGTCTTTGCAAGGATTAGTTGGTGAACACTGGTCTTTATAGTTCCTTTGGAGCTTCGATGGTGACCGTTCCCTTAGGAATTACTTTAGAGTTTTAGAGACCAACCATAGCAGCTTGCTTCATTGCCTTTATCTTAGCGAGCTTAGCAAGTTTTTCTGCTTTGTCTGCTTCAGCCTTCTTAGACTTTTCTTCTTCGTCCTTCTTTTGGAGTTCGGCAGCTATCTTTTGAACTTTTTCGTTGTAAACTTCGAGTTTTTTCTGATGCTCAGCTTCGTCAATAGCTTTCTAGTCATTCTTGAGCTGATCGAGGTTCTTGAGGGTGGAGAATTACTGCAATGCTTATTGGTTTTTCTCATAGATTTCCATATTGTGTTTGTGTCTGTTTTCGGGCATGAGCTTGAGGAGGCGGTTCATTTCGATTTGGTTTTCACGTTGCTTTGTGTTAATTTGCTCGCGTTGGAACTTGTTCCAGCTCACATAGAGCTTAGCTTCGATTTTGACCATTTCGCGTTAGAGCTATTGAATACGATTTTCAAGGCGAGAGCGGTTATACAAGTTGGCTTCATTGTTGAGTATTTCTCTCCATTGCTCTGGTTGTGGGAGCTTTATCTGCTCGAATTGGGCTTTGGTGCTTTCCATTATTTGTTCAAGATATTCAGCGAGTTCGTCGTCACCAACTAGAGTTAGCGATTTCTTCGATGTACTGATTGCAGCTTTTCTTGTAGAATTTGATGCAACGCTCTTCGTTTTGTATTTTGATGAGCTCCAACTTTTTTGTCTCTTGATTCTTCTTGATTCTTTCTTACTATTCATACAACTATTCTTCCAAACGTCTTTCTTCTAAATCGTAAAGTTTACGAGAAATTTTAATTTACTCTTCCTTTCTGGCTGCTATTTGAGCTTCTAGACATAATTCGCTATTTTAATAATCTTTTAGTAATTCTTTCTCTCTTACTCTAATCTGAGCTAAAAGTTATTTAATTATTGAATGATTAAAATGTTCGGGTGACGATTAAATATATTTTTATTCCAGTTCCTAAATTTCACGATACAGTTCCAGAAGTTTGCCTTATATGAAACGATTATTTTGTAATTATGAATTAGCCCTCAGTTTATCTTACATCTTAGAAGCGGAATTCAACATAATATACATAAATTTAAATATTTTACTTTAATCCAAATCATTCCATTTCAATATTCTATAATTTACAAATTACTACTAAAACGAAAAAACAAACAAAAACATAAAAGATGTCTACGGTGTTCAAAACTCACACATTGACAAGTCTTCAATTGTTATATTTACTTTTATATTAATCTATATTTTATGATTTGGAATTCAAGCCGAACAAACTTTGGCTGTCTGGCTATTCAGATGAAGATAGAATGATTGAATTGAGTCGTAGTACTGAAAATAAGGTTACCGTTAAGTGAGTCATTTTATTTTATGATTTTGTTTGAGAGGATGAGAGGGTTTTATTGGTTTATTATTGGTTAGAAATAAAAGGAAAAATATAAATGATCGTAATTTATGTTGTCTTTATATTTTTATGATTATGTATTAACGAAAAACACAATAATTAATGTAATGTAATATGTGAATGATTTAATTTGAAGTAATATAAGTTGAAACATAAATAAAAGTAGTATTCATACTATAGTATACCATAAGTGTGTATTGACATAAAAGTAAGAGTATTCGCTAAATCTAATGATAATAATGAATTTATAGGAATAAGTTAATTATTTAAATAATTATTCTTTTTAAACAATGAAAACATCATTGTAGTGTAATAATAAAAAGTATATATATATGGTATTATGATAGGATTATATATTTCCATAATAATAGTTTAAATAAACTAAAAACTTGATTCTTTCAAAAATTAATCTGAAAAATATAAGCGCATTTTTAATAAAACACTATTAAATTAACTTTACATTGGTGATTTTACTCAAAATTGCTATTATTCACTTCACATGTAAAACATCAACATGCAAACAGAGCACAGTGATTTCGCACAAGTTTCTTTCCCCTTATTGAAATCAATAAAGTACCAATTCGCAGGAATTGACAGAGATGTGAGCATTCTCCAAATACAATAGCTGATTGAACAACTCAGCGAAGAAGAGTCGCAAGAGTTTTGGGAGGAGGCCTCTCAAATCTACCAGTGCGGCGTGGAACAAGTAAAAGAGACTTATTAGACACTGAGACGTCACAACGAAAAGCGAGCTGCGGCCACGTTCGGTAAATAGCAAATTCCAGACAATATCACAAAGACCCAGAAACAACTGAGGACCACCCTCATCACGGTTCTGAAGCAATTCAGAGAGCCCGTTCCAGAGTCCATTGCTGACAGAGACCTGTGCGGCGTCGTGAACGAGTTCGTCGAAAGGGACATCCAGCAGCGCTTCTGGAACAGAGTGGCCTCGATGATCCCGTCCAAGACCAAGAAGCAGATTTACGACTTCTACCGCAACAACTTCTCGAGAGCTCTGTACGCCAATGTTACAAAGGAAGAGCAATTGATAATAGCCCAGATCAACGCGGAGTTTCCACACGAGAAACCTTCGACGCTGGCTCAAGTGTTTCTGGAGAGAACCTAGAAGAACATACTAAAGAGGGACATCGTCATGCGCTTTGTGAACATTAGAAGGAACAAATAGCAACCAGAAACGAACAGTTTCCAATGAAATGTATTTATAACTTTAGTTTAATCTACTTTATTTATATTACATTTCTTTTAAAATTTAAACAATCAGATCTAATAACAAAATTACATCAATATAAATAATTGCCATTGTAAACATTGTCATTATAATATTACTGAACGTTACTTAAAAAGAAAATGCTAATGATGTGAACATAAACTTTAGCTCAAAAAAGATAAAACAAGATACTAAAGCATATATTCATTTATTTAGATACAAAAATAGTTAATGAATTACAATTTTCACACTGTGTTGCAATGTTGTAATTTTAACTTAAATTGTCTCATGTATCTTATTTCGTTTTGCAAAATAGCATTTAAAATATTGTTATATACTCACATTGCGATAATTCTAGGTAATGTGTTATATTGTGTTTTATTATAATTTTAATAAACAAATCTATAATATTTTTAACTTTATATTTGAAATATTGTATTTAACATAATTTTATTGACATTTGTGAATCTAACCACACCTATTCAACAATATGTTCGGAATTAATTTGTTAGTAGCAAACAAATATCAGCATTTATCATATGCATTACTATCAAGCAAAAATGAGGATTTATCTTCAATATGTAATTACTCCATATCTAGAGGCGATACTCCAATAATAGGATATTGTACTAAAGAGCAATCATTATCAAATAAGAATCAAAAAGGGAATATAATATATTCTCCATCAGTTATAACATTCCATAGTTTATACACAAAGAAAATATAAGATTTGCATATTGATTTCATCTATTCAATAAAGAAACTTCCTTCATTTGCTCTTTTCGGTCTTACATCTGATATTGAAGTGTCTTAATCAAATTTATCTGTAAAAATTCCATCATAACTTGCCCAGGGTGCTCTTCTATGCTTTTTGTGTAATGTAACTGCGCAAAGTACTGATTTTGCTTTTATAGCGTCAGCTTAGAATACTTCTGGGTTAGTTTTAACGTCTAATGCAATTTATATTGAAAATGCGTTAATTTAGTTTAGATTAAATGCATTTAATAGTGGTGGGTTGATTCTTAACACAATGTAAACGGTTATGATTCTTAAAAATTGCAATATATCTGGTTTTGCGATTAATTCGTCTGTTTCTGGTTCAATAATCGCGTTTGTTCGTGATCCTGTCACTATATAAGCACAAAATGTAAAAAATTGTGCGAATGCTGATTTTTACGGTCAAAATAATTTTAATTAAATAATTTTGAATGGGTAAATTTAAATTAATTGCGTTTTGTGCCGAGAAAACGTTCCTGTTTACGGAATTTGCTCAAATGAACTCGAATTCGGTGAGCAAAAAGATGATTAGTTCGTTTGCAAGAGCACCTTTGTATTTGATGGAGAGAAATGTTCGTGTTTAGAAGGGGAAGTTGTAAACGGGAGTAAATGCGTTAATATTCTACAATCAATTAACGCAATTTATAAATAATAAGAAGAAACTAACACAAAAGTTATTGATTTAACCCACTCCACAGAAGAACTCGAAAAATATATTTAAATATTGAACAATGATCGGGATTAAATGAAAGAATAGATTTTAAACCTTTAAGATTTAAGCGAAAGTACAATACGCAGTGTTGAATCCAACTCAACTCAGCTGTAATAATATATTATATAAAATATTACCGAAATAAACACCAAAATTTTCAGAAATATGAGCGTTTTGGACTAAAGAATTTACAATAATGCGAGCTTGATAATTAACAACATATAAACGCTGAATTAAACAATAATCGACATTAACTTAGCAATGACAAAATTGAATTCGACATTATTTGATTAACAAGAATTAAGCACTATTTTAACGCAAAATATCTCTTAGTTGGACCAAATTCAAAGTGTGAATAATCAAACTCTATTAAATCACTAGCAATAACTATATTCACTAAATCTTTAAATTCAGTGCTTGAACTCTGGGTATAAGTTCATAAATAATCAATGTGTAATCTCTTATAATCTCACTAGCACAGACTATTACACATGCTTATAAAATGTATATATTCCTATCTTTGACCTTACAGTTATCACACATCACATAAATTCTATTGATCCTAATAAAGATTATGTTTTTGATTCATCAACAGTTGTATAAAGTGCATTCATTAAAGTTACAGATAATTTATACGCTTTAACAGCCATTCCACTTTTTTAAACACAAAATGTATTCAATAATATCAAAATACAACTTGGACAATAAAAAATAGACAGATGGTAACTTTTAACACACTAAGATACGCTAAGTATAAACTAAATGAATATAATCTCAACAGGTTAAATTTCTGTTAGCACTTTGTTTAATATTCTAATTTAAGAATCAATTTAAATTAATGTCAATAATATTCTCGTTAACTTAAGTGTTTCTACTTCAAGTACTGGTAATATAACTCTGATTAGCAGCATAAGCAAGGACATTAAAATATCAGGTTACTAAGTACTTGGAAATTATGTCAGTACGTAAATTGTTGCACTGATTGGTATAACAGTGGTTGAAGCAAATATAAATGTTAACCAAGTCAGTTTTAAACCATCTATTTACGAGGTTGGAAATTGTTCATCATATTTATTTAGTAATGTTACATATAATAGCACACTTTCTTTTAATAATATTGCTGTTTTCATTGGAAATGAAACTCAAATTAAACTACTTGGATCAATCGAATCAACGGATTTTGATAAGCATTATTATCAGTTTGGTGGAATTATAGCAAATTTAAATAGTTCGTCTACAGTTGTTGTTAATTAGTACATCAATGATTGTTCCCAAAAATTTTCAACATATTATGTAACATATACAGGTTTTATAATTGGTTATGGTCAAGATAGTTTAAGTTAAATAGAAATATGTAACGTATGCATGTAATAAAACTTAAATAGTGAGAAAGCTAAAGCTTTTCATTCTATAGGTCTCGTTGGATGGAATTATGGCAATATTTAAGTATAATAAGCATCAGTCACTCTTACTGTCAATTGTATATTAATTTCGAACTTTGGATTGATTGGTGGTCAAAGATATCTGGAAAGTGTTTAAAATATTGCAAAAGTTTCAAATGTTAAAACGTTTGTGAACGCTGAATCTTAAAACGGTAAACATATCGGTTCTGTTTTTGGGACAGAGGGAGCGTATAATTGTTCTATGATAAATGTGTTTGCTTCATGTAATGTAACCGTAAACGATTTTGTTGGTGGGTTCGTTGGCTGGTAATATCCTAATTCTAATTTAACGATATAAAGCTCACAAATATAGTTTAGTACCATGTAAAGCTAAATAACCACCGGTGGTTTAATCGGAATTCAAAATACAGATTCCAACGCTACTGTAATTGACACTTATATTTCGAATATTAATATTTATGGTCAAAATGTTGGTGGAGTTACTGGTTCTTGTTAATATAATTTGGTGCTAATTAACTCTAAAATTGAACTTGTGTACATTAGCGGATTATATCCAGGAATTTTGGTTGGCTTAAACAATAGTGTGTACTCTGTGACTAATTCACACTAGCTTAAAAATTAAATTTAAGGATACGAATCTACAGATTGCGAATTATCAAGTACATGGTCCATTTTCCAGTGTTCGTGAGTGAACTTTTCAATGAACTCTCTTCACCTTATCACTTACTTAATGAAATAGTAAATAATTATCAGAAAGAATTTAAACGTCGTAATTTAGTGGTAATTGATTTTCAATTCTTTTATATTTATAAATGGTACAAATATAAACGTTTGCTATTTATATCATTTATTTTATCAATCTATGTATAAATATAATATTAACTTATGATCATACTTATACTAACGTATAATCAAATACTATCTTACATAAATTATATTATATTATCAATTTAACATTATTATATTATAATCTTAAAATTAAATTATTCAAATAGTCTTTCACGTAACAACGTTTTTATTGCTATCATAAGTACAACTGTGCCATTTTCCATCTGAACATGAATATTGATTACTTCCATATGCAGCAGCTCCGTGAGAACAACACATTTACATGTTAGAACACCAATAATCTCCATCATCAATATAGAACCAATCTGTAAAGTCAGTGTTGCAAATACAGTTAGTTCCGGATAGATTCGAGCCTTTATTATTGCAAACACAAGTTCCAGAGCCGTAAGAACCTCCAGCTGGACAAGCACACGTTGAACCGTCCATCTTGCTTCCCTTCATGAGAGTTTGAGAACAAGTGCAAACAGAACTAACCATCACCGAATAAGTCGGCTAGCAAATGCAAGCGGTTCCAACTTGAATTGAGTTGGTCGGACAAGTGCAGGTGTTGGACGAGTTGGAGGCGTCGGTCGCGCAGATGCAAGCACTTTTGGCCGTGTTCGGGAACGCGTTCGTGGTGGAGCACTTGCAGATTCCATTGATCAAAGTAGAGCCGGTTGGGCAGTTGCAGGAATTCGAGGTGTTAGTAGCGTTGGTTCCGCAAACGCAAACCCCGCTAACCGGAAAAGCATTAGTCGTAGCACATTTACATATACCATCAATCAAAGTCGAACCGGTCGGACAGGTGCAGGTGTTACTAGTATTCGTGGCGTTGACTCCGCAAACACAAACTTTATTCTGGATGAAGGCGTTCGCGGTCTAGCAGGAGCAGTTGGTGAAGCCCGCGTTCGGGAGCGAGCCGGAGGCGCAGTAGCAGAGCCCGCTCTGGAGAACGGAACCAGTGATGCACGGACAGACGCCGGTCGTGTAGGAGGCCGGCTCGCTGATGAGAGGAATGTTGGAGAAGCCCGCGAAAGTGATTTAAGAAGTCGAGACGGAGCCAGAGCCCGTGTTCTGCTGGACGAAGCCGCAGTTGGCCGTGGCTCCAGAAGTCACCAGAGAGTAGGTCACGTTCGAGATGGAGCAGGCCCCTCTGTTCTCGAAGATGAAGCCGAAGGTGTTCGCCCCCGAAAGCGCCCCGGAGACCGAGATGTTCTTGAAAGTGGACTGGCCCAGCACGAGGGACACGAAGCCGCAGCTGGTGGCCGCGCCGGTATTGATGGAGAAGGAGGAGTTCTGAACCACGAAGCTGTAGGCCTGGCCGGCGAGCCCGTAGAACCTTTGGATGGCCGTCATGCAGCTGTATGCGAAGGCGCTCCGGTTGACGGTGACGAGCTCCGTGAAGTTGTTCGCGAGGCCGAAGAAGCTCGAGATCGCGTCGTTGGAGGTGAAGCTGAAGCTCGAGTCGAGGATCCTCACGCTGAACTCCGGGACAGTGGCGACCAGGAAGGCGAAGTCGGCGTTGGAGGAGTTCGAGAGCTTCATGTTGATCTGAGCATCAGAAATAGTTAAGTTGGTCCAAATGAAGAAGAAGAGGCTGAAGGGCTGTTTGTTCAGGTCGAACTCGCCGTCGATGGTGATCGAGAAGGAGCTCTGGTTGACCTCTCTGAAGAGCACGTTGTCGGTTCTGGAGCAAAGAGTGTTTAACCAAACATCATCGAAAGTGAAGGCGGAACTCAGAACAAGTTGCGTCTTTTCTTAGAATGGGGCATAAAATATATAATTGTAGCAGAAATCGAACTCGGCTATTTGAAATACTTGAATTGACTTTATACTAACTAATTAAAGTATCATTAAATTGTGGAGTGAATATATATATTCATTATAAATTAAATACCTACTATTGAAGTTAATTAAGTGTTTAATTGGAAGTATATACATTATGTTTAATTTGAATCTGTTTAAATTCAAAATATTTTAGTTGTTAGTAGAAAAGATGTTAAATCGCTTTATATGGTTGTGTATTATGTACTATATATTTTGAGATTAAATATATTACTCGCACATTCATAGGTCAGGTTTTGATTATAAGATTGAAATAATGTTTTGAAACTTGATGGACATAACTATAAAATTTCTGTGGCGTATTTGTGATCTTAATTATAAAAATATGAATACATATATATAATTCTACGACAAATAAAATTTTATTTCACTCCAAAACCAATATGAGAAGTTCAAATTTCGCAATTTTCAAATTCATTAAAGCAGGGTCTCTGGTAAAATTTTATCATTATAAAGGCTGAAACCTTCACCAAAGTTATAATACGTTATTTACTATAACATAAAATGTACATCTTTCTAATTACAAAATCGATTTTGATGAATTCAAAGAAATATGTGCCTTTAATTCTTGTCCGCCATAAAATACATATATGGCACGACAACTCTTTGAGAAACAAAGAATTAGCTCTATTGAAGCAAATTGAAAGTTTCATAATTATTTAGTCCAAAAAGAGACCAAAATTAATATAGAAAGTAACAATAAAGTCAACTTTCCAGATCGTCTAAATATTTAACCCCACATGTAAGTTTCATTTTACTCAAGTATTAGACTTAATGAAAAAATAACATATTTCATTATTTTAACTAATGCTGAATTACAAAAAAGAAATATTTGAATATTTTAAAATTAATCCGTAGATTAATTAGGTCATTATTGAAGAACAAAATAGAGAAACAAGTTTAGTTTAAGTTTACTCTATTTAGAACTAAGATAGTAATTAACGCGAATTTTGTGAATTCAAGTTAACTGAATTTTTAATAACTATAGTAGGTGACTATAGTTGCAACATATATTATTTCACTTAATATCTACTTCAATATTAGTATTATTACTAATATAGATGGTGTTGATGCTATTAAATATACTTGGTGAAAAACACTACTTTTGAGAATGTTAGTTTCGATAATGTTCGATAACTAAATTAGATAACTAATTAGATAACTAAATTATTAACTTATATATGATCAACATAATGAACCAATCTGCAGCATTTGAAAATGTCTCTAATGTACAAAATAATATTCGTAAAAAGTGATAAAAATTGATTAAAATTGAAATGGAGGACTAAAAGCAGACTAGAGACATTGATATTGAAACGAAGTTGTAAGTTCAATCAATTAATATAAACGCCCCTATGTTATACCTCTAGACTATGTTAGTCCAATATATCAGGAAAATCAGACCTTGGTTTTAGTGTGTTTATAATATTTTATAATTAATAATTTCGGTAAAATAAAAATTTATTCGTCGCACACTTTCAATGGGCATGTAAATATTATACCTGTTTCACTCCAACTATTCTCAACTATAAAAGTAGTTATGTCTTGATGGATACTCTATTGTTTTATTTAATCTTTAAACGCCCACAGAGGTATTTCAAAAAATAAAATAAATTATACAGTTGCTCACCATTAAAAGTGAACTCAATTCATAGAATGATATAACTGATATATTAACTGATTTTTTCACAGAGTAAATAACCCTTGGCGTGAAATGAAAAGATTAGAAACTTTTAATATCATAGTACTGAATTTTTATATTGAGATTTTCTGTATTATGATTACCACAATTAACCTATATATTGAAACTAAAACAATCATTTTAGTATCACATATGAAGGCAGTAAGTGACTATTAGCTGGTGAACCAAAGCGATTTTTGTACTAGCATGATATGCTAAAGTGATAAGTCTTCAAAGTCATTAACTAACGACCTGAGCTAACTTTAGAATATATTTCTAAACTACCTATTACTGAGTGAAATTTTGTCGTTGTAATACCCTTCGGAACCATAGACTACTACAATTGTTACACATCAGCTACTCGACCTAAAATTCAAATTTTTTGTGTCAAAAATCAACTTGAAAATTGGATAAAAGTTGAATTTTAACAACTAGTAGAAGCTTTGGTCCAGCCTCAAGTAATTTATAGATCATTATAGTAGTAATAATTACTAGGACCACGTACTAAACTTTACTTGAACTTCTTCTGAACTTCCATTTTTGTAAATCTTAGTCACAAAAATCTCATTTTTGAACTCAACTTGAATAAAGTTTTGCAGAAATTATGATAGAAGGACCCTCCTTATTCAACATTTTAATTTAAATAAGTTAAGATTTATATGTAGATTTATTTACTACTTTATAAACTAGATAGTCTTTATAACTAGATAGGGAATTTGAGTAATTATAATAAGCATCAATAAACTTGGCTTGTTCAAATCCAGTGCTACTTTATTTTGGATATTAAAATAATTATAAATTCGATTATTTATATTATACCTATTTATTTTCTTTTATAAAGCCTTCATTTCAGCAAATACAAATATTCAAGAATTGTAATTTTATTAAATTCCAGTTTATTAACATTATAAAATATGTATTATTCAATCAATTTAAAGAATTTTGGTAAAATTATTTAGATGGAGAGTCAAGATAATCTTGAAGATATGCGTAATTTGGTATTTAGCATTTGAAGTGGAGTTTAAAAAATGATCACATAACTTATGATACCTTGTATATGCATATAATATAACATTGAATGTATTAAATACATTCACTTTTAACAGTGAATAACTGTAGATTAACTGTAGAGCAAAACCAATATGATTTATGCACCAAAGAAGCTACATTACACCAGCTTGATCACTAATGCTTGCATGAAGGCACCATCGCTTGCAAGAAAAAAGGCGAAGCCCAAGGCAACGCTGGATCGGACGGGCTCGGAGTAACCGTCGACAATTCATTTTTCAATATTTTTCACTTTGTTCATAACCTATCATGTAAATATATTGTTGGGAACTAAGCTGTCCCAAAACACGCGGTTTCCGCGGTTTTAGGTACGCGGTTTTCCGCGGCACCACACGCGGCAGCTATTTCGGCCGAACCGCGGTTTTTAGCCGTATTTTTATCAAAAAACAGTAAAAAGTTGCATTGTCCGGGAGTCGAACCTACGACCATTTTCATGTAATACGTCAGATTTTGTCAGAATTGGAGTATATTCGTCATACCTAGTCAGCTATTCAAGCTACCGACTATTTGCGGCTCATGTTTGTTTCAAAATGAGTCATTTGATTGATTTACAAGCATTTACAAGCAATTCCACTCCCTTTGTAATGGTAAGAGCTCCACAAACTCCAAGAAGCCCAAAAAATAGGTTGAGAAATTCAAACTCCAGTCCAAGTCAAGCTGAAGCTGCTGCTAGTCCAAGAACTCCAAGAGAAATGACAACGGAAAAAGCTCCGAAAGTTCTCTTTGTTCCAACTACAGAAGAAAAACTTGCTCATGATCTCGCATTTGAGTATTACGATACTGATATTAAAGCATGTCGATTATGCTAAATCTAATTCAAGGTTGTTTTCACCTTGGTTAGACCAAAGGACCATCAGAAAATGGCTCATATTCTCAAGCACCATTTGAAAAAAGAGGGAAGAGGAGTATATTGTATTAAGATAAATACGATACTTTAGAGCTATCAACCACCTGTTCAGCCATCAGTTAGATTGGAAAGAATTATATGGGTCCTAAGACTCTGCTCAATGTAACGTTAAGGCAATTAAACTACTTAACGGTGAAAGTAAAGATTATAAAGATCTTACATCAGAAGATATTCGAAATACAAAGTTATCTTAAGGTAAAGTAGTTATGAGTAGATGTACAGCTCATATTATGAACTTGATTCTAAAGGACTATATCAAATAATTTGATTGCAAAAAATGGATTGATGATATCGCCAAATTGTATGGTATTCCAATATCTGTATGCGAGACTCGATGGACCACTTTTAACAATGCCATTGAAAAGATTAAGAAGCATATTCCAAATATCACAAACTGGGAAGACACCTATCTTATTAGAATACATCAAGACATGGAAATCATTCGCTTAGTTACTATAGCAACTCTTGAATTAGAAGGAAATTATATTAATGTCACACAAGTTTAAAAATCTGTGGATTCACTAAAAGATGGACTCACAAGGATGGAAAACTATTATGGATTGTCAGAAAGAATTAAGTTCGCCAAAGATTTCTTAAAGGAAAGGCAAATAAGTTATATTGATAGTCATTTGAACATCGTTAAGTTTTTACATGCCCTAGATCCATTAGGCAATGTTGAATTTCTTGAACTAAATGTCTTAACTTAAGTTGTAGGAGCGATGTTTTATTCTGAATACATAACTGAAGGAGCCAATTAGATTGATGACCAACGAAAACAATTAGTTGAACGAGCAAAATATTTTGAAAAATAACAATAAGATAAATTGTCTGATTTTATAAACTATCTGAAAAACATTTGGACTAATAATGAACATGTAAGAACCTTTTTACTTAAAGTTGAAGTTATGTCCATATCAAGCTGTGGAATTGAAAGAGTATTTTCATTTTTCCATCGCACTACCTCTCACTTTCTCAGGAAACAAATTTCGTCAACCACTTTGAGTGCACTGGCGTATGTCTACGTTGATAAAATATAACCTGAAATGCAATAATGGAAAGCTAGCAAAACAATAAATCCAGATAAATCATATGAAACTTGTTTAACGCTATATGAGTGCCCTACAGCAGAACCAGATGAAAATAGTATAATGTAAGGTGATGAAGAAAGTGACAACATCTGATTTGTCGTGGTAATCACGGCACTAACTATTTATTATTTCATTTAATACATTATTGTTATGTAAATGGGACGCCTGATGCATAACGAAACTATTCATAACCGCGGAAATAACCGCGAAAATTAACGTTTTGATTTGATTGCCGCGTTATAATTTGGTTTTAGTGCCGCGTGCGTACGCGGTTATTTTCAAAAAGGGACAGCTTATTGGGAACCTTTCTAAAATTATTATAGTAAATACATGCATATACCACTCCAAAGCTGATTATCATCCAGTCATGCTATCAATAGAGCTTAGTTATGTTACTTCTTATATAAATTAATTCTATTTATTGTTTACAAATGACAGAACTTGTGCAAACAGAATTATTTCGATCAAGAATTTCTTACAGATTGACAATAATATTAATTATAATGTGAAAACATATTTCATCTCAAGAAACAACATTTGAATTAGAATTATAAGTGCATCCATGCCAGTTTCCATCAGAACATGAGTACTAATTCAAGCCCATTGATCCTATTGCGTATGAGCAACATAATTTTGAATCTGTACACCAATAATTACCTCCATTAAGATAAAACCAACCAGTATAATCCGTATTACATGCACAATTTGTTCCAGATAATGTTGAACCTTTCATATTACAAACGCACGTTGCTGAACCAAACGTAGCTCCAGTTGGACAAGCACACGTTGAACCAACCATCTTGCTTCCCTTCATGAGAGTTTGAGAACAAGTGCAAACAGAACTAACCATCACCGAATAAGTCGGCTAGCAAATGCAAGCCGTTCCAACTTAAATTGAGTTGGTCGGACAAGTGCAGGTGTTGGATGAGTTGGAGGCGTCGGTCGCGCAGATGCAAGCACTTTTGGCCGTGTTCGGGAACGCGTTCGTGGTGGAGCACTTGCAGATTCCATTGATCAAAGTAGAGCCGGTTGGGCAGTTGCAGGAATTCGAGGTGTTGGTGGCGTTGGTTCCACAAACGCAAACCCCGCTAACTGGAAAAGCGTTCGTCGTAGTGCACTTGCACACGCCGCTTACCAAAGTGGATCCGGTTGGACAGGTGCAGACGTTAGAGGAATTGGTCGCGTTCGTTCCGCAAGAACAAACCCCGTTAACCGGGAAGGCGTTCGTGGTTGAACAAGAACAGATTCCATTCACCAAGATAGATCCAGTTGGACAGGTGCAGACGTTGGAGGAATTGGTCGCGTTCGTTCCGCAAGAGCAGGCTCCGTTAACTAAAAATGCATCAGTTGTTATGCATTTACATTCTCCATCTATCAAGATAGAATCAGGTGGGCATGTACAAGAGTTACTAGTATTGGTGGCGTTGACCCCGCAAATACAAACTTAATTCTAGATGAAGGCGTTCGCGGTCTAGCAGGAGCAGTTGGTGAAGCCCGCGTTCGGGAGCGAGCCGGAGGCGCAGTAGCAGAGCCCGCTCTGGAGAACGGAACCCGTGATGCACGGACATACGCCTGTCGTGTATGAGGCCGGCTCGCTGATGAGAGGAATGTTGGAGAAGCCCACGAAAGTGATTTACGAAGTCGAGACGAAGCCAGAGCCCGTGTTCTGCTGGACGAAGCCGCAGTTGGCCGTGGCCCCGGAGGTGACCAGAGAGTAGGTCACGTTCGAGATGGAGCAGGCGCCTCTGTTCTCGAAGATGAAGCCGAAGGTGTTCGCCCCCGAAAGCGCCCCGGAGACCGAGACGTTCTTGAAGGTGGACTGGCCCAGCACGAGGGACACGAAGCCGCAGCTGGTGGCCGCGCCGGTCTTGACGGAGAAGGAGGAGTTCTGGACCACGAAGCTGTAGGCCTGGCCGGCGAGCCCGTAGAACCTTTGGATGGCCGTCATGCAGCTGTAGGCGAAGGTGCTCCGGTTGACGGTGACGAGCTCCGTGAAGTTGTTCGCGAGGCCGAAGAAGCTCGAGATCGCGTCGTTGGAGGTGAAGGTGAAGGTCGAGTCGATGATCCTCACGCTGAACTCCGGGACCGTGGCGACCAGGAAGGCGAAGTCGGCGTTAGAGGAGTTCGAGAGCTTCATGCTGATTTGAGCATCGGAAATAGTTAAGTTGGTCCAGACGTAGAAGAAGAGGCTGAAGGGCTGTTAGTTCAGGTCGAACTCGCCGTCGATGGTGATCGAGAAGGAGCTCTGGTTTACCTCTCTGAAGAGGACATTGTCAGTTCTGGAGCAATTTTATCTGGAACCGATATCGTCGAATGTGAACGCGGAACTGATAATAAATTAAGATTTCTTTTAAAACGGAGCGAAAAACACGTAGTTGTAGCAGAAATCGAACTCTGCCATTTGAAACACTTGCATTTACAAAATGCTGACAAAACAGAACATCAAATAATGGAGTGAATAACAATTACGTATTTGTATTTATACAATATTCTTGTAATTGCTAATGTTTTAAACACGTAATACACAAGTATAATACATATGTAAATTCAAATTTGTTTAAATTTATATATTATACGAATTCGCTAATTAAAGAAGCTTTCCCATTGATAATGAGAACACTGATATTTTTTAAAATATATTTGTTTAATGTGTTTGAGATTCATAATTATATCTAGTGTATTCAACAAAGGTTAAGTGAATAGCTGCCATAAGTTACATATTATTTAAATATTAATATATTATTGTATACAATTAAACTCAGTTGAGTTTCTCGATGTTAGTTTGAAATATATAAGTCAAAATACTTAATTACATGAAATTAATATTGTAAATAATATTTTGTACAATGATAATTATGTATCATTCTGGTTTTCATTCAATAGTATCTAATTTCACTCAATTCTTCGATTCCAACACTCTTATTGATTATATTCTGTTGCAACTCTAGTCATTGCACAAACATTGTGTATGGATCTTCTAAGCACGTTGCATCTGATGGACAAACTTAAACACATGAATAACATCCTATGCAAAGTTCTTGGTATACAATTTTAACTTTTTTAGTAACTGGATGCAGTTATAGAACTTAAACAGGGCATTCTATCACGCAATTTCCGCAGCCAATACACCGTTGTTCAACAATCAGTAATCTGTGCCTTGATCGGTTAACATCCATTTAGTGGAGTGGGCATTTTGTTGTTTTAAACTTAAATTGAGTCGATAGTACCCCACTCCAAACTAAACTGTCCAATAAGTTATTAGAATTTCTAATTTAGAAAGAAATATAAATTGAAGTTGTTTTAAAAATATTGAACTACAAGATATAATCATTAAATGAAAGTTATAAATACATTTCATTGGAAACTGTGCGTTTCAAGTTGCTATTTGTTCCTTCTAATGTTCACAAAGCGCATGACGATGTCTCTCTTTAGTATGTTCTTCTAGGTTCTCTCCAGAAACACTTGAGCCAGCGTCGAAGGTTTCTCGTGTGGAAACTCCGCGTTGATCTGGGCTATTATCAATTGCTCTTCCTTTGTGACGGTGGAGTACAGAGCTCTCGAGAAGTTGTTGCGGTAGAAGTCGTAAATCTGCTTCTTGGTCTTGGACGGGATCATCGAGGCCACTCTGTTCCAGAAGCGCTGCTGGATGTCCTTTTCGACGAACTCGTTCACGACGATGCACAGGTCTCTGTCTGCGATGGACTCTGGAACTGGCTCTCTGAATTGCTTCAGAACCGTGATGAGGGTGGTCCTCAGTTGTTTCTGGGTCTTTGTGATATTGTCTGGAACTTGCTATTTACCGAACGTGGCCGCAGCTCGCTTTTCGTCGTGACGTCTCAGTGTCTAATAAGTCTCTTTTACTTAGTCCACGCCGCACTGGTAGATTTGAGAGGCCTCCTCCCAAAACTCATGCGACTCTTCTTCGCTTAGCTGTTCAATCAGCTATTGTATTTGGAGAATGCTCACATCTCTGTCAATTCCTGCGAATTGGTACTTTATTGATTTCAATATGGGAAAAGAAACTTGTGCGAAGTCACTGTGCTCTGTTTGCATATTGATGTTTTACATGTGAAGTGATAATGATATTTTGTATTTTTACGCATAAGTGTAATATAATATTGTATAGGTGTCTAATTAAAAATGCGCTTGATACACAGATTTATTTACTAATGTCAAGTTTTCAGCGCATTGATGTTATTATAAGTAATACAGAGATTTACAGCATAATGTACTCCTTATATATATACTTCTTAATACTTCAGTTTCAAAATATTCAAATGTCAGTGATTACTAAATGGCATTAAAACGGCGACGATAAAATCTTAATGTTAAATAATAAATTACAAAATTAATTTATGATTTAGCAAATTAATAGTATTTACACATACTATTAATGAAACGGATCAATCAGCTACTATTTTAAACATGTATGCAGTTATCTTTATATAAATTTAATTTAAGATTATTATCTGTAAATTAAAAATGTGAATGTATTTCTTCATTTATACAATTTAATAGATATTTTACGCACTTAATCACAAAGTATTGAGATTAATTTATATTAAAGAAAAATTTAATGCTTTAAATAAATTTCATCGTAACAGATAACTGCATTATAAATAACTATCTCTACAATTATATTACAGTGGTGGGCCCTCGAAATGCTTTTTTGAATTAGGAAGAAGAATGAAGTTTATTATTTGAATCTTACTTATATCACTGCCCGGCTCAATAATGAGTGTGTTCTCCCTCCTCATCAATACACTCATTAACTCTATTTACTATTGATTTGTAAAGTGCTTCAATCACATCAAGGCCTGGTTGAGCCTTGGATAGCTGTGCTACAATAATTAACGTATATAACTCTGTATATACTTCAATAATAAGTTTCAACTTTACCTAACGTTGTATAATTTAACAATCAAGAAAATTGATTTCTCATTATGAAATGGAAGTGGAAGATCATAAGTAAAATAACTGTTGTTTTAGAGTAGCATCAATATATTATTTAATGTTGGGCCCGACTAACCCACTTGATTCCATTCTTCAAGAAACAAAAATGCATTCATTATTTGAATATTGAGAATGAAAGCGACTGTAACTACCTGAATTATAATTCTAATTAAGCGAAGTACCAATACTTCATCTTGAGCCCCCGGTTGAGATTGAAAGAAAAAGTCCTCCATTGTTTTTCGTGATTAAGAAATACCTAAAATCGTTCAGATTGACCCAGTTGAAGATGAACACCGAGGTCCTCTGCAGGTCCAGTGCTTGCGCTACTAGTTATAAATTACATATTGCGTCCTTATACCAATCATTGGATCCTCTTATTCTTTTCTCCAATCAGGCTTAACTACCATATATTTTCGAGATAAAATCTTTCATAAATTAGTTTTGTTGACTAAAACGTAGAAATTACACAGGGACATCTTAAACAAGTGATATAACTAGTTCAGATTGGTACAATATTTTATGAATTCATCCGTTGGACCCAGAAATGAAGAGAATACAAACGCTTCAGAACTGCCTAAGTTTGTTAAGTGAATTAGTTGACCTTCCCTAAACATCTTCTACCGCGTTTATTTTTGTCATTGCTGTCCTTTTATTGCATGTGGTAATTTCTATTTTTCCTTTTTGGAATATTAAATACCGACTTTGAATAGTCGATTATGGTCTAATACGATCGAAATCATATTTTTGGCCCTCTTGTGTTAATGAGTAGTTCATGAATAATCTCCAACTTGAGATTATTTATTGGAATTTGTCATCCGCATTAGAAGTGGCAAAATATTTTAATATATAATTACTCACATAGTAAACAAGAAAAAGCAATTCCACCTCCCATAACTGTACATTAAATGTCATCGTGCGTTACTTCACAATGTTTAAATATTAAAATAAATAGATTTCCATAAATATTCTTTTGATATTTATTTACTGAAAACACAGAATCTTTTCAACCAGAAGCTCGCCAAATATATTAATTCCTTCTTGGTAATATGGTGCGATAGTAAAAATAGTTATAAATACATTTCATTGGAAACTGTGCGTTTCAAGTTGCTATTTGTTCCTTCTAATGTTCACAAAGCGCATGACGATGTCTCTCTTTAGTATGTTCTTCTAGGTTCTCTCCAGAAACACTTGAGCCAGCGTCGAAGGTTTCTCGTGTGGAAACTCCGCGTTGATCTGGGCTATTATCAATTGCTCTTCCTTTGTAACATTGACGTACAGAGCTCTCGAGAAGTTGTTGCGGTAGAAGTCGTAAATCTGCTTCTTGGTCTTGGACGGGATCATCGAGGCCACTCTGTTCCAGAAGCGCTGCTGGATGTCCTTTTCGACGAACTCGTTCACGACGATGCACAGGTCTCTGTCTGCGATGGACTCTGGAACTGGCTCTCTGAATTGCTTCAGAACCGTGATGAGGGTGGTCCTCAGTTGTTTCTGGGTCTTTGTGATATTGTCTGGAACTTGCTATTTACCGAACGTGGCCGCAGCTCGCTTTTCGTCGTGACGTCTCAGTGTCTAATAAGTCTCTTTTACTTAGTCCACGCCGCACTGGTAGATTTGAGAGGCCTCCTCCCAAAACTCATGCGACTCTTCTTCGCTTAGCTGTTCAATCAGCTATTGTATTTGGAGAATGCTCACATCTCTGTCAATTCCTGCGAATTGGTACTTTATTGATTTCAATATGGGAAAAGAAACTTGTGCGAAGTCACTGTGCTCTGTTTGCATATTGATGTTTTACATGTGAAGTGATAATGATATTTTGTATTTTTACGCATAAGTGTAATATAATATTGTATAGGTGTCTAATTAAAAATGCGCTTGATACACAGATTTATTTACTAATGTCAAGTTTTCAGCGCATTGATGTTATTATAAGTAATACAGAGATTTACAGCATAATGTACTCCTTATATATATACTTCTTAATACTTCAGTTTCAAAATATTCAAATGTCAGTGATTACTAAATGGCATTAAAACGGCGACGATAAAATCTTAATGTTAAATAATAAATTACAAAATTAATTTATGATTTAGCAAATTAATAGTATTTACACATACTATTAATGAAACGGATCAATCAGCTACTATTTTAAACATGTATGCAGTTATCTTTATATAAATTTAATTTAAGATTATTATCTGTAAATTAAAAATGTGAATGTATTTCTTCATTTATACAATTTAATAGATATTTTACGCACTTAATCACAAAGTATTGAGATTAATTTATATTAAAGAAAAATTTAATGCTTTAAATAAATTTCATCGTAACAGATAACTGCATTATAAATAACTATCTCTACAATTATATTACATTAAATGTCATCGTGCGTTACTTCACAATGTTTAAATATTAAAATAAATAGATTTCCATAAATATTCTTTTGATATTTATTTACTGAAAACACAGAATCTTTTCAACCAGAAGCTCGCCAAATATATTAATTCCTTCTTGGTAATATGGTGCGATAGTAAAAATAGTTATAAATACATTTCATTGGAAACTGTTCGTTTCAAGTTGCTATTTGTTCCTTCTAATGTTCACAAAGCGCATGACGATGTCTCTCTTTAGTATGTTCTTCTAGGTTCTCTCCAGAAACACTTGAGCCAGCGTCGAAGGTTTCTCGTGTGGAAACTCCGCGTTGATCTGGGCTATTATCAATTGCTCTTCCTTTGTGACGGTGGAGTACAGAGCTCTCGAGAAGTTGTTGCGGTAGAAGTCGTAAATCTGCTTCTTGGTCTTGGACGGGATCATCGAGGCCACTCTGTTCCAGAAGCGCTGCTGGATGTCCTTTTCGACGAACTCGTTCACGACGATGCACAGGTCTCTGTCTGCGATGGACTCTGGAACTGGCTCTCTGAATTGCTTCAGAACCGTGATGAGGGTGGTCCTCAGTTGTTTCTGGGTCTTTGTGATATTGTCTGGAACTTGCTATTTACCGAACGTGGCCGCAGCTCGCTTTTCGTCGTGACGTCTCAGTGTCTAATAAGTCTCTTTTACTTAGTCCACGCCGCACTGGTAGATTTGAGAGGCCTCCTCCCAAAACTCATGCGACTCTTCTTCGCTTAGCTGTTCAATCAGCTATTGTATTTGGAGAATGCTCACATCTCTGTCAATTCCTGCGAATTGGTACTTTATTGATTTCAATATGGGAAAAGAAACTTGTGCGAAGTCACTGTGCTCTGTTTGCATATTGATGTTTTACATGTGAAGTGTGATAATAGCATATTTGCTAAAATATGAATAAATATAATATTGTATAGGTGTCAAAATGTGTTAAAAATGCGCTTGATACACAATAATTTCAGATTTATAATGAGTTAAGTTTTCAATATTGTTGCAATTGAAATTATAGTTATGATAATAGAAAATTGCAAAAAATTCTTTTTATCTATATACTTTTGTAAAATAAAGATGTGTATACTTTCTTAATACTTCAGTTTTACTATTTAATATAAAGTATTGAGTGTAACTTCACATTGTGAAGTTCACAATATTATCTTGATAAAAAACTACAAAGTAAACAAATTAACTTTTGATTTATCAAATTTGAAGCAGTAAAAAATATTATAACATAAATAAATTTATAAGTCCATCTTAAATAATAAATAATAAGTGTGTTTTTTGTAGAAATTTCGTGCACTTAGTAAAGTGAAGTATTGAAATTAATTTTATAAGAAGTGAAATTGTGATGGAAATAATTGTTTATTAATTATTATATCACTCATTCATACTTACTTATCTAAATTACATGTAGTTATAATTTAGAATTAACCATCGGAGAATTAACCAGCGTTGCCTTAGGATTCGCCTTCTTGCCTTGCTCCCACACCCTCAAGGCCTGGCGGTGCCCTTCTTCCGTTATCTTTGTAACTTTGTAATTATATTAAGTTTTGTAAAGTTATGAGTAGAGAATCTCTAGTATTATTTTTAATAATTCTCATATTCATACTAGATTTCTCTATTTTTCAATTAAATATTAATTATTTAAAAAGTAATTAATATAATAATTAAATTCCCACTCCAAACGAATTTAAAGGGCCTTTTGAACTCCCCGATTCCGGTTCCTCAATTTTCCCTTCAACCTTTGAGCGCTCAGAAGAGGAAATAAACGGACGAGATTTTGAAGAAGAAGGAACTCCTTGAAAACGCGTTCAATAACGTGCGGAAAATACAGAAGAAACAAATGAAGAACGTTTTCAAGAAAGACAAAGATTTTAATAAAGAGGAAGAGGAACAAAAGATAAATGAAGAGAGGATTAAGTAAATGCTCGAGAGAAGGATAAATAAAGTTGAAGAGAAGATTAACGAAGCGAGAAAGTGGGTTTGTGATGAAGATGAAGAAAAGGATGGAATGTGGGACGACGAGGATGATGAAGACTGAAGTATTACTATATATTAAATATATATGCAGATTGATACTATTTATATACACCACTAAAAGAAATACCAGTATTAACTTATTAACAAAATTAATTATTATTTGTATCAACTATTTGTGAACTAAGAAATGACCAGAGAACTAAATTGAGGCCTTAGAGAATTTAATACCATCTGGATTGACAAAATATTTTATTTAACCTAATAATAAATAGTTACAGTTTTAATAAAAGTTACAACATAATTTTATGTTTGTTATAAGCGAAGTAGAATCAACTCACGAAAGGCAATGACAATAAAATTTAGTCTCTCAAAGAGAAGATCGCCAAACTGTAAAGAGAATTGTAAAGTTAATTTGATACAGTGATGCGTAAATTCAAAGAAACCAAAAAGAAGCATGACGACAAGAAATCACTTAAAAGACAAACAATGCCGAAGCCCAGCCTGAAAATGAGAAGAAAAAGACTGAAGTAAGTTAGAAAGCTGAACTTACGAAGAATATCGAAGAAAAGGCGCCTGACAAAACGAAGCTTAAAGGACGCTCAGAAGCAGAAAGAGAAAAAGCCCCCAGTCTAAAAGTCACAAGATCAAAAGACCACTAAAATGCCCCAATCGAACGCAAAGTCTCCTCAAAAGGAAACTTAAAAAAGAAAGAGGATAAATAACATGTCTTAGAAAAGCCTGTCGAATAGCCAAAAGATGGCCAAAATGAAAAAAACGATTACTTACGCAGAATAGGAAACCGAGCCAATCTTAACGAAAGCCTAGAAGAAGAAGCTCCAAATGGAATATCAGAAATAGTTTATCTAACAATAGAGAGCTAAGGAAGATATCAGCGAAGCTAAACCCTAGGAAAAAGTTAATCCATCACCGGCAATATACCCCGAAATTAGGAATTTGCAAAAATAAATAAACTAAGAAGGACCTCAGGTACCTAATCGAGTTAATGAAACAATGCATCAAAGGCAACCACCACCAAGCAATGCCAATACAACGGAACAACCTCCCGTGCAAGCCGAAGGAAATAACGAGCCAATAGAAACTGAGACGCGAGAACCAGTTTCTGGAAATTAAGTTAGCGAATCAGGTAAAACTGGTCCGCTGACGACTCGGTGAGGGCCCTGCTGGGTCTTTACTGAGTGGGCACAAATGACGGGTTGTAGCCCGTTTTGAAAGTGGAAATATGGGCGTGCGAGAGCCTATGTTTCGCTTTTGAAAGTCTCAATGAAGTCTGTTTGTGTCGTCTCGGGGAAGTGATATATATATATATATATATATATATATATTATTTTAACTATTTAGCTAGCGAAATTAGACAGATGGTCGCGGAAGAACAGTTTGAGCCCGAACTATACTAGAAAAAATTATGCAGAGAACTTGAAGATATTATACAGAACTACGCAGAAGACCACGCGAACATGAAGATCACGAAGATATAATCTAACTTGATGATCATTGTGCAGTCTTTCTACAAGCGAAATCTCATATCTAAAGATCATTGCGGAATATTCTAGCAAAAAATTTAATCTCTGAACAAAATCGAGAACATTGAAGACATCTTGAAACAGAGAGAAAAGAACCTACCTGCCCAGTAGGAACAGCCCAAGAAAAGCTAAAGCGCGAACACCAATAAAGGCACAGGAGAATCGAGCATTGACTCGTTCTTCTGAAGGCGCTTCTTCTAGATGAAGGAGCATACCTTTGATGCCCTCAAAGGTTTAGAACACGATACTGAACCAGTATAAACGAAAGTTAAGTGAGTGGGATATATATATATTTTAACTATTTATACTTACTATTACTTTAACAATTTATAATTTAAGGTTGACAATTTTACTATACATGTAACTAATTAATATTGGGGAATTTAATTACTACTCACTCATTACATATCAACATCCATTTTATTGCTAACTAATCACATTCTAACAATTAGTGATAATTACATCATCAATAATATTTTTTCCTGAAGTTGAAACACTATTAAAACTTAGCTCTAATAACCTATTGTTACATTATATTATTCCTGAATAAGCTGAAGGACCATATATTGAAAGTGTAATGTTAGACACAAGTGAATTAGATATTTTAATATTTATTGAACTGACGCTTTTTATACTTAACACATGAGAAAATATACTAGAAGAAGATTACGCATAGCTAGTCAAACTAGTTGCTATAAATTTATTATTTATTATTTAAACTTCTGAAATTTCAGCTTTTGAACAGTACATATATGCTATTAATCCGCTTGAACTAACAACGTGTAACACCTCACCTTTCGCTTGAACAATAGATTTATTAACAATAATTTAAGATATTATTAACGGACTAGTGTGAGAATCGCCTATTAACCCACCAGATATTGAAAAATCTTCTTTGTGTGTTGAAAATAATTGATTATTGTAAATAATACATTATTATATTTATATTTTTAATATATTCTAATTTAAACCTGAATCATATATTTTTTAACTCTAGCCAATAACACTTCCAGAAACTGCCCAAACAGAAGTACTTTAAGTATTATCAGAGCAATTAATGAATGAATCATGGATGTTAACCATATTAGTGTTAATATTAGCACTTATTGATGTTATAAAGCCAGCACTATAAGATGATGAGATGTTCGAAGAGTAAATTTCTATACTTTACACTCTTTGTATAGAAGCTAATAATATACCAGCTAATGCTCCTGTATACTAACTTATTAACTATTGTTCGATAATAACCTATAAATTTATATTTGCAAAATCAGATGAACTACCGTTTATATATCCAAAAATTCCAAAATAATTACTATAAGTACAATTTGAAAGTTAATAGATTGCTTGCAAAGTGTTCACATTAATTATACCTATATTTTAACCTACTAATCCATACATATTTAATTATGAATTTAAACTGGTATATATTTATTGAATAATACATATATCATCAATATGTATCTTGGTATTGAAACCAAACCCAATAAATTATCCTGAATAACATATAAATTATGTATTTAATAATTCAAACTAATTAACTTAAATATCAGATAGAGACGTTATCGAATTGTTTAAATAAGAAATTAATCCACCATACATCAAAAAATTAGACTAGCTTGTAGATATTTGACTTAAAATATTATAATTTGAAATATTACCTACATTAATAGAAATATGTTTAATAGTAATTATACTGCTATTACTTATTGATATAAGATATGATGATAAATTTCCAACTCTAAATACTTATGGACATATGTAAATATAATTAAGCGAAATAACACTTTATTAGGTTACTATATTTGCAGTTAGTGCTATAGTATTTGTACTAATGTAATTACCACATATTTAGTAACCTAAAACATTTAATTAACCATTTATTGAATTTAACAAACTTAATATTCCTGTTGATGTTTAAGTCATTGTTACATTTAAAATTAGATTTGTAATATTTGTTGATTGAGTCATTATTTATACAATATTCATACTAATTCCAGAAGTAATAGCTATAAATGTTCCTTACTTTGAAACAATGCTTAATTAATTTACAATTAACTTTGCCTATTATGATATTAAAGAACCAGATGAACTAAATTATATATTGTTTAACTAAATTTTAATATTATTAAGTGTTGTTTGAGATTAAAATAATGTAAACGATTGACCTATAGTTACAACATCAACAAATGCATTAATTATAGTTTAAGAATTAAATGCATAACCAGAAATGTAATTAGAAGATTATATTATATTAGTAACAGTGTCTACATCAAATATTTTGAAAATATATATTGTTTGTTAACATGTAAACGGTATAGCATAATCTTTAAAATTAGTTATTAGTCCTTATTAAACCAATAATTAATTATTTAGTTATTATAATTATTAATTAATTGTACTAATGTTGTTAAAAATGCGTTTGTCCAATTCTGTTGTATTAGACTTTATTATACTTTCTTATTGAGAAATATTTCCTAAAATATGTAATTCTGAAATATTGAAAATAGCTTATATAGAGCTATTTGTTTATGAAATATTGTTAATTATATTTTGATTTAATTATTATATTGATTAATTAATATTTAAGATTTGGCTATTAGAAGATTAATCCAATTCTTGTATTAATTCATTGAGTTGAGTATAGCTGTTATTTAATATTTATAGTTGATTGTTTGTGTTATTTATTTTAGATTGAATAACACTCATATTTGAAAACACATTATTATCTAATGCAGTCAAACCATTTTTAATTGTAGTATTCAACTATGTAATATTTGCAACCTAATATTCTTCCGTTTACTAAATTCTTTCCATTATTTTATTTATACTATCCGTTAAATTAAAATAGGCGTTCTATTCCACTTTTAATATTGATTAATTAATACTAGAAATTCTATTAATAGTAGATTGATTCAAATTCAGTATTAATTCACTGAGTTGTGAGTTACTATTATTTAATATTTATAGTTGATTAATTGTGTCATTTATAGTTGATTGAATTATACTCATATTTTTGAAAATATTTTAATCCTATGAATTCAAACCATTTTTAATATCTGCATTCATCTACGTTGTATTTCCCATCTAGTATTATTCATTTTACTAAATCATCTACATCATTTTATTCATACTATCCGTCAAATTATACTAGACATTCTCTTCCATTTTCTCCATCTGTATTTGCAAGTCGCTTATTTCATTCTCAACTTAAGTTATTTTTTATCCAAATAGCACACTTTAATTACTTAATAAACTCAAAGATCCAACCACATCAACGCATTCTGTACCGTTTAAAACGAAATCTTCTCTGCAAACGCATTAAACTCCGTTAAACTCAAAATTATCAACACATTTGACGGTTTAATTCAACTGCAGTTTACCGTTTACAAGTGAATCCGAACAAATTCCGTAAACGTAAAGTCCTAGTTCACAGATGTTTTCACATTTAAATAATAATGCAGTTGAAAATAATAAAAAATTGTTGTATAACTGTGAATTAGAGCAAATTATCACATTTGATGTGTTAATTGCTTAACTAGAAGTGTGATACACCAGTTAGGCCATATTTACACTGTTATCATAGCCCAATAAATTAAAGAAGGTTAAATTGAACAGATTAAGCTGCTATGAAATGTTCATTACTAATCCAGCTGAAAAATCGCTAACGAATCTGTATTACAAAGAAGTATTTGCTAAACTTATAGAAAGAGCCGAATTGCACATTAACCCAGACATAACCTAGCCGGCAGCGATAAAAACGAGCACAGAGCCAGTAATTTGTATGTCACATTGCAAACAAATTAATGCGCTGTTGAACGTTTTGTACTTGATAGTAACATTTATTGTTGATTAGTGAATTTGTTATATGTCCTTGTTAAATCCAAACACCGCGAAATTATTATCGTTGCTTATTAAACTGATAATCTAAGATTATTACATTATTTCAGTGCTCACGAATATGTTCTGCTGTTATTTATTTTATGACTACATTGACACATTACTTACTAAAATATTATTTAATAGCCTTCCTTTTTAACAATATTAATAATTTTAGCCATTTAACTATATTTATTAATTACAATAAGTTTACTAGTTGTTGACATACCTAAATATTACTATAATAGAAGACATCATATTATTTATATAAATAACTGTTTGTTAAGTTAATTTCCCCTAGATAAATTATTTAAAAGGAATATCGATTATACATCAATTGTGAAAAGAAGAAAACATCACTCCGTAAATTACGTCTATACTGGTCACCCTTTTTCTCTGATGATCACATTTCCTTTCCTTTCTAAACGATGATCAATAAGAAAACAACAGCATTCCTCTCTAACCAAATATCTCGCGTGGCATCAATTGTGAAAATATATTTTTAGTTTTTACTGAAGTGGAGATTACTTTGTTTGCCGTAGTGAACAATACCAGATTTTATTGTTTCAAATTAAATCCCTATTTTTACATATACTACATAACCTTGCTTGTAAGGGAGTAGCCTATTTGCTTATAAGGGAGTTACCGATTTCATCTCCCTTATAAGCAAAAATGTATCCAATATGTATCTTGGGAAAATGTCGAATTTGAATGATTTATGGTTAAAAACGTGGTTAAATACTATGTTATTTGTCACTTGCTTATAAGGGCGTTTTGCATGATGGAACTCCCTTATAAGTGAGTTGATCTACTCCCTTATAAGCGAAATAGCACCTCCCTTACAAGCAAGGTAATGTAGTACGTAATATAAATTTATTATAACATTTTTACATAATAAGTTTTTGTTGTAAAGTGATAATAAATAAGGTAATAAGAATGTAATAATTAATTATAGACTTCAGAGAAACAATATTGACCTATAAACATATTTTCAATACATTTATAAAATAGTTTTAATGTTATTAATATTACAATATTATAAATATATTTTTCACTTTATCATCAATGATAATCAATTAGTATATACTTTAATTCCTAAGATACAATTCAATTACAGCTAATAATAAATATTTTAACACAAATATTAAACAAAAAACTACTAATAACTGTAATAATATAATTATTCGCAATAATTAATAATATGTGTTTTGTGTATAATAAAGCTATGTTTCTAATAAATATATAAACACTACCGTAATATTTGATGAACCACAAAGCAATAATATGAGCAATACTATGATTTTTAATAATGTATTCGAAATGACTTAACGAGTTTAGAAATCATATTATAGTTTGAATATATAGACATCAAACTATTATAATTAGATTATTAATTATGGGTCATTTAACACTTAGATCATCTTCTTTACAAACTTTAATTATATTTTGTAAATTACTGATTCATTTGCTATTGCGTCTGGGCTTAGTACAATAATCTAAAATATTAAAATTATATAATCATATATTTGTATGACAGTTGATATTGCTGTTTCATGTTCAACTATTGCTAATGAAATAAATAAAGTTATATTTATTGAACACATATAAATTAATGTTGATTTATGTGGATAGCATGTCTCTGGATTTGCTACAATAATTAACACAAACATCTATATTATTGATATATAAATGTATGGTAAATTAAATGGAACATTATATACTGCACAAATAACATAATAAATTAATATAAATTAATATACTATTTAAATTTAAGGAACAATATGTGTATAAATGTTAGGAAATATATGTTAAACATGTTATATATTAAGCATGGCAGAGTGTTGCCCAAATGAATCTAAAATTGTAAAGTAAAATAATTATTATACATGTTTATGCAATGATAATTTAAAAGTATTATATAATTAATTAACACCAAATACCACATAATGTGTATGTAAAGAAAATTATTATTATTTATTAAACACATGTGTAAAGTGTCCAACTAATGCTGTTTCAATACTGAACTCAACAAATTGTAATTGTTCATAATTATATTAAATTCATAACATTATTAATAACACTTGTGATTGTGTTCCATAATATTCTTATATATTAAATGGTATTTGTTAATGCAATCCAGGAGCTGTAATAAATTATGACGAATGCAAATGTACATTAGGGGCTATCAGGTCTGGAAATTAATGTGTTTGCACGGAAGGAGCAACATTGCTTAATGGTTTGTGTAAATGTACAGCTGGCTCTTTGTTGACAAATAATGGTATTTGCCTATGTACAACTGGGGCTTAACTTATTAAAGGTGTTTGTAAATGTCCTGAAGGAGCATAATTAATAAATGAAAAGTGCTAATGTCCCTAATACGCTCAACTATATTTTGTATAAGATATGTTTATTTGTTAATGTATAGAAGGAGCGTAACTAGTTGGAATGTAATGTGTTTGCATTTTGGGGGCTGTTCTTACAAATGGATAGTGCATATGTCCAATTGGTGCTATTTTAACTAATAATGTATGCTAATGTCCTACTTATGGAAATCTAGTAAATAATAACAATCAGTATATTTGTTAATGTAATTAAAATATGTAATTAAACGGGAACTCATGTAGTTGTATTACCAATGCATATTTATAGGGTGATTCATGTGTTTGTCCAACTAATAGTGTAGTAAATAACAATATATGTGTTTGCCCAACAGGATCAATAATTTAGAATTAACAATGTATCTGTCCAATCGGTTCTGTTCTTACCAATTAAGCATGCATCTGTAAATTAGGTTCTTCCTTATCGGAAAGTAAATGCGTTTGCACTGCTGGTGCATAAATGGATAGTGCAGGCAATTGTATATGTCCTAAAGGCGCTACTCTTAATTAAGCTGGGAATTGTGCATGTACATTAGTTTAAGATTCAAAATGGGTTGACAATCAATGTAAATGCGATCATGATTATGATTCAGGGTTATAAAATAATAAAGGAAACTATTATTGTTAAAATATCAATTAATGTTGTTCTAAAATATCGCCGCTTATAGGAAGTAATTATTATAAGTGTTCTGGTGGAGAATATGATGATTGCACAAAATATTAATATGTGACCTGATTAAAATATAATATATATATATATATATATATATATATATATATTTCACTTCCTCGAGACGGCACAAACAGACTTCATTGAGACTTTCAAAAGCGAAACATAGGCTCTCGCACGCCAGTGTTTCCACTTTCAAAACGGGCTCAACCCGTCATTTATGCCCACTCAGTAAGGACCCAACAGGGCCCTCACGGAGTCGTCAGCGGACCAGTTTTACCTGATTCGCCAACTTAATTTCCAGAAACTGGTTCTCGCGTCTCAGTTTCTCTTTGCTCGTTATTTCCTTCGGCTTGCACGGGAGGTTGTTCCGTTGTATTGGCATTGCTTGGTGGTGGTTGCCTTTGATGCATTGTTTCATTAACTCGATTAGGTACCTGAGGTCCTTCTTAGTTTATTTATTTTTGCAAATTCCTAATTTCGGGGTATATTGCCGGTGATGGATTAACTTTTTCCTAGGGTTTAGCTTCGCTGATATCTTCCTTAGCTCTCTATTGTTAGATAAACTATTTCTGATATTCCAAATAGCTTCAAATAATATATATATATATATATTATTTGTTATTATATTGTTATATTTTTGTTGATTAATAAATTTTGTGAGAAAATGTCTATAATTTAACAGTTTAGAATATAATATATAAACTGTATTTATTTTATTCCACTCCTATTCATGTCAGACTAAAAGCCAACTAAAGACGACCTTAAAAAGAAGGGAATTGAAAAGTAAATGCAAAAGCAGGGTATTTCTAAAGTAGACGAAAATATAATCGAGTAAGAACAACAAAATTAAGCTTCATTGATTCTTAGAGAGACAATAAAGGCCAACGTAGCTGCTCTTGAGGAAATTGAGTAATCTTTGCAGAACGATGCTTCTTCCATTAGGAATATCATTGACTAAGCCGGTTATGTAGCCAAGCACTACAGTTTACTTGGTGAGCACTAGCCGAGAGCTCTTGGCGCCTTCAGACAGATTGGTATCACTTTGGCCAACCGTTTTGACGTGATGAACTCGTAGTAGTACATCACCACGATAAAGGACAGGTTTTAAAACAACAACCCGTAAACGTACCAGATGCTCATGGCCAGCTTCTTCGAGGCCGTGATTGACCTGCAAACCAAGGTCCCCCACAACTTCGTAATTGACACCATCCCATACAACCTCTACAAGATCCCAACCTCGTAACTTGCTCAGAACATAAAGATCCTGGCTGTCATTTTCTACTCTGGTAAGCTCATCCTCGAAGCCGCCAAGGCAGCCAAAATGTACGAACTCAGCTCGAAAGTGATCGTTCAGCTCCTCCAAACGGCCGTTATGTTCAAGAGAATTGAAGAAGCGAAAGTTCTGGTCACCATTTTCAACCAAATAGTTATTGACGAGGACGAACCAGTTCTTCGTGATCAACTTGAAATTAAACTTCTGAACGCGAAAATTGACGTCGCATGTTGTTTGATCAGTTTGGAAGTCTACGATGAAGTTAGAAAGCAACTCATTATTAACAGCTAATAAATGAAGACGATCTGCATCCCAGACCACATTGACGTGTGCTGCAAATTATTCAGACTCACTAACCAATACCTCCCACTGCTTGGTGGCTTGATCAATTATTTGAGAGTAAAAGGATGCAACGCCGAATCACGCACGTACTACATCGAAGCCATGACCATCCTCAACTCACTGGACTACTTCACCATCAAATCCGAACTCGAGATGCTCTGCAACGATCAATTCACCCTTGACCAAGAAACACAAAACATCTTACTATTCGGCTTGATGGAACCAATTGTTGACCTCACCAACAAACAAAAGAAGATCAACGGAATCAGAAGCCAATTCGAAGCCTTCTTGATGTCAAACACCTCCCAATTAACTGCTGAATTCAAAGAATATATTGAAAAATACCTCAAAGGCTCTGATGACAGCAAGTTAGTAGTTAACGGTATCAAGAAACTAACTGAGATTTCCAAATCCAGAGATCACATATCATTTGCTGATATTCAAATCCAAAAGATTATCGCCAACCAAGTTATTCAAATTTTGAAGAAAACTTCAATCACTATTGAAGATTTATTCCAGAATATCAACGGCCAACTCAAAGAAGCCATGCCAAATGAAGATATAATGTCACTGCAAAAGATGAAGAAGATAGTTCTCTCACTCATTCAACAAGGCTAAATCAAGGTTAAGATTGACTATAAATCCGGTCTTATCACTCCAGTTGAACAATAACAAGCTAATACCGCTGTTAAGTTCAACCTCGAAAAGCTCTTAGCTCACAACTTCCACTTAAACCACGAGAAAGATTTTTACCCATCAATAACTCAACAAGAAGCTCAAATAGCTGCTAGAAAGGAGGAATTAGTCGAGATGTCACGTAAACTTTATGACTTAGAACAAAAGCGTTTAGAAGAAGAGTAAGAAAGAACTAAGAAGAATCAAGATTCGAAGAAGAAAGAGCTCCTCAAAATACAAAATGAAGAGCGCCGCATCTAATTCTACAAGAAGAACTGTAATCAGTACATTGACGAGATCGCTAACTCAGTTGGTGACGACGAACTCGCTGAATACCTTGAACAAATAATGGACAGCACCAAGGCCCAATTCGAGTAGACCAAGCTCCCACAACCAGAGCAATGGAGAGAAAGACTCAACAATGAAGCCAACTTGTACAACCGCTCTCGCCTTGAGAAGCGTATTCAAGAGCTCTAACGCGAAATGGTCAAAATCGAAGCCAAGCTCTATGTGAGCTGGAACGAGTTCCAACGCGAGCAAATGAACACAAAGCAACGTGAAAACCAAATTGAAATGAACCGCCTCCTCAAGCTCATGTCCGAAAACAGACACAAACACAATATGGAAATCTATGAGAAAAACCAAAAAGCATTGCAGTAATTCTCCACCCTCAAGAACCTGGAGCAGCTCAAGAATGACTAGAAAGCTATTGATGATGCTGAACATCAGAAGAAACTCGAAGTTTACAACGAAAAAGTTCAAAAGAGAGCCGCCGAACTCTAAAAGAAGGACGAATAAGAAAAGTCTAAGTAAGCTGAAATTGAAAAGGCTGAAAAACTTGCTAAATTCGCTAAGTTGAAGGCAATGAAGCAAGCAGCTGCGGTGGGTGTCGAACAATCTAAAGTAGTTCCAAAGGGAACCGTCACCATCGAAGCTCCAAAGGAACCATAAAGACCAACTTTCACGAACAGCGCCTTACAAAGACCAGTTTTCACCAATAGCAAGATGGAAGAACAAAAGCCAGCAGAAGCTCCAGCAGCACCAGGTGTTTATCAACCAAAGAGAGAAGCAATCACCCTCGGAACACAATAGCAACAACCAAAGAAGTTCGGATAAAAGTGATCAGTTTGTTTATTCCTTTTGAGTACACATAAATTATCTGTCTATTTATGTTTTTATCAATTTTTTCTTGTTTTATTTTTTGTTTTATTATTTTTTTGTTTCAACTATCTTTTATTTTTAATATTATTAAATATTTATTTATAAAAGTATATAAGAATAGCAATACTCATAATTCTAAGTCGAATTCATCAACCACATCATCTATAAATTCATGAATATCATATATATTTATATTCACATTGTCCGCAATATAATCTTATGTGTGTTATGGTATAGATTCAGATTTTAATGTTTAAGTTGATGAAAACTTAGACGATAGTTTCACATTTGAAGATTTACTTTTTAGTTAAGACTTAGCAGGTAAATTTTATATGTTGAGTTAACTTTTCATTGATTGGAGTGAAATATTAATATTGTTATATAAAATGAATTTACAATGCATAAAATTTCAAGTAATGCGAAAATTTAAGATAAGAGTGCAAAATATGATTTACTACTGTGTGATTATGCAAAGATGTTATTGTGTCGAGACAATAACCTATTGATTGATTCAGAATTTTTTGAGTTATAAAATAACTGTAATCTTATAATTCTTCATTACAGTATTTTACATTCATTTCAAAAGTTAATTTAATTATTCCATAATAATGACTAAGAAATATAATGACTCACTTAACGGTAACCTTATTATAAGGTTACCGTTAAGGAAAAAAATAAGGTCCTTATTTTCAGTACTAAGGCTCAATTAAATCATTCCATCTTCATCTCATAAATCATGACAATCCACAAATCTACACTTTGTTACACATAACTCTACCACAAACTAATCTCAGTATCATACCCCATCTTCTAGGATTGTCACTTTGAATAACCTCCTCAGACAACCTAAGTTAGATTGGCACTTGAACTAACATTATTGATCGGTACATGTATATAGGTTATCATACCTGAATCTTGGAACTAGCGTGTATCAGTAGCAACGCTTGTATTTAAGTTTATAGAATAATTCGTACTGTATTTCAACAGGTGATTATTATATTATATGATTTCAAGATGCTGTATGTTCTAAATACATTATTAATATGATGAAGTGATGTTGCCATTGGTTTGATTAGATACTAAAGCGGTTATTAAGTTATATAGATTATTACATTACAACGAAACATTATTAAATGATACTACAAATTACAATAAATAATACTTAGTATCTAAAAATACAGTTATACAAATATGATAATATACTCCATAATTAAACAGATTTGTTTAATAATGTTCATATATGTTTAATAATAATTATTTTGATTCTCTGTGTTTTATTGTTGTTATTCCAAATACTTCACATATTTCCACTTTAATTATGGTAATGATATTTATGCTATCATTTGCGGATTTGCTTCAGAGTGAGAAGAATTTCATCACTGATTGCTATTCTCCGAAAACAAACATGGTTTTGGTGTCAATAAATGGTCAGCAGAGCTTTCAACTTATTCTGGATCCAACATTAAAAAAGGAGTGTGCTCAGCTTCCGCGTGGTCTGAACATAACAGTGTATGCGACTGCTTTGGTTGACGGCTCGTCGAACTTTGTTCCCAACTCGGTTATTGTGTTTGATTTCAGTTACAGCTCAACAGTTGGAATTGTAATTCCGTGTACGTAGTGTACTGACGATTCTTATCTGTCATCGGATTAGATAATCGTAACGATGGAGTCCGCCGTTCATTTCACCAGAATTGTGATGGGTGCTGTTCAGACCGAATCTGGTCAGCAGGTAGATTGTTTTCTGAACCCGGCCGTGATCATGGACAAGGACTTAATTCTGATCAGAACTTAACAAACGGGCAACTGCCCTTAACTAATCTCACCACTCCAGCCCGCAAACCTTAAAAACGTTGTTCTGGCCGATTTCTACATCATTTACGAAAACGGGGATATTGACAGATTCGAAAAAATTCAAATCGGAACTTAAGTGCTTTTGTCTCCGTCACCGGCTGTTGCAAGCGCTGAAACGAATTTTACTATTTAAATCGCGAATATCGGAGTGAAAGCAACACAACAATGGGTGATGTTCGTTCAAATGCAACTTTACTTCGAAAGCGCAACACTCCCGATTCAAGCCTCGTTCCAATCGTCATATCTAATCTCGTACAAATTCCCAGGCGGATTCAACAGCATCAAAGCAAAAATACAAAGCACATCCATTCACCTGGACATCCAAGCGAACGAAACGATTGTTACCGAGCCAGGATTCACGGGAAAACTAGCAGATTTCTACAACCAGCAAATTACAAACGATTTAGCACCAGATAACACAGTCATTTAAATTATTGGATTTTCAACCAATATCCCCACTGAATATTTAATACACAGTCCATTTTAGACAACGTCCGCTGCTTAACTCCCCCGTGAAAAAATGATGACCCTCACTGTAGACGTTGACAGTTTCGGATACAAAACTGGACTAGTCTCTATTTCATGTGATATGACTGCAAATGAGAAATAATGCGAGGCCGACTTGGCGAGGCTTCTTACAATTAAGAATCCTAATTTCATCGTGCTATTCTAAATGCTATACTACAAAAATAATCAATAAATAGCGGCTATCAGCTAATACATATCATAAATATAAGATTCGTGCTTTTCATCTGCAACAGCTTAAATTATTAAAGAAAATATTGAAATAACGATTGAAGAAAACGTTGGTAATTCACATTGTTCACTAATAAAAAATAAAAACTATACAGCAGTTTTAAACTTTACAGGCTTTAATTTAACAACAATATAATCAGATGTGTATATTTGGACTTTCTCTAATACTAATTTTTCTGGTAACATAAGTATTCCTCTAACCACTGATTAGCTAAGCATTCTTCATTCAGTATCTGAATAACGTGATGATGAAACGTATAAATTATATACTATGCTAAAATTTGTTAGTCAAAATACTATTATTGACTAAGTTGCTATAAGTGCTATATCTACAAATGATATTTAACTTTTTAAATAAGACGTTACTAATTGTATTATTGGAATAGCTATTGCTTCTGTTGTAATTTGTGCCAGTATGCTAGTATTTCCTAATGTTATAAAGAGGGTTAAACCTAAACTGGAATAAAAGAAGTTAATTAAGTAGAAAATCGCTACAGTTTAAGATGATTTGTGAAATGGAATAATCTAATATTTAATATTATTATTATCTATAAATATATAAATAACACACTCCAAACATGGAATCTAATTTTTAATCCTTAGATTAGTTATACAAAGTATTGAGACACGAAAGGGTTGAATAAAATTTATTATTAAAGTGCTAGGATAATTAGCTTAGCCTTGCGCATCAAAGTAAATGCATGGAAGTTGCAGAGCAGTTGCGAAAAATTTAGTAATTAACGCTGGAGGTCAAGCAACTGAAGGAATTTAACGTAAAGTTACATAAAATGCGTGGAATCTCGGATTTCTCGGAATTAGAGGCCGTGTAGAAGCAAGTCGTGTCTTTAAAAACCTCAGTTCAGAAGTTAAAGTCTGAGTTATAACAGTTTGAAGTTCCTCAATTAACTTTTAAAGCACCAATATATGTCAAATAACAAGCACTCAGCACTGAATTAAATGCTGTTCAATCAGAACAAATTTAACAACTAACCACATAGCTTGAGCAAGAAAAAGCTCTAATTCAACAACTGCAAAACGATCTAACCTGCAAATAAACCCAAATAACCGAGCTCGAATCCCAACTCAAATAAAATTTTGAAAATGCCGAATCTCAGAACCAAATTAATAATTCAATTCAAAATGAACAAATAATTTAATCTCTGAACGAACAAATAACGAACTTAACCAATTAACAACAAGTAAATGAACAGGAGAACCAGAACGAAAAAACCAAATTGCAAAACCAAATTAACACTTATTTGAGGGAAAGGGAATAAAATCAAGTCATTGTTCTCAAATTGAAAGAGAAAAATATCAAATAAGAAAATGACATCAAACAATTCAAAACGTAAATTGAGCAGTTTGAGCAATAACAAATATTAAGTCAATATAATCAAATCTAACTCGAAGAAACAATAAATAAGAACAAAGTACTCGAAAGCGAACTTAAACAGATGAGCAATCAACTAACTGACTTCAAAGACCAAGTTGTTAACGAAAATCAATAGAAATTGATCGAGAACACGAACTAACTGCTAAATTAAATTCAAGAAATCAATAAAACGCACCTTGAGGATTAAAACACTATTAATAATCTAAACCAATAACTATTTAACCTTAAAACGGAGCTAAAATCAGCTCAAAATCAACTACAAGAACAGAATGAAGAAAAGGAGCTTGAAGTGGAGGAAATAACCAAAATCGCACATGAGTAAATCCTGAAATACGAATTTGACGCCCAAAAACTTTAATTTGAGCTCCAAAACACATAAGAAAGTGAAAAGTTGAACATAATGGAGATAAACAACCTCAAAAATAAACTAAATGACTACGAGAATACAATTCAAGAGCATAAATCAAAAATAAACGTTATTGAAGAACAACTGAAAACGGAATATGTTTAAAACAAATAATAACTTGAACAAGTAATTATTGAAAAGGAACAATTAATTAATGAAAAGGAACAGTTAATGGTTGAAAAACAATAACAAATGAACGAAATTAAAGTATTACAGCACGAGCTGGAGCAAAAAGAAATTGAAAACACAACACTTAAATCAAACACTCAAACACTTGAAAAATAAGCAGAGGAAATACTCACTAACACCCAAAAAGAAATTGAAGTTAAAGTTGAACAAAAAGTTGAAAAACTAAACGATCAGCTCTTAGTTGTCAAAAAAGAACTCGAACACAAATAACACCTCGAATCAGAAGTTTCGGACATGCTTAGACAAATAATTGATGTTACAAATGCAAAGGATGATTTGATTATCAGTGATCTTAGCGAATTCTGCCCCATTAACGAAACAAATGAAATGAAACTGTCAGTTATCAAAATTCACGAAAATATGAAGCTCAGCAAAATAAAAGAAGAAGAATAGACCCATCTTATTGAATAAATCACTGAGCTGCAGCAAAGCTAACTCCATCTAAGTTAATAATTACAAAAATAAGAAGAAGATCATATGACGATTATTAAATAGAAAGATGAACAAATATCATGCTATATGGAACACATCGATCAACTAATACAAAATTAGAGATAATAATTGCGCATTCCAAGCTCACAAACGTAATCAGAAGCATATTTACCACTATTTGATCCAAGTAAACAAATTTAGAACGAGTTAAGTTCTGAAGAGTCTGCACATCTTGTTTAACTTAGTAAACCGCTGAATACTTAGTAAAATAACAAGATATAAGAAATTTAATTAAAACTACAAGAATAAGTAAATATAATTAACTGTAAATCCTAAGAATACGAAAAAGAACAACATAACCTTGAATAAACAGTTAAAAAATTAACATTAAAAAATTAAGAACAATAATGGAGAGAAGAATAACTGATTAAGGGCTTAAAAGACTCACTTGAAGTTACAAAAATAACCAAGACCATGCTGTCCGACTTGAAATAATTCACATAGTAGTAAACATTGAATGCTATTGATGAAATTGTTGAACTTTTAAGCCAGAAATTATTGATTCCTAAGTAAGTAATAGCAAAAATAATGTACGACTCAATTTCTATCAAATCTGATATGCTATTAATTAAAGATGTGGTTACACAATTCAATTTTTAGAAATCTATTCATCCAGTAAATGGTGCGATACTCCAAATTGTGAAAAATAATGATAATAAGTTGGTAAAGGCTAAGTAAGCGATTAAATTCTAAGTTTCTGTTATCAAAAACGATTTAGATTAAATGAAACAAGACTTCTAGGTTCAATCTGCAAAGTACTTGAGACAGACATAAAATTCAATTTCAGGTGCGTTCAATGCATATTTATAGTCTACCTATTTCCAGACTTATAAGATTAAGACCAATGTATCTGACATCTCCCAATCTTTGCAGCGTGCCCGTTATTCTATCTCTTCCATTCAAAATTTCTAGGTCCCAAAGGTTGATTTCACGTTATTCAACAAGAAATACGCCTCCGAGTACTAAAATGTGCTTACTTAGCTCAAGTCAATTAAACTCCAACTGTCTTAACTCAAAAACCTTGCTCAAATAGATCTAAATCAGTCATAAACTCTATTGAAATCATTCACCGAACATCATGAGCTCACCGTATTTTAGCTTAAATAGTAACTTAATGAGCAGTAAAAGCACTTTTTAAATTTAAAACTTGAGCACTAACGTTAATTCTCCCTCAAAGAACAGGAAAATGAACTGACAATAAAATAACTTGAGGAATAGGAATATTAAAATAAACAAATCAACTTAGAGCTCAGAAAACAAAAGTAAATGCTCCTTGAAATACAAAATCACGAGAATGCGGTTGCAAACACAGAAAAAGAACTCAATCACAAACTACTGAACGAAACTAACGAGTTAAAGAATGAATTCGAGAAGAAAACAACCGAAATAACCAGAAAACACGCACATGAACTGAAAAAACTTCAAACAGATCTGGACCTGAAGAATATGGCACAAAAATCACTTGAACTGCAAATAAAACAATTCCAAAATCTGAAAATGGACTACTAAGAAGACAAAAAAGATCTGTAAACGCTGGAATCAGCTAATAACTCATTCTAAACAAACTACTCAGTTATATCAAACACAAAATTCCTTAAATACGCAGAAACTACACCAAACGCTTATTTACTACCAAGCATTGCCAAACTCACAGAACTCAGAAACACAATATTCATCGAACTAAAAAGATAAAATGCTTTGAACGCAGAAAGCGGACAAATTATCACTGAAATATATGGTTAAATATCTAATCAATTCAAGATTAACTTGAAAGAAATACAAGCGAGATTCCACTTACCTCTTTCTGATCAGAAAGAATACATAAAAGCAACAAAGAACTATATTCTTTAAAATTGGTCGTACCCTATGGAATTGTATGTTTTAGGACTTTTTGAAGCTGAAAACGAGTTTGGAAAATACAATTTGAAGAAGAAAATTAAACAATGTTTCTCAACTTTGGAAGATGAGACGAATATTGGTTAATTAGTTAAAGCACTATTAGTTATGTACTTTATGCATGGATGTAAAACAATGTAAACACAAGCTGACTCTGGACATATAGTGGTATTTCCAGAACTGACTAATGTGTAGGCTTTGCAAATAAAATTATGAAGAGTGAATATTATAAATACGATCAATCTATGATTACAAAATTAGAGTCAGCCAACCAGACAACTAGATCATAACATATTTTATTTGACTGAACACATCCGAAAGTTGTAGTGAATTGGAACCATTTATTTAAAAGTTTCTGTCCATCTTTTGGGTAAATGGTTATTCTGACTTTTTTATTGTCCAGTTCCAGAGGTACTATAATTTTATATTTGTTTTAGTTGTATTTAATGATTGATTTGATATCTGTTGGGTAAAACACCAAATTATTCGTGTAGAAGTTGTTTTTAAGGCCTATATGATCTTCGTGTACTTGTTCTTTGTGTAAACTGGCTAGTGGTGTATTAATTAAATCGAATTTCATCAGCATTTCGTGTGTGATGTGTATTTTTTAATTCAGGTTTATATTTTCGTTTTTGAGTGTGTTAATCGAGTGTTCGGCCACTTTCACGTACGTGACAAGTTTTTTGGAGTATTTTTTGAGTTGGTCTTCTCTATTTTTGATTTCTATTTGCTTTTCTTTGAACGCTTTTATCCGTAGCATTTACCCTTTGTGATCCTCCGTGTGCATAATTTTCTGCTCTTCTGCGTAGTCCTCCGGCCACATTTCGTCCCATTTGTTCACATTTTTAACAATTTGGCTCAGGTAGTCAAAGTCAAGTTATTTTCCGATCATTTTGTAGTCGATTGTTTTCATTAATAAATTGCATTTTTGAACGGTGAATTAAAACGCTTCTGTGTTGAAAACGGTTCTCGCCCCTTCAATTTGGAGGAGTTCCCTGAGGAATTGGAGGCAGTTTTCGTCGCTCAGTTCATTTATCTGCTTTTGAAAGGAGTTTATTTTGGTCAAATTAAGTCTGAGCGAGGTCAAAATCGCGCACACTGCAAAACACAACTTTGAGACTGAGATTTTGAGCGTTGACTCGCTATTGAAAAAGAGCTTGGAAACGGGCCCCACTGGAATGCAAATTTACTACTCACCATTAAATTCTATTTTGCGCTCAATGTTGTATGATTTAACAGAATTGGTGAATTACAAACACAAATACAAATCAGTTGAAGACACGAACTTGAATGAAAGATAATCCGGGTATTACCTGTGCGAACTCTGAATTATCACCAAACGACCGTCAAAAGACACCTAAATCGGCTGAAAATTCAACTTTAATTACAATTGCGTTTCAAACAGATACTTATCCGTAGCAGTACATTTTTGGGGCTTATTTGAAACAATACTGTTAGGAAGAGCCTAAATTAAAGCATTCAACTGAATATTAGACACAGGTTTCTAAACTATGTACTATTTGCACTGCGGACACTTGAAATACTTTTAAGATGCTTGTAATGATGATAGACACTGCTTACACAAAGAATGACCGCATTACAAACATAGAAGCTCGTTTTTCTACTCACACAAATAGCATATTTAACTCATTTGTAGATTGATGTGGATAAATACAAATTATACAAAATAATTATATTTAGCTTAATATATATGTGTATATTTGTAAAGTTGTAAACATTCCACATCAACTTTGAATGAACCTGAATATATTCAGCTCATTATATCAACTTGCATACATAATGAATTAGAAATAGAATATACGGACGAGTTTACTTTAAGTATCTTTAGTATGGATCTAATTACTTGGAAAGCATGGATTATATTTATAGTTATTTAAAGGAGTAATATTATGCGGTGTTTATAGTATCTACAATATTATTTCAAAAATTATCTAAAAACCATCTAAATCGTTAGCTCTATTTATGAATAAAATGATATAACAATGCTGTGTAAACTACTTATTTTGTCCGCTTATAATATTTTGTCTAACTTAAAATATGCCTTTAAATAACACGAATATACACGTATTATAAGTATTTTTGTTAATATAATATGATTTGTATAAAGAAATCGATTATGATTTAAATATTTTGAGCAAATATATACAAAAACTGGTTCCAACTAACTAAAGTCCAAAGATTTAAATGCAAAAATCAGATAAATAACCTCTATATATTGCGTTAATTTTATTTATGTTAATTTTTGCAGTTTGTTATTATCCTTTCCATAATATTACAACAAATTTGATATTTATTGTAGCGTTCTGTGACAATATATCTATTTATTAAACATATAGATATATAAACTTAGTAATAGTATGGATTTCAATAAATAATAATTCTATCACTTAGTTATTGATGTAAATTTCGTTTATATTGTTAATATAAATATTAATGTCCGTAAATTATATAAAGAAACCTATTGTTTTGTAACTTGAACGCTACGAAGTACTTTCTCAATATATAAAATAAAATAGTTTTTGCAATTAATGTTTTATTTAGGATAGTAACTTAATAACAAACTTAAAACACATTTAGCAACGTTAAAACAAAATTCTTTAATATTAAAATAAAGTCAAAGACTAATACTTCAAAAATATTTAAAACATTTAGCCAATTAATTCACAAAAATTAGTATAATATAATCTAAAATCTGAGTTATTTCACATATATGCTTAATAATCATATTTAGATTAATAAAATGACACATATATCAAAATTATTGATAAGTTTCTCGAAACTTCTTACTAAACAATCGATTTAAATTATTTGAAAAGTTAAACTTTATTAAGTAATCAAAAACATGCTATTTCATTTTAATTTTTTGATTTAATTATGAAATATTTCAAAAAGTATTAACCAACACAAGAATGTCAATATTTTAGAATTGATTTAAATTAATAATTGATTAAATATTTACCGATACTATTTTTTGGTATACGTTAAATTACTGAATAACCTATTAACGTGTCCTTATCTATTAATAACCCAAAAATAAATGAGCATTTGTTAAATTATACATTACCAAACAAAGTTAAAATTATTTGTTCAGAATAATTATAATTTAAATAGTTTGGAGATATTTGGTTAATTTATAAACACATTGAAAAGAATTATATATGTTTGGAAATTTCAAATATGAATTTTATTGATGATTTGAAAAGTGTATTTGGGGACAAATCAATTGGATCTCTCTTTGCCTTGTAAAAGTAAAATTTAAATTAGTAAAATTAACAATATATTGGGTGCTTTTTGGAAATAATTAACGCCTAACATTTAGTTGTTATTTAAACTAAAAATTCAATACAAATATATTTTCCACAAAAATATTAACCCAAATTATTACAAAAGACTTTTAACATATATTTAGTTAATAATATAAGTAACAAATATAATCGCTAAATATTATAAAGTTTTCTAAAGAATGTGTACCTTAATCCCTAACACCAAATATAAAATTTGTCTAATCATTTATAGCTTGTTTTAAACGACGGTTTTATAAATTATAACAATATTTCAATTGAATATAGAAGATTGACGTTTTTGTTGCTTTGGGAAACTATGTCTAAATTTGAGAAGATTGTTATGATGGAGTGAAACATAAATATTTAACTAATTAAACAAATTTATAATTAAATATAAAAACGATCCACTTTAATGAAACATATTCTTCTAAAAACTGAGATAAATAATACAATTAACTCGATAACTAAACTGAAATAGTTTTTATACCAACAAAATGATACTGTTTATGATTAAATTAGTGAAATATCAAAATCTGTAACTAAACTGGGATAGTTGTAAAATATTTCAAAACCTGTTATTGAAAAGTTTAAACTTATGAGTAGTGTTATAAGCTAGTAGAATGCGTAAATTAATAAGTTAAAGTAAGAAGCTGCTAGTTAGAAGAATGCGTTGCAACGTGATTGCGACAATAGCTAATTGCAATGTGTTAAGCTGCATGTAGCTGATTAATTCAAGCATTTCAACAGCTCTTTTGACAATACGATATCGAAAGTTAATATGCTAACCTAGCTGTTGCTTGTTGAAACCCACAAAAGCGGTGACAAGGTCTCGCAATTGGAGAAGAAGATAGCTGAGTAGTTCAAAGTGCAGAATAATCTCAATTAGCAGCTAGTTTCATCTTAATTGCAGAACTAGCACCGGAGCCTCCTTTCTCAGCAGCAGGTGCTTAAAATCCAGCTTTTATCAACTGAGGTGCTCACCAGCTTCGATTCGAACAGCGTTTAAATCTTTCGCGCTCTAACAAGCCTCGACCACAAGCTCCAAAACACTCAGCGTCAGTTCCTCCTTTATAAATCCATTTAACACAATTCTCAGCTAATAAATACCAAATTCCAACAAGTGTAAAATGAGCCTCTAAAACCTTAAATAAACATATAAGACCTTAAATAATTAGAACTTAACGCGGAGGTTGACGAAACGAACTTCTACCGGATACAGGGGAAGCTTTAAACTTTGAGCGCGTCCCTTGAAAGTAGTTAAAGTAAACTCATTTAAATTCAAAATAAACTGTAAAAAGGAAATCCGGGCGAATAATTCGCGTTAATTTCAACGTTCGTTTAAAAGTTCAGCTCAAATTAAAACGATTTTAACGCGGACTGGCTGAACAAGTTCAGTTAATTGGAGGCGAGGTGCGTTCAATTGGAAAAGAAAATGAATGAGATTAAATGACTTTATTGTTATTGTAATTTATAAAATTACAAGGAGCTATTTCGTTAATAATGGAAAAATATCATTATAGACTATACTACATAACCTTACTTGAAAGGTAGTAGCCTATTTGTTTATAAGGGAGTTACGATTTCAACTCCTTTATAAGCAAAAATGTATCCAAAATGTATCTTTGGAAAATGTCGAATTTGAATGATTTATGATCAAAAAACTGGGTTAAAACTATATTATTTGTCACTTGCGTTTAAGCAAGGTAATGTAGTATTATAACCTACACCCCTTATAGCGAAATCCCTTTTATAGCGTATCATTTAAGCATTTGTGTATTAATAGTTATAAAGTCAACAAAACAACTATCGTCTTCGATCTGATCGGATTCAATCGTTTATTTCGATTAAGTTAACGATTATTTTTCTCATGTTCCAAGTCTTCAATTGTCAATGGTTACTCCGAGCCCGTCCGATCCAGCATAGCCTTGGGCTTCGCCCCCTCGAGTAGTGTTCTTCTGGTAGCTTGACGGTCTTTCTAACCTTACTTCGTTGCGATGGTGCATTCATGCAGAGCATTAGTGATCAAGCTGGTGTAATGCAGCTTGGCTTCTTCATTAGCGCGCGCTACTGCAAGACAGCAGTGTTTGCTTAGGAAAGAGTCCGTGATCTCTGGCAGGAATGTGATTAGCATATTATTAGCAGTAAAGTTATAACGAAGAATGAGGATCACCCGATTATCACGTGCCTCTGTATTTGAGAATCTTGCCCTTGAACATGTTGCATATATTTGCTTCGACAGCGAACGTGACGTCAAGGACACTATATAGGTTGCGTTTTTGTATTGGAACTCTATATCAGGCTTCGCCTGCAAGTCAAAGAATATTTCTGACTCCAGGCAGTTAGAATATTAAATTATTATTTAAAACAAGGATAAAATATTAATAATATTAAATGAATCTCACGGTATATATTTTATAACTGGAATATAACCACCATCGATATCAAAATATTCTTAAGTTTGTTAAAATCCAAGTTCGTACAACAAATTAATATTTGGAGAGCCTGCAAACTCGTAAATATTTTCGACACCTCTATATATTAATGATTGTAAGATATTTTAATAAAATATGCTTTCTACACCGAGACCTTTGACTGTTCCGCTTACTAAATACCGTTAAATGAGGGCGCTATTTTCACAAATACAAATTAATGCAGAAGCTACTAATTCTTCTCCACACATCATATACGCCAATTCCTTAGCTTAATCATCATTGGTAAGTGATTCATCTCTGTCTTAAATTTATCTTAATTTTTATATTTTATGAAATAACTGAGGGTCGATTCCAGGCTTTTGAATGAAAAAATCATAGTTCATACAAATTGAAGTGGGATTTGATAAATTTATTAATATATTTACTATTATAATTGTCATATAACATATAACAAATTAACAAATTAACATATTTTTCAAACTGGATGTACAATACTGATCTTTATAGCATTACAAAATTTAAAAAGAAAAATATCATTCATTCACTGTTAAAGATCACTTATTTTCATTTAAATTGTTGGAAGATTTACTTATCCTCTAAAAACTGGACTTAATACAACTTTGCCCTGTTCTACGTTGCAAGGCTCGACTTCGTATCCGAGGATGGCCAAGATGACGTGCAGGTTCATGAAAGCGATGCCCACTGGCTTGTTGTCGTCTGTCTTATAGAACTTTTCCGTGCCGCGTTTGAAGTTTTTGAAGAGGTCTTTCAGTTCTTTCTTTTTGGAGTACTCTTTTTCAAACCACTTAAACACTGTTTTCTCAATTTGATCGTTCCAGTTTAGTTGCAGGTGTGGAAGGAACTCGCTAGCTTTGACTTTAAGTTTCAGGTCGGATGAAATAGCAGACGCAACTTCCGGCTTGGTGATGGAGAATGCTAGATCTCGTATAATTTGAAGCTGGGCAGCTGTCTACACATACAAGAGCTTTTGTTCTTTGGCGGCCTTAAAGACTGAAATGAAGTGGGTCTTCAACTAAAGCAAATCTGTAATGTTATTTGGCTGTGGAGCCAGCGATTTGGATAGATTTGGCGATTGTGGTAGCGACTGATTCAGCATGGAATTCTGGGGCGGCGGAGACTGGTCTCGAGGCGGCTGCTTTGATGGAGACGGAGCGATTTCTGGCTGTTTCTCTGGCTGCTGCTGTTGTAACTGACTTATTTGCAAATCGTCTCTTTTCGGAGATGGCGGCGCGTTATCTTGAGCCACCACTTCTTGTTATTAGGGTGGTTGCGGAACTCCATTGTCCTATAAATCGCTTTGCTTCATCTAGATCGTTGGGATGTTAATCTCGCCACGCAACACCGGGCTGAGCAAAACTTTGCCCTGTTCTACGTTGCAAGGCTCGACTTCGTATCCGAGGATGGCCAAGATGACGTGCAGGTTCATGAAAGCGATGCCCACTGGCTTGTTGTCGTCTGTCTTATAGAACTTTTCCGTGCCGCGTTTGAAGTTTTTGAAGAGGTCTTTCAGTTCTTTCTTTTTGGAGTACTCTTTTTCAAACCACTTAAACACTGTTTTCTCAATTTGATCGTTCCAGTTTAGTTGCAGGTGTGGAAGGAACTCGCTAGCTTTGACTTTAAGTTTCAGGTCGGATGAAATAGCAGACGCAACTTCCGGCTTGGTGATGGAGAATGCTAGATCTCGTATAATTTGAAGCTGGGCAGCTGTCTACACATACAAGAGCTTTTGTTCTTTGGCGGCCTTAAAGACTGAAATGAAGTGGGTCTTCAACTAAAGCAAATCTGTAATGTTATTTGGCTGTGGAGCCAGCGATTTGGATAGATTTGGCGATTGTGGTAGCGACTGATTCAGCATGGAATTCTGGGGCGGCGGAGACTGGTCTCGAGGCGGCTGCTTTGATGGAGACGGAGCGATTTCTGGCTGTTTCTCTGGCTGCTGCTGTTTGTAACTGACTTATTTGCAAATCGTCTCTTTTCGGAGATGGCGGCGCGTTATCTTGAGCAACCACTTCTTGTTATTAGGGTGGTTGCGGAACTCCATTGTCCTATAAATCGCTTTGCTTCATCTAGATCGTTGGGATGTTAATCTCGCCACGCAACACCGGGCTGAGCAAAACTTTGCCCTGTTCTACGTTGCAAGGCTCGACTTCGTATCCGAGGATGGCCAAGATGACGTGCAGGTTCATGAAAGCGATGCCCACTGGCTTGTTGTCGTCTGTCTTATAGAACTTTTCCGTGCCGCGTTTGAAGTTTTTGAAGAGGTCTTTCAGTTCTTTCTTTTTGGAGTACTCTTTTTCAAACCACTTAAACACTGTTTTCTCAATTTGATCGTTCCAGTTTAGTTGCAGGTGTGGAAGGAACTCGCTAGCTTTGACTTTAAGTTTCAGGTCGGATGAAATAGCAGACGCAACTTCCGGCTTGGTGATGGAGAATGCTAGATCTCGTATAATTTGAAGCTGGGCAGCTGTCTACACATACAAGAGCTTTTGTTCTTTGGCGGCCTTAAAGACTGAAATGAAGTGGGTCTTCAACTAAAGCAAATCTGTAATGTTATTTGGCTGTGGAGCCAGCGATTTGGATAGATTTGGCGATTGTGGTAGCGACTGATTCAGCATGGAATTCTGGGGCGGCGGAGACTGGTCTCGAGGCGGCTGCTTTGATGGAGACGGAGCGATTTCTGGCTGTTTCTCTGGCTGCTGCTGTTGTAACTGACTTATTTGCAAATCGTCTCTTTTCGGAGATGGCGGCGCGTTATCTTGAGCCACCACTTCTTGTTATTAGGGTGGTTGCGGAACTCCATTGTCCTATAAATCGCTTTGCTTCATCTAGATCGTTGGGATGTTAATCTCGCCACGCAACACCGGGCTGAGCAAAACTTTGCCCTGTTCTACGTTGCAAGGCTCGACTTCGTATCCGAGGATGGCCAAGATGACGTGCAGGTTCATGAAAGCGATGCCCACTGGCTTGTTGTCGTCTGTCTTATAGAACTTTTCCGTGCCGCGTTTGAAGTTTTTGAAGAGGTCTTTCAGTTCTTTCTTTTTGGAGTACTCTTTTTCAAACCACTTAAACACTGTTTTCTCAATTTGATCGTTCCAGTTTAGTTGCAGGTGTGGAAGGAACTCGCTAGCTTTGACTTTAAGTTTCAGGTCGGATGAAATAGCAGACGCAACTTCCGGCTTGGTGATGGAGAATGCTAGATCTCGTATAATTTGAAGCTGGGCAGCTGTCTACACATACAAGAGCTTTTGTTCTTTGGCGGCCTTAAAGACTGAAATGAAGTGGGTCTTCAACTAAAGCAAATCTGTAATGTTATTTGGCTGTGGAGCCAGCGATTTGGATAGATTTGGCGATTGTGGTAGCGACTGATTCAGCATGGAATTCTGGGGCGGCGGAGACTGGTCTCGAGGCGGCTGCTTTGATGGAGACGGAGCGATTTCTGGCTGTTTCTCTGGCTGCTGCTGTTGTAACTGACTTATTTGCAAATCGTCTCTTTTCGGAGATGGCGGCGCGTTATCTTGAGCAACCACTTCTTGTTATTAGGGTGGTTGCGGAACTCCATTGTCCTATAAATCGCTTTGCTTCATCTAGATCTCGCCACTTTTCTTAATGGGACTTGATTCTTTTATAATATTACTTGCTAAGCAAATTCCAGTTAAATTAACGCTAGATTCTTTTTAATGTTTATTGAAAGTGTAGTCATTATCTTTACATAATTTGTTTAGAGCTTCAGTTTTTTCTTCAACTCTTTATAGATTTCCTTTCAAATAATTTAATACTTCAATGATCTAATTTGTATTTTCAGACTATTCTTTTAATTCATTAAGGGGTTCAATAAGGTTTGATAATGACTATGATTACATAAACAATGGGAGCTTATCTTCAATATTTTTTAGTTTAATTCCTATAGCACCAATATCTTCCAATTTTGTGTGAATTATGTTTTAGTCGCAATTCAATTCTTATGCATTTTATAGGATTTACGTTAGATCATTGTGTTATGTTTGTTTAGACGAAGCTGAGTATTAATTAACAGCATTTTATATAGATTGTAGTTTTTCATCTAAAATACTTAATTTTTCAACGTGAATGTCTGGTTGCATATCATTTAGAAGTTCTTCAACGGATTATTGTAATAATTTAATATCAATTGGTTATTTTGATGGTTGCAGCAATGGGATTTTTTGTTCGATAAACTGTAGTTTTATTTGTAATGTTTGCATTTTCTTGATAGCTGGGTTATTATTTATTTGTAGTTTGAAGTGGTTAAGCAAGATAGGCAGTTGTTGAATGTAGAGTTAGCTTTATTTGAATGGTTGTAGTAGATCAAGTTTTCTTTCTAGTGTGTCCATTTTTTCGTTTAAATAGGTTATTCTGGTTAGTTATTCTAATAGGTTCTGTTGCGCGTTGTTTAGTTGTTATTTTTCAGCATCTATAGTGTGGATTGTATTTTTTTCATTATTTGCTTTCTTTTCGATGTATTTTTCAATTTGTATTTTTTAAGCGCTATTAAATACGATTTTGAGTTTATTTAGTAAATTGGATTCGATTTGGTTTATTTATAGTTGGTTATTTACTTAGAATCCGTTTAGTTGTTGAATGATGAAATTTGTTCTGTTGTTTTCTTTTAGTAAATATGCGGTTGGGATTTGGGATTTAACGACTGTTTCGAGTAAATTCAGTTTATTTTTGAGTTGGTTTGTTTTATTTATAATTGGGGAGTGGTTCAGTTCGAGCTGTTACTGGCTGAACAGAATAATCTGCGTTTATTGGAAAACTTAATATATTTAGTGAATCAAATTTATTTGAGATTCGTTTTATTTACTAATCAGCTTCTAAATTTACTGATACTGGTTTTCAAGATTTGACAGCTTCGAACCAACTTGCTTTATCTTCTAAGTAGTTTCTTGCGAGTTTACAGACTATTAAAGCGTTAAAATGAAGCTAATGCAAGTGCTCAACTGCTTTGACTTGCTCTTGTAAGTAACTTCATTCAGATTTATCTGATTTTGAGCTGTATAGAACTTCTGACCTATTTTGTCAATCCGGTACGAAATTTGCTTTATTTACTACAATTAACTGTTGTAATTGTCGTTTATCGTTTTGTAAAAGGAATTAACCTACGCATCAATTTTTATTTTGTTCTTATTCAGCACGTAGCCCTTTCGAGTCTCGCTGACAGCATTTTCACACGTTACGCACAAATCACGCACTTGTTCCATCTTTCTGTCCAGATTTTGTATTCTTGCACCTACTGATTTATTCGTCTTGTAGATTTGCGATCTGAACTCCTCTATTAACGTAATTTACGCAAAAAGCTGAGATTTTTGCAGCGATTCAACTTATTGCATTTGCTTTTGCAGATTAGTGGATTTAAAGCGCTCCTAAATCAACTCCATATTTCGCTACTTCAGCTGCTGACTTTAATCAACTTACGCATTAGAAACTCGCTTCTACAAAATGCTAGCTATTTGAGACGTTTTACTAATTTCCTGATTCAAGAACTAACCAAATTACATCAACGCTAATTTAATTTGTTGTGTTGACTAAGATATTTACGTTGGAGGAAATTTGGATGGAGATATCGTTACTCCGGTTTGTTACTTTTGTAATTTTACTATGGTTTCTTTAAGCTAAGATATATCGCGTTATTGCTTATATATTAGTGATGTAAATTATGTGTTGCTCCTTTCATGTTTAGACTGAAGGAAAAATACCATATCGGAAACGTTGTCTAGATTTTGTGTATGCTACGATGCAGATTTTTCAATGTAGGTTTTTAGGTTTCTGAATGATTGTGTAATTTATGGTTATTGGAGCATTTGAAGCGGAAAACGTTTTATATTATCTTATATAAGAAAAATATTAATATCACTTCAAATGAGTTAATGTTGTTCAACTATTTACGAAGCTATCTTATCCAATTGTGAGTCGTGTTTGACATCGGAAACTACTCCGTATGTTTTGTAGGATGACATCCCTCCTTTGTAGTTTGCTGTGCAGAACAATCCCAAGTGTGTGAAGCATTTATCTCGCTTTGCGCGCATTCAGTCTTCTCGTGGGTGGACTGGTCTCATGCAAGCGGTTGACGACCAGAACTTATTAGCTCTGCGTTTTCTAGCTCCTTTGGAGTGCAATTTGCAGAATGACTGGGGTTTCACTGCTCAGATGATGTGTTGTTATTCTGGCTACTTTGCTGGTTTGAAAATACTGGTTTAGTTCGAGGACTGTTCATTGAAGGACAACACCGGTTTGAACTCTCTCCTCCAAGCTGCTAAGAACGGCTACTGTGATTGTTACTATTTAATTCAAAACACAATCCCTCAATAAATCACAAATTAGTAGAGAACTATCAACTTTAAACCTTAAAGATCATAAAAAAACGAGGACGATTTCGGGAGGACCGCCCGTTTTTACGGTTCTTTTTACGAAAACGAATTGAAAAATGAAGGGGAAAATGTGAAGGACGCGTTCGGAAACGGCTCCGAATTTTATTCCGGCGGAGAATAAACGGATCTTTTCGGGCGGACGGGAACGCAATTTATTGGACTCGTGAACGGGTAAGTGGAAGTGGAATTGTGGTGAGGATGTTTATATAGCCATCCAACTATATATAGCTTACTTTTGACAATAAGACATTGTTATTAACTTTTCACAATAGAAAAAGTGTAATAAGGTGAACTCTCATAATCTATGCTGCCAACTATAGCCATCCAACAATAGACAATAAGAGCACTTTTGACAATAATTGCCAATAAGACAATCATTGTCTCTATTGTGTGACACAATAACATATAAAATGACAATAAGAATTTTGTTACTTTTCCATAATTTCTATTTTATGAAATTTATACCATAAATATATTGTAAATTTAATTTTGGCATCATATTTCAAACATATTCACTATAATATGGAGTCAACTAAAATATTTTGATTTTCATCGTTTTTGTTCATTTTTCGTGGGCTAAAATGACGTTTTGACAATAAGAGGCAATTATAAATATTATAGAAACTGTTTTTAGCTTTAAATCATAATTGTAAAGATTGACTTTTGAGTTGCATTTATTGAGGTGTGGAAAATATTGGAGCGCGAACATTTTTATCTTATGCATATAAGTGAATAATATTCCACATTAACAATAAAATGTATGCTCTTATTGTCCTAAACTTCATTGTATTCTATTGTCTGGGAATGAAAAACCCTTATTGTGCAATAGAAAATAGACAATGGATGGCTATACTGCCAACCAATAATACTAATATAATACTAATATTAAATACAAACACTTGCTTATAAGGGGTCGCAATATTCTTTTAAGGGGATTTTAATGAAGGAACTGTAATATGCAAGTGGAAAATGTAAAACCAGTTATTTATGATTTGATCGTCAGTTTATTTTTCTATTTAATTATTATGCTAGTATAATAACTGAATAGAGCACAGACACATGCTTCAAACGATGGTTATCTGTCTTTCTGGTCAGTTTTAGTTGTTAAATAATCATTATTTAATTTTGATATCTGTAAGCTGGAATAAATGGAAAATAACTTGCGAGTTGACGTCATTACTTATCTAAAATACTACTTCTCCCCCGTGTTGGGATATTGGGAAGTGTTTTGGTGGGTTTTCGTCGAAAACTGAAAGTCTTTGGTTGCAAAGGCTTTGGAGTGGCTTATGTATTTTAACTTATTTATAAATTATAACTATTGAAACATTATATTTATAATATTTCCACAATCTTTAAAAATTAGATAAAATTAGCATTGATTTCATTCAAATGGACGATTTATAGTTGAGTTTCAAACCTGAGACATAAATACATGTAATTTGTGTTAAATTATATTTAAACTATTAAAAGATACATATTCAACTACTCAAAAATATAATTTAAATATTATTTATCTTTACTCAGTCCTTAACTTTACTCAGTCCAAATACGTATTCGAATTTTAAACGAACTGCATAAACATCCCCACTTCCTTGTTCATCATCATAATCTGGTTGTTCAACATCGCGGAAACGTAATTTTTCTTTGAAGCTAACGAGGCTCTGAATTTAGAGACACTTTTCTCGTATTAGATTATTCTGATCTATTTGTGGGAACTGTGAACTTTCAGTATTTTGTTGTAGAACTTAAGCTCGTCTGTTGTCGGGACTTACTGATCTGAAAAGTCTTATTCTGAAAAATTCTTGTGCTTTAGTGTATCTGCATTAGTAATGTAGTTGTCGCTAAAAGATATTTATTTTAATTAAGTTAACTTCGACAAAGGAGATACGTCTATTATGCATGTATCATGTGCACAAATAAATTCAAGTTTATATAAGTTTTGCAACGGATGCAGATCAACAACTTTCGTCTCTTACATGTATAATGTATTTAAATTTTTCATAAATTGAAGAGGCCATATGTCAGAAATACTTGTTGTAAAGATTCTTAAATCTGTTAGTTAACTACAGAATTTTAAAGGCCCAATATTTTAAAGCTGTTTATTACCACCTAATTCCAAAATTTACAAATCTAATAAGTTAGAAAGGTATGATATTTCCGTAAGATTGTTATCACCTAGAATTAATGATTTCAAATTTAAAAGCTGGGAAATATTACATAGATCTACAGTTTTTGTTACACCCAAAATTAATTTCTCTAGTTTGGGAGAATGTTACAGCCCAGATTTATCTTGAAGTTTATTACCGCTGAGAAATAATTCTACTAAATTAGGTAAAGTTAGAGTGTAGAAAGTTAATTTATTTTGATATAAATATAAATGCGTCAAATCGTGAAGAGAAGAAAGTGCTGAAATATCATCGATAAAGTTAACACTTAAATTGAGTTTCTTCAGGTTTTTGAGCTTGGAAATGCTGGAAATATCCAATATTTTATTTTCTGAGAGGTTTAGTTCAGTTAGGTTAGTGAGGAATGATACGAGGTAGATATATTCTATACGGCTACCATAAAATCTAATTACTTAGGTTTGCTACACGAATTCTTAACTAAAGGAAAACAAATTCCTTTTTGAAGCATCTTCCCACACTTCTGGTTGAACATTTATTCCCAAAAGTTTGTACATTTACTTTAAATCAAGTATTTCTAGTTTTTGAGAAGAGCCAAAGTGTTTCAGCAGGTCTTTTTTACTTCTGATTATTTGATTCAATTACATAAATTACTGAATTGGGAGCGGAAATGTTAACATATATATTTAAATATATAAAAGAGAATAATGAAGAATCGAATTGAACACATAAGCTGCTACATAATCTCACTCAGAAGAGTTAACTCTTTTCCGCCCAGAGGGAGTGGTCGTTGGATTACTCTAATATCAAAATATTTCCGCAATCTTTTAAAGTTATAAAATTAGCATTGTAGTTGCACAGGTTAGTGTTAAGGTAAGTTGTTGGTTAAGCTTTGGTTACAGAGATTTTTTACTGATTTTTATTCTTGATGTTTCATTAATACATAGCTATTAATAACTCTTACATAATTATTTAAAATATAACCAATAGAATGCGCATAATTTCACTTCACATATGTAAATCCTTTTATAAGAACTCTAAGAAATTGACACTCAATAATATTCCCTTATGCAATCTTATTTGTAATAATAGAGCTAATATATAAGACAAAAATTAATATAGAGACTACAAATTTAGTAAACTCGTCTAGATCAAATTCTAAATGAATATGCCGCACTTTTGGGAGACGAGACTAATGATCTTTATATAGCAGATGTTTCAGATTTCTTACAAGAACTGAGATAAAGACATACGTTGTTTTAAGAAAGAGAATATGAGTAGTTATGAAATATTTTGTAATATAAAAATTGATAATAACGCCAATATTTTTCATATGTTATATTTTGCGCCACTTCCCAATGGATCCAAAATAATTAAAAGCTAAAGTAGCTAATTTAACTTCTTAAATACAGTTTTAATAATCATATGAGCCATAAAGTCAGTACTTTTCGGATATGGGTTCACTAATTTTTTAATATTATAGTTCAGAACGTAAAAAATAGGTAGATAGCGAAAAAACTAACAAATAGTTGAACACCGCACTGAAGAAAATCAAGGAAATAGAATAGTAGTGAAAATATTCTGTACATAACGTATTGCTAGATTATTATTTAAATAATTCATAAATAGTAGAAATGTAGAAAGTATTTGCAATCATATAATATTGATTTAATCCTTTTTAAATAGTCTTTAAAACTAATCATTCTTAATAATATAATCTTCTTTAAATGCAATTTACTAATTCTGAACTTTCTTCTGATTGTTCGTCTTTCTCGAATTGCAATTGTTTCAGTTTATTTTGCAAACGGTCAAAACTCGTTTCTTTTGGAGCATTCTTGTTATTGCACAAATATTCGAATTGCTGCTTCTAAACCTTTTTCAGTTTATCAAAAGCCTTTGTGAACATCCTCTTCTCAGTTTCCTTTATTACATTTCTTCTTTTACTCTATCGGTTGTTCTATGGTAAAGGTGATAAGGTCTGAGCCGGTTTTGGAATAGGCGAATTCATTAAACTTTACAAATTTATCATTGAAGTGAAAACAAATTAAATAAAGAAAGATTATTTAAGTATATTTACGATGTTAATTAATATTTGTTATTGATTCTGTCTGTTCTAACTTTTATAATTTTCATTATCTTATTTTACTATTTTGCAGTCATGACATTATTGACACTTGTTGGCATAGAAAACACATGTGTTTTCAAACTTTCCTTGTGTTAAATCAATGAATAATCATTTATATAATTATTTGTAAATATAATTGTTTAACTAATATAATTCAACATTTTTTAGAAATTATGTATGCGCTACTATAATTATAGGAATATACCGCTTAAAAGTTACCATTATTTCATCACTTATTCTTTTTCATTTAGTAAAATAACGCCCCATACATAACGATTATAAAAACTGCACCAATTATTTAACATACTTTCATTTGCATACATTATTCATCGTCTTCTTATTCATCTTTTCTTTCTTTCTATTCAATATCGTTGTTCATATATGAAGTGATATTTTTATGATATTGCTTTTAATTATATATTTAGAGTAAAGATCATCCAAGTTATAACCAACTCTTTTGTGAATGATACCCTATTTTATATTTCCTGACGATATCGCAGTATATAAAAAGCCTAGTGGTAGTAAACAACTAATTTATGTATGTTTTAACTATAATTAAATTAATACTAACATAATATATTGTTGACGGCGAGCAACCTGATTAGTAAATAGAAGGAGTAAAATATGTTACATAATAAAGTTTCATTGAAGGAAAATATTAGATAGCTAAATTGTATCATGTTTATTGTCTTAAATAATTACATTCTGGTACAACAATGGATAACTTAATTATTAAAGAACAATAAAAAATAAGTAAAGAAATTTAGCGTACAAAACTATATTAAAACACTATTCTTACTTCTGATGGAGTATGTGTTCTGGTATATGAGATTATTAAAATTAATAGCAAATATTACGCTACTGGGGCTTTTTTACTTAGAAAGTCAGCAAGCGAATTTGTTCTAACTAATTCATCAGTTTGTATTCCTATATTCGAGGATGTAAAAATTTTTGGAGCTACATATCTTCTTTTGAACAGAGCATTATATTACGTAAAACTTAGTTAGTTGAAGCAAAATGCTCTAATAGTAGCTTAAACGAAACTCAAAATATTTTAGAGTATTCAAATAGCAGCCATTCAATCGGATTTAACAAAAGTGTAAACAGTAAATTGTGTTTGTGGATAATAAGTATAATTATAGTTTTTGGTAACTTAAAACATAAATGTTCCTTGTGCTGAGTGTTTTGCTAAATCCACTCTTCTTATTAATACAGATAGGTTTAAAAACATATATGTTGATTGTTCGAATCCCAATGATCCTGTTACTAAATTTAGGTCTGATAAGGTAATAAGCAAGTACTTTTAGTAGAAATATTTGTATGGGTCTGCCATTTAACCTACAAAATCTATTTCTACAGATAGAGTTCCGCTTATAGTGACTAAAACAGTTGAAATCAACAAGTCCGAAACAGTTAAATCTGAGGCCCCAGCCATTGTTTTGCCCGAAAGTAAGATGTCCATCTTCAAGCAATTCAAAACTGATCAGTAAAACAATCTTAATTAGACAGAGTAAAGTTAACAAAAGATAAGTAAAAGTACTCCAAACCAACCTCTCAATCCCACTTGTACTGTGTAACCACCCGAGGAGCGCCTTAAAAACGCGTAAGCTACGAGAAAAAATCGCTCTGCGGGCGAGGAAATCAAATACCCCCCAAATAATCAAATCCAAATCCCAGCAAAGTCAAACACTCCCTCTTAACCGGTCAAACCCACTGATTCCCTCCCACTCCCAAAGTAGCAGTCCCCACTCCAGGATCTGGAACCGCCAACCAAGTGCCCCGCTCCAAAGTAACAGTTCACGATTCCGAACAGTATTCTCCTTGCTCAGTTCAGAGCTTAAATTCAGGCGGGTGCGTTCACGCTGAACGAGATCGAATCAAATATTAGTTAAGGTCCGAACTAATATTAAGGTCTGATGAAGCTCATTACGGACGATGCCCCTTTAAAAATACAGATCCTTGAAACGTTCTCAACGAACGTGAAACCAAAATTAAATAAAGTTCAGCAGTCGATTCAGAACGTTCTGCATTTAATCAACCACAAGGAGAAAATGGCACTTTTAAATGACTTAACTTAAGTTGAACTTAACTTGATTTAACAGGGCGTTAAACCGGTGATAAGCACACAAAATCACAGCTTCCCACTCAGTTAGCAAGCCAAAACTAGCTTGTTCAAGCTCAGGCTCAAAAATTCGCAGAATTACATCGCAGATCTATAATTACTACTAAGTAAACAGATAAAGAAGGCCGAAGACGACATCAGTGAGATTGAAGCTACCAGGAGAGCAATCGCTGAACTCAAAACCATTCACAAGAAAATGGACACGTTATTGTAATTCGAAAAACAGGAAGTTGAGAGGCACGAAAGAGGAATAACACAATCTGAAGCACAACTAAACGAAGCACAGACCAAACTCAAAGAACTACAAGATAAAGCACCAGAAGACGAACAAACACTTAAAGGAATGGACAAGGAATTCCTCGAAACCAAATTCCAAGAAATCATCATGCTGCAGTGAGATAATAAGAAATAAATATTTAAATCATATTCAATAATATATTCATTATTTCCTTCCTATGATAAAAAGGAAACAGATACAAAAATAAATACTAAACATCACCATCAAAAATCATTATGAAGACTAAATATTTTGATAAACTAAATTGGAAATAATGTAGATTTCTAATTTATTTAAATGCTTAATACTATATTAAATCACTCCACATTAAATGACTGAATCAGAATATGATATGAAAATGATAAATGAATATAAAAATTAAGTTAAAAATGGTAGCCTTGTAATTGAAAACGATATTACTTTGAAATCGTTACGCTTCATAGAATAATTAGATGTTACAGAGCTATTTATTTCTTTCTGTTTTAATATTTGCCCTAAAATTCTTTTAAAAATTGTAAAATTGTAAATAAGTGGTTCGATGCTAAATGATGAAGGTTTTAAGGAAACAGAGCTACCACCACATCTTAAAAGTTTAAATCTGTCTAATAATGATATAATTATAATTTCTAGTTTAGAATAGAAAATTTCGACTAAATATTTGTATTATTTGAACTTTTCTATGAACAAAATTTAGAATATTGATTGTTTAATTGGTTTTACAGAGTTAAGATAATTGAATCTTAAAAGCAACAAAATATATAATATTTAGGCACTTAAGTAAATGAAATTAGAGAGTCTTAACCTCGAAAAAAAATTAATATGTAAAATAGAAGCGTTAAGCGACATGAGCACCTTAGTGGAGCTTATACTTAAAAATAATAAAATTGAAAACATCAGCCCTTTGGAGAATCTGGTTAATATTAAAGTTCTGCAGTTAAACATGAATAAAATAATATGTTTACATGCGCTGCGGAATATTAAAGGTTTAACTGAATTAAATTTGAGTCATAATAAACTGAGCAATTTATAAGGGCTTGAAACGCTAGTTAATTTAATTTATCTCGATACTAGTGAAAATTTATTGGAGAACATTCAAAATATGCAGCTTCTCGTGAATTTGCAACATTTACTCATGAATAAAACAGGTATTGAGGACTTATCTCCATTAAGGAACTTGAAATAGCTCACAGAACTGCATTTAAAGCAGAATAGAATTAAGGACACAAGTGTATTGGGAAAACTGAAAAATCTGCAAATACTCGACCTTGAGCAAAATTTAATTACGGATATAACCTCCTTTCACAACTTATAGAAACTGTTTACTTTGAATTTATCGTGCAACAGAGTAATCAGCATTAAACCGCTTTCAAAGTTAAAATTACTCGAGAACGCTTATTTTTATGACAATTCAATTGTTGATATTTAGTCGATGATCATTTCGAACGTAAAATCCCTTGAAATTGGAAGGAATCACGTTCAGAACATAATTCTCTTAAGAGAGTTCAAGAACTACAAGAATTTTGACGTGAACAACATTAAGCAGAGACCAACTGGTTAAATCCACTTGTAAACGGCGAACAGAATCGAATAAGTACTTAGTACACTGGAACTTAATATTAAATATCATCAAATGAGAACCAATGTGCTAAATATATTTAAGTGGAAGAAAGAAGGAATTGAAAGGGCTGTTTTGGAAGTACAGGATGGAAATGCACTTTTTTCACAAAGAATTTGCGGATTGTTTTAGTCTTTAGTTGAATATAATAATCAATGAAAAGTTAATTCATTGAGTGTAACATAAATCCATAACATAAATTTTTCCCAAGTGAGAATTTCTTCGAATCTATCTTCGGCCTCTGAAACACAAACTAATTTATTAATAATATCGATGAGTTACACCTATTTCAATCAAACTAACTAGTAAATTATTAGTAAATTGATAAAATATGTTCATTAATCTCCGATAATAAAGATTAATAAAGATGCCCAAAATCTGGTATTATGATATTTAACATCAATTAAATGTTCGAAGAGAAATAAGAACATCATTCAATAGTAGTTTCATTATAATATCATAATAATCCGAATCACAACCTACGAACCTGAAATGCTTTTCTCAATTTCTTTACAGTTTGAAGTTCGAGAGCTGTCGCCGGCCCTTTGCCCTTTTCTCAACTCCTCTTTAGTTTCGAACTGTGAGAAGTTCATGAAGCGTTCTGACTCCTTCTATTAACAGTTGATCGCCCTCCAAATCACAAACTGCTACCGAACGATGGGCGGCTTCACCGAAATCAACTGCTCATTTCTGAAAACAAATATTGAACCGGATGTATACTAGTTGTAAAATTGTATTCGAGGCTTAACTGATGGATCATTATTGAATCTCTTCGTATCCCAGCTGGACAGAACCTACGACCTCTGTGTGTACATGCGTTTAGAAAATATGCAGCAAAGGCAAGCGAATCTCACGATGAACATGATCAACTCCGGAGAAACACTGATTAAAACGGTGGATGAAATAGACCAGAAGCAGGAAAGACAAATGAAGAATCTGAAGCAAACCCAGATAATCTTTCAAGAATTAGCATAAACGCAGAAGGAAGACACCGCATAAAGCACCGCCATCCTCAAGGCGCTGTAGAAAAACCTATTATTGCTTTTGAACATGTCGGAAGAATCCGTTGAAAAATACGAGAACATCCTCGCGAACGTAACTGGAAAACAGATGAGTTAATTATAGTACCTGGACCAGGTAGTGGTGATTCTCGAACTCATCAACATTGGCCTTCAGAATTCTTCAGTTGTTATTCAGCGCCTAACCAAATAGCAATAAGAACTCGGGATTGCATAAGACATTTAGATGAATAAATCCAGTCAGTTAACCAATACTATTTCTAACATCAGCTAGGTAACTGATCACATTAATGAAATGCAGGCGCTTCAGGTGAAATCTCAAGAATAACTCAATAACCAAGTGGAACAGCTCAACCGCGAACTTGGTAAGAGCTTGAACTCGATTGAAGCAGGAACTACCAGAATCAAGTCCAACCTCGAGTTCGTGAGCCGTTTCAGCGGGGTTTTCAGAAATATCAAGTTCAAGTTGCATTTATTCGGGCTGGAGTTGTACGCGTTAAGTTATCTTACGTGTTTTGGAGCCGCGAAGCTAGGATTGATAAATAGCGAGTTATACGGATCCGTAAAGAATACCCTCATGCTGGGAATGCTATCCGAGATAGCAGCCGAAAAAGTTTTGAGAAACGGAATCTGGGGAATTCAGCTTATCTACTCCAATATTGTAGCGAGCGTGGTGCGGATGAGGTACGCTGGCTAAGGACTCACAGACCTGATAGTGAAGAACAATCTGTGCCAGTATGATATATGGAAAACCGACGTAAAGCAGTGTTTGAAGATGAGCCTTGCAATATTTCAGTAGAAATACCGGGTGAACTCTGACTTTGTCGTTGGTCTAGTTCAGGTTGCCATAAGAGGCGTTTTTGTGTTCTACTTCATGAAGAAGAACAAGCTGATAAACATGAAATGAATTTTTATATCTATTATAATACAATTCACGCCTTTACCACCTGCTCCTTCATCTGGTTGAACACGCTGTTGTTGTCCGCTATCTTCAGCAAAATGAGAATCGTTGCGATGCTCACCAAGATGTGGAATCTGCGGAGAACGAAAACGATTGCGGATATGAATACCGCGTCGTAGACTAACGAGTAGACATTCATATTGCCGAGTCCCGCTGCTACTTTTCGCGCTAGAGGCTCTTTCACCATTTGTGGTGTGGAATTTGTACAACGCGCATTAAACCTGCTAACAGTTCAAATATCAGAATTATTATAAATTAAGTTGGAAATGGCGTTTAGATTTATTTTAAGATACTGCAGTCTGTATAGAATTATTAACTATTAAAACACGGTTTAACTCCATATGGGACACGAGTAATCTGGTAAACATCAGGAATATGATATCATTCAACATGAAATTCAACAATAAGATAACTTTCAATGTGATAAGTTGACTACTTTAATACTAATTCACTCAAAATTACATTCAACCTCTTTATTCTGCATTTATCACGTGAGCTTAAACTGAATAGATCACAGTTTAGCAGGTTAATAAATAATATGCTTCAAACAATGTTTATCAGTCTTTCTGGTCAGTTTAAGCTGTAGCAGAATCGTTATTTAATTTTGATATCTGAAAGCTGGAATAAATGAAGATTACTTGCGAGTTGAAGCTAATTGATAATCTATAAAACTCCTTCTCCCCCGTGTTGGGATAATAGGAAGTGTTTTGGTGGGTTTTCGTCGAATACTGAAAGTCTTTGGTTGCAAAGGCTTTGGAGTGGGTTTGTTACATTTAATTTATTTATTCAACTGATATTTATAACTAATTGCTGAAACGAATGTGGTTATGTTGAAACCTCATTACATTTTTGCTTACATTTACATACAATTACTAATAATTATTTTCATTTATTATTATCAATATGTTATTCCATATATAAAATAACGTTAAGAATATGATAGATAATTTATCTATTTTCAAAATATCTCATGTGTATTTCAGAATACGTCTCGGTATCAATTATAATTACCCACTTCTTAGAGATGTTTGTAAATCCGTACTCCAGCCTCTATCCAGAGATCCTGACATACGACCGCCAGCTACATATCCAGAACATGCCAGAAATTTACTCTGGCAAGACCCAGTTCAACCTGTACGAAGCCCAGTACCAGACGCCCGTCTTCTGCGTAAATGGAAGGGTCTTCGGACAGGTCCTGGCCGACGTGTTCGAGTTCGAAGACCACCACGTCAAGAAGGCCTTCGCGATCCCCGGCCTCAAAATCCAGAGCGAGGCCGACGCCTCCTTCCACGTGTGCAGCTTCCAGAACAAGCTGCTGGTGGCCTCCAACTCCCAGGTCTTCCTCTGGGACGGAGACAAGCTGCACGAGGTCCAGCTGCACTGCAACATGAAGAAAGTGGTCTTCAACGCGGTCCAGCTGTACTCGTTCTCCAAGTTCTGCTACGTCCTGTGCAACGGAAGCCTCTACGAGCTGCTCCCGGACTACTCCCTCCAGCGCGTGCACATGGAACCAGTTTCCGACGTGGTCTTCGCGGGCGGCGGGCTGATCATCTTGAAGACGAAGTCGCTTTTCGAAGATAATTAAGAACTATACATATATAACATGCTCACCAAAAATCTACAATTATTTACAAAGCCATCGGTACTTCACTTTGAGAAATAGCGTGTTAACCGCCTATGTGAAGCATCTGAGTGTGGATGCATGCTGGCAAATCGTGTGTTGGAGTATATTTTCGGCTATAACTGGAGATCCACGAAAGAAGCCCTTGTGAAGGAGTTCAAACTGGAGAGAGAAGACGTTAAAAAGCAACACGTGTACGAGCAGAGCGAAGCCGATGTTTGTGAAGAGAGAACGCCCAGCAAGTCAAGCTTCTTCTTGGTATAGTGATGCAATGGAATAATATAAATATTTTGTCTTTTACTTTGATATCACTTTATCATTTTTAATATTGTTTTAATATAGTGTTTAAGTTTAAACAAAAGATGAACATGTGAAATATTAGTATGAACTTCATCCATTCGGTGTTCCAGCGCCGAATTGTTTGATGACCACCTAGTTATTTAAACAAAAGTGAATTCGGTTTTAAACTTGATTTCAGATATACGTCATTCCAGTGTTTACACCAGCTTCGGATTTGTGTAACACCGAATTCGGCTTTAAACGAATCTGAAGTTGAACTCCGAATAACATGTATTCGTAATATATAACTTGCAGCCTGAATTCGCCCCACGCCCAAACAAACATGCCTTCGAGACTGATCTACAGATGGACGAAAGACGAGCACAGGCTCTTCGAGAGGCTCTTGGCCCAGCACGGGACTGACTTCAAGAAGATCGCGGGCCTCATCCCGAACAGGTCCTACAGCCAGGTGCGCAGCCACTACTACAACGACCAGAAGAGCAAGCTGGGCCTCCAGGACTTCTCGAGCCACGAGTCGCCGGTGCAGAACGACACGATCCCGATGACGCCCAGGATCCAGGCGAACCAGAGCGGCGTAGAGACCCAGCAGAACGAGAGCCTCGTGAAGCAGCTGGTGAACGACTCCTCCTTCTTCTCCATGTTCGTCATGTTCGAGTGAATTTAGAAATTTGGTTGGTTCAATTATATTTCACTCGACTGGCTTGCACTCGTTTTAGAATTATATTTTTGAATTCGATAACTTATCGAGTTTAGAATGAAATAACATATTATCTATGAAAATATTCATTCCAACACTTTGGCTGGATTTAATCTAAACAAATGTCGAAGAGCTAAGAACTAATCAACTGTAACCTTCTGTGACTAATTTAACTTATAGATTAAATATCAGAGAAAGAGTTATTCGAAAGTAATTGTACAAGAGAGCAATGTCATATCAAAAATAATAATGATTTCGAGACAATTGACTTCTTTCTGTTTAGAGATAAAAGTGTTGACATTAGTTCAGTCTTAGTATTTTTATTAATACTTATTATTGAAACACTTTGGCCAGATTAAATATGTGTTTAAATATGAGCGTAATTCAAACTATCATTGGGAGAACTAGAGTATTAACATGAAAATCCAAAATAATTTTATAATTCTACCAATTCTGTTTAGAGGGCGAAATTTAGATTGTTCTTTAAATTCAGATAACAATGCACTTCAAAGATAATTTATGAATTGTCCCGATTCAGAATTAATCTGTGTTTAAATATGATCGAAATTTGAACTTCTATCAACATGGTATTGGAAATAATTATACTAATTTTGTTTAGAATGTCGAAATAAATTCTAACTAAAAGTGTAGACAATAGTTTAGACTTACACATATCAGAATACGTTTGCTTCAACAACGCTGTGATTTTAAATAGTATTTTAATTCAGATTAAATCAATGTTTAAATTATATATAGTTATAATTCCAACTTGCTATAGCTAAGAACCTGAATCGACAAGTATTATGAATAATTTTATAATTCTAACTAATTATATTCTAACGTATCACACTATTCTAACGTAACATAGAATGTGTTCCACAAAAAGATAGCTTGATTGTTGTGATTTAAGAGTACTCGTATTTGGATTAAATTTGTGTTTAAATTAGAGAAAGTAACTATAATTAGAGTTACTTTCATAACAATAACTGATTGATGACAAATGTAGAATATAATTACAGAACATTTAAATTCTTTCTGTTTAGAGTCAAAAGTGAGAATAACTTTCTAATTTTGTGTAGATGGTGAAGTTTAGACATAGAATGCGTTCCACAGCAATATAAGATGGTTGATGTTATGATTTAAGACGCGCTTGAATTTAGATTAAATTTGTGTTTAAATTAGAGAAAGTAATTGTAACTAGAGTTACTTTATTAATAACTGATTAATGACAAAAGTTGAATATAATTTCAGAACATTTAAATTCTTTCTGTTTAGAGTCAAAAGATTGGACTTCTCAGAACACGTGATACAACATAACTCATCGGTGTTATGATTTAAGATGCGCTCGAATTTAGATTAAATTACTGTTTAAATGCAAACAAAAGCTGCTGTAATTAGCTTTTCCAGTCTCTTCGGACTTCTTTGGAATTTTTCACATTCAGATATCCAAAGTAATTCCGTCCAATTTGTGCTTCGTTTCCGCTTTCCTCCATTTAAATATAGTCTGAAATTGAATTTGTCTAAATCCACATATTTGTTCTATTTCTGTATTCCGCTGTATACAGTGTTTTGCGCGTCCATAGGAATTCCTTCCACCTCAGAATGCCGAGACAGATATTCAGATGGAGCAAAGAAGAACACGCCCTCTTCACGCAGCTGGTGAAGGAGCACGGGCTGGAGTTCAAGAAGATAGCGGGCCTGATCCCCAACAGGTCCTACAACCAGGTGCGCAGCCACTTCTACAACCACGTGAACGACAGCGCCGACAGCTTCCAGGAAGAGGCGCCGGTCTAGAACCAGACGGCGGTGCTGACGCCTACGAACCTGTCCAAGGCCGAGGCCCCGGAGCTGACCGACTTCATGTCCTTCTTCATCGACTTCGAGGTGTTCGAGTGAGTTTAGATCAATATGTAAAATTCTCTCACTTTTTCCTGAGCATGTCCGCTAGGTTGAACTCTTTCTTCTGGGGCACTTCGTCACCCACCTTGATCAGGTTCAGGCTGTTCAGGTTCGAGTTTCTGTCGAAGCCGCTGTACACGATCTTGCTTCTCTTGGACTCGGTCAGGGCGCCTTCGTTAAGTGCAGATATCGTAGCTCTGAGGTTTTCAATTTTTCCTGTTTCTTTGCATTTTTGTTCGAGTAGTTTTTTCTTGAGCTCTTCGATTTGTTCGGTGAGTTTTGTAATTGTTTTGGTGGCTCTTCCCACTTCGATGGCTGCAGATTCCATGTCGCATGCTTCGAGGCTCTTGATTCTGTCAGCAAGTTGCTCGTTGTTGTTTACGAGTGCTTCCTTCTCGGCTTCCAATTGAGTAAGCTTTGAGTATTGTTCTTGTCTGAACTGGGCGTTCCTGTTGGATTCGAATTCGTAAAGCTGCTTTACGTTCTCGAATTTTGCTCTGTAGCGTTCTCTCTCGCTGGAGAGGAGTTCGAAGTCCTCTTTGGAGACCTCTCGTTCCTCGAAGAGCCTTCTCGCGTAGTGGGCGTTCTGCTGGTTCTCGACCTGCATGACGTCAATTTCTTGGGTGAGTTTCTGGTTCTGTTCGCGGAGGATTTGGTTTTCTTCGATGATTTCCTGGAGCTGGCGTCTGATGGAGGCGAGTTCAGCGGTGAGCTGCTTCTGCTGGACCTCGGTGTTGGACTTAACAGTTTGGACGGTCATCATGGAGATGTCCTTTAATTGCTGGTCGGCCTCGCGCTCCTCGAAGGTGGGCTCGGCGATGTCGTTGGTTTGATTTACGACAACTTGAATCTGCTTCAACTGGGATCTGAGCTGCTGAATGTTAGTATTTAACTGAGTTGACTCCATAGCAGAGATTCTGGGCGGGATTATGGACTTATCAGACAAAACTGGTCTGGTAGCATTGGCCTAGGCCTGCTTCTCGAACTCCTCGAAACGATCCTGCAATTCAACGTATAAATCAGAGACCTGCTTTGAAGAAACTGCTGGAATGTCGTCGGAAGACAAAAACTGCACAACGTGTGGTTGCAAAGATTCCAGTTTCTGAATGTATTGGTTCATAGTTTTAGCTACTTCTACCTTACGAACTGGAGCAGAATCCATATACTTTTTCGTTAGTTCCATTGTCTCCTTATCCATTTGCTATAGGGTTTATATAATGCTCATAATTTGAATCGGGTGTGGCGGAGTGGAGTGGAACAACACTGATTAAATTATAATTTGTGTGTATATGATAGTTATAGGATGATGTTATAAAAATATACAAAATGAATGCGCCATATTAAAAACAAAAATATTTAATTATCCCAGTGTTCAGCGAAAGCACCATGACCGAGTCCAAGAGAAGCAAGATCGTGTACAGCGGCTTCGACAGAAACTCGAACCTGAACAGCCTGAACCTGATCAAGGTGGGCGACGAAGTGCCCCAGAAGAAAGAGTTCAACCTAGCGGACATGCTCAGGAAAAAGTGAGAGAATTTTACATATTGGTCTAAACTCACTCGAACACCTCGAAGTCGATGAAGAAGGACATGAAGTCGGTCAGCTCCGGGGCCTCGGCCTTGGACAGGTTCGGAGGCGTCAGCACCGCCGTCTGGTTCTGGACCGGCGCCTCTTCCTGGAAGCTGTCGGCGCTGTCGTTCACGTGGTTGTAGAAGTGGCTGCGCACCTGGTTGTAGGACCTGTTGGGGATGAGGCTCGCTATCTTCTTGAACTCCAGCCCGTGCTCCTTCACCAGCTGCGTGAAGAGGGCGTGTTCTTCTTTGCTCCATCTGAAGATCTGTCTCGGCATTCTGATGTGGAAGGAATTCCCATGGTCGCGTGAAACAGTGTATACAGCTGAATACCGAAATAGAACAAATATGTGGATTTAGACAAATTCAATTTCAGAATATATTTAAATGGAGGAAAGCGGAAACGAAGCACAAATGGGACGGAATTACTTTGGATATCTGAATGTGAAAAATTCCAAACAAGCCGGAAGAGACTGGAAGAGCTAATTACAGCAACTTTTGTTTGCATTTAAACACAAATTTAATCCGAATACGATTACTTCTTAAATCACAACACCTACCATTTTATATTGCTGTGGAACGCATTCTATGTCTAAACTTCACTCTCTACACAAAATTACTAAATTATTCTCGGTACACTTTTAACTCTAAACAGAAAGAATTTAAATGTTCTGTAATTATATTCTACATTTGTCATCAATCAGTTATTGTTATGAAAGTAACTCTAATTATAGTTACTTTCTCTAATTTAAACACAAATTTAATCCAAATACGAGTACTCTTAAATCACAACAATCAAGCTATCTTTTTGTGGAACACATTCTATGTTACGTTAGAATAGTGTGTTACGTTGGAATATAATTAGTTAGAATTATAAAATTATTCATAATACTTGTCGATTCAGGTTCTTAGCTATAGCAAGTTGGAATTATAACTATATATAATTTAAACATTGATTTAATCTGAATTAAAATACTATTTAAAATCACAGCGTTGTTGAAGCAAACGTATTCTGATATGTGTAAGTCTAAACTATTGTCTACACTTTTAGTTAGAATTTATTTCGACATTCTAAACAAAATTAGTATAATTATTTCCAATACCATGTTGATAGAAGTTCAAATTTCGATCATATTTAAACACAGATTAATTCTGAATCGGGACAATTCATAAATTATCTTTGAAGTGCATTGTTATCTGAATTTAAAGAACAATCTAAATTTCGCCCTCTAAACAGAATTGGTAGAATTATAAAATTATTTTGGATTTTCATGTTAATACTCTAGTTCTCCCAATGATAGTTTGAATTACGCTCATATTTAAACACATATTTAATCTGGCCAAAGTGTTTCAATAATAAGTATTAATAAAAATACTAAGACTGAACTAATGTCAACACTTTTATCTCTAAACAGAAAGAAGTCAATTGTCTCGAAATCATTATTATTTTTGATATGACATTGCTCTCTTGTACAATTACTTTCGAATAACTCTTTCTCTGATATTTAATCTATAAGTTAAATTATTCACAGAAGGTTACAGTTGATTAGTTCTTAGCTCTTCGACATTTGTTTAGATTAAATCCAGCTAAGTGTTGGAAACAGAGGTTATTTCAACTCCCATTACACTTTTAATATCGAAACTATTCATACTAATATATAACTGTACATATTCCTTATTAATATAATCAAAAATAATTGGAAATTAAATAATCTAGCGTGATTTTCATGTCAGATAATATTCAAATAAGCGAACGCGCAACAATTATTATTTTGGATCACTTTTGAGATTCTGAAAACCAAATTGACAATCTCTATTTGGGGATTAATAATATTTGTGGACTTCTACAATTTTAAGAGTGTCCGATATATGTTATTTACTGTATTTTGTTCAAGTATCTTTTTAATTTAATTTACTTATTGTATGAATAATTTTAACACCCTTTCGTATTAGAGGTGAAAACTAAAAGATTTTTTACATCGCACATACATGCTCACATATATCATTATATAAAAGAAGTCCTCCTCACTGATTATTTTACCAAAATTTTCATGTATAATAAGTATTAATAAAAATACTAAGTCTGAACAAATATCAACAACTTTGTCTCTAAACAGAAAGAAGTTAATTGTCTCGAAATCATTATTATTTTTGATATGACATTGCTCTCTTGTACAATTACTTTCGAATAACTCTTTCTCTGAGATTTAATCTATAACAGTAAAATTACATAGAAGGTTACAGTTAATGAGTTCTTAGCTCTTCGACGTTAATTTAGATTAAATCCAGCTAAGTGTTGGAATGAATATTTTCATAGATAATATGTTATTTCATTCTAAACTCGATAAGTTATCGAATTCAAAAATATAATTCTAAAACGAGTGCAAGCCAGTCGAGTGAAATATAATTGAACCAACCAAATTTCTAAATTCACTCGAACATGACGAACATGGAGAAGAAGGAGGAGTCGTTCACCAGCTGCTTCACGAGGCTCTCGTTCTGCTGGGTCTCCACGCCGCTCTGGTTCGCCTGGATCCTGGGCGTCATCGGGATCGTGTCGTTCTGCACCGGCGACTCGTGGCTCGAGAGGTCCTGGAGGCCCAGCTTGCTCTTCTGGTCGTTGTAGTAGTGGCTGCGCACCTGGCTGTAGGACCTGTTCGGGATGAGGCCCGCGATCTTCTTGAAGTCAGTCCCGTGCTGGGCCAAGAGCCTCTCGAAGAGCCTGTGCTCGTCTTTCGTCCATCTGTAGATCAGTCTCGAAGGCATGTTTGTTTGGGCGTGGGGCGAATTCAGGCTGCAAGTTATATATCGCGAATACATGTTATTCGGCGTTCAACTTCAGATTCGTTTAACGCTAAATTCGGTGGTTACACAAATCTGAAGCTGGCGTAAACACTGGAATGATGTAGAATTCAATTTCAGTTTAAGACCGAATTCACTTTTGTTTAAATAACTAGGTGGTCATCAAACAATTCGGCGCTGGAACACCGAATGGATGAAGTTCATACTAATATTTCATGTTCATCTTTTGTTTAAACTTAAACACTAACTTAAAACAATATTAAAAATGATAAAGTGATAAACAAGTATCAAAGTAAGAGACTTCGTAAATTAATTCTATTACATCACTGTACCAAGATGGTTAAACTTAAACACATTTAAACATTACTTAAAATAATAAAGTAGCTAAAATATTTTCATTATAATTGATAATATAAAGTATTTGCTATTTCATTAAACCAGGAAGAAGCTAGACTTGCTGGGCGTTATCTCTTCGTGCGACTCGCTAGTACTGTACTCATAAACGAGCTACTTTCCTATTTAGCTTCTGTCTAGCCTGAATTCATATTATTTACAAAATATAATCCTCATTTAGTCCGAAATCCTCATTTTCACACATAACTGAGAGTTATTTGAGCTCATCAATTTACTTCTCTGTTTGCTTATACTTTTGATCTATCAATTATTTATACATCTATGACAGTTACCTAGCTACTCATATGAATTTTTTGCAGAAGATGCCTTACTTATTACTACAAAACATTATTATCGCTAAACGATTTGGTTGCTGACATGTAGTCATCGTTGCGCTCAGCGTATCTGTGTGTTCGTTTATGGAATTGAACAGTTTCCCTTTGTTGTTGAATTTGTTGTTGTTTCGATCAAAATAGTTGCTATTTCAGAGTCTTATGTTCTTTATTTACTTTCGTTCATTATTTTCAAAATATATAATATGATGTCTTCTATAATAGTAATATGTAGGTATGTCAACAACTAATAAACTTATTGTAATTAATAAATATAGTTAAATGGCTAAAATTATTAATATTGTTAAAAAGGAAGGTTGTTAAATAATATATTAGTAAGTAATTTGTCAATGTAGTCATAAAATAAATAACAGCAGAACATATTCGTGAGCACTGAAATTATGTAATAATCTTAGATAGTCAGTCTAATAAGCAACGATAATAATTTCGCAGTGTTTGGATTTAACAAAGACATTTAACAAATTCACTAATCAACTATAAATGTAACAATAAAGTACAAAACGTTCAACAGTGCATTAATTTGTTTGCAGTGTGATATATAAGTAATTGGCTCTGTGCTTGTTTTTATCGCTGCTGGCTAGGTTATGTCTGGGCTAATGTGCAATTCAGCTCTTTCTATAAGTTTAGCAAATACTTCTTTGTAATACAGATTCGTTAGCGATTTTTCAGCTGGATTAGTAATGAACATATCATAACAGCTTAATCTGTTCAATTTAACCTTCTTTAATTTATTGGGCTACGATAACAGTGTAAATATGGCCTAATTGGTGTATCACACTTCTAGTCAAGCTATTAACACATCAAATGTGATAATTTGCTCTAATTCACAGTTATAAAACAGCCTTTTAATATTTTCAACTATATTATTATTAAAATGTGAAAACATCTGTGAATAAGGACTTTATGTCTACGGAATCTGTTCGGATTCCCTTGTAAACGGTAAACTGCAGTTGAATCAAACCGTTTTGTGTGTTGATAATTTTGAGTTTAACGGAGTTCAATGCGTTTGCAGAGAGGATTTCGTTTTAAACGGAACCGAGTGTGTTGATATTGTTGGATCTTTGAGTTTATTAAATAATTAAAGTGTGATATTCGGATAAAAGATCACTTAAGTTGAGAAAGAAATAAATGACTTGCAAAAACAGATGGAGTAAATGGAATAGAATGTCTAGTATAATTTAACGGAAAACATGAATATAATGATGCAAACGATTTAGTAAAATGAATAATACTAGATGGGAAATACCACACAATTGAATGCAGATATTAAAAATGGTTTGAATTCATTGGATTAAAATATTTTCAAAAATATGAGTATAATTCAATCAACAATAAATGACACAAATAATTAACTTCAAATATTAAATTATAGTAATATTCAACTCAATGAATTAATACTGACTTTGAATTAATCTGCTAATAATAGAATTTCCAGTATTAATTAATCAATATTTCAGCTAAATTAGGATTTGATTAATAATATTTCACAAACAAATGATACTATAAATAAATTATTCAATACTTCAGAAGCACATATTTCACAGTTAGATACTAGATTAAATTTCAATGCAACTTAGCTTGACGAACGTATTTATAACAATATAAGTTATACAAATTAATAAATATAACAAATAATTGATTAATTATCAGTTTAATAAGGATTAATTACTAATAATAAAGACTATATAATATAGTTTACGTGTTAACAATTAATTTATAATTTCAAGATGTTTGATATTGAAACAGCTACTAATATTTTATAAACTTCAAATTTCACCTCTGGTTACGCATTTAACACATAAACTATAACAAATGCATTTATTGATGTTCAAACTATAGGTTAATCATTTACCTTATTTTAATACTAATAATCTATTGTTAATATTAAAATATAGTTAAGTAATATTTAGTTTAGTGCTACAGGCTCTTTCATATCTTAATAAGAAATAATAAATGTAAATTAGTTATGTATTGTTTAAAAGTAAGGAACATTTATAAGTATAAATACTGGGATTAGTCTAAATATTTTGTAAACAATGAGTCTGTCAACAAATATCACTAATCTTCTATTAAATATATCAATGAACTAATCATCAATAGGAATATTAAGTTTGATTAATTCTATTAACGGTTAGTTAAATATTTAAGGCTACCAAATTCATGGTAATTATATAAGTACTAATACTATAGCACTTGTTGCAAATATAGTTCCTTAATTCAGTATTATTTCCCTTAATTATATAATTATAACTCCTTAAATTTATAGAGTTGGAAACTTATCTTCATATTTTATATCTGTAATTAATAGTAGTAGAATTACGATGGCCCATATATCAATTATTGTTGGTAATATTTCAAATTTAAATATTTAAAGTCAAATAACAACAATGGAAGCTACTTTTATGATGTATGGTGGATTTATAGCTTATTAAAATAATTCAATAACATCAATATCAGATATTCAGCTTAAATTATTTGAATAATAAAATACATAATATATAAATAACTCAGGACAATTTATTGGTTTAAGCAATAATTCTAAAATTCATATTGTTGATGCGTGTGTCATTGTATAAATATTTACAAGATTAAATACATAATATAATAAGTATGGCTTAGTTGGTAATAATTTTGGAGTAATTTCTGTTAATACATTATAAGCTATCTATACTCTATCAAATAGTTCATATTGTAATTATTTTGGTATTTTTGGATATGTTTATGGGACATCTTCATATTTTGCTAACATAAATTTATAAATAATAGTTTAAAAATAGTTAATCAGTTATTATACCGGAGCTTTAGCTGGTGTATTATTCGCATTTATTTAAAGAGTATAAAATATTGAAGTTTAATCTTCCAACATATCATCATCATATTCTGTTGGTTTAATAGCATCTATGAGTTCAAATATTAACATTCACATGGTAAATATGTATGATTCAAACATTAATTGCTCAGATAATATGTAAAGCACTTCTAAATGGGCGGTTTCTGGCAGTATTTTTGGTTAGAGTTAGTATGATGCTTAAGGATAGAAAATTTCAATACAATAATGTATTATTTTCAATAATTATGTATTTTCAAAGCACATAGTTGATTATTCTCTATCTGGTGGATTAATAGGTGATTCTCACCGTTATACGTTAATTTTTTCATAGATTATATTAAACTAATCTATAGTTTAAGCGCTTGGTGATGTAAAATAATCAGTAACTTCAAGCGGTTTAGTATCACATTTGTATAATTGTAAAGGAATTACCGAAATATCAGAAGTTTAGATTCTTAACAATGGTTTAATAACATCTAGTTCGACCAGCTTCACTCAATCTTCTTCTGGAATTATTTCACACATATTACTCATAAATGATGTCAGTTCAGCAAATATAATTTTAACAAATTCAATAGTATCAAATGTTACAATATCAATAAATGGACCTGCTGTATATTCAGGAATCATATTATGCAATAACAAAAATATATAATTAACTACTTATGATGTTTCAACTGAAGGAATTAATAAGATAAATAATATTATTATTGCTAACTGTTTGAATGTAATAAGTTAATCATAAAATGGATGTTGAAGTGTTGTTTTTGTAACATGATGTTATAGTGAATGATAATATATTTTATTTATAAAATGAATATGAAAATAAAAAGGATATTATTTTGCTATATATGAATAAAGAATTTAAAACAACAAATATAAGATTTAATAAGCTAGCAAAACAACGGCGACAACAAAAACGGCTTGACTAATGATAAGAACAATACTCAAAGCTCACTCAATTGGAAGCCGAGAAGGAAGCTCTCGTAAACAATAACGAACAACTTGCTGACAGAATCAAGAGCCTCGAAGCATGCGACATGGAATCGGCGGCCATCGAAGTGGGAAGAGCCACCAAAACAATCACAAAACTCACCGAACAAATCGAAGAGCTCAAGAAAAAACTACTCGAACAAAAATGCAAAGAAACAGGAAAAATTGAAAACCTCAGAGCTACGATTTCTGCACTTAACGAAGGCGCCTTGACCGAGTCCAAGAGAAGCAAGATCGTGTACAGCGGCTTCGACAGAAACTCGAACCTGAACAGCCTGAACCTGATCAAGGTGGGCGACGAAGTGCCCCAGAAGAAAGAGTTCAACCTAGCGGACATGCTCAGGAAAAAGTGAGAGAATTTTACATATTGGTCTAAACTCACTCGAACACCTCGAAGTCGATGAAGAAGGACATGAAGTCGGTCAGCTCCGGGGCCTCGGCCTTGGACAGGTTCGGAGGCGTCAGCACCGCCGTCTGGTTCTGGACCGGCGCCTCCTCCTGGAAGCTGTCGGCGCTGTCGTTCACGTGGTTGTAGAAGTGGCTGCGCACCTGGTTGTAGGACCTGTTGGGGATCAGGCCCGCTATCTTCTTGAACTCCAGCCCGTGCTCCTTCACCAGCTGCGTGAAGAGGGCGTGTTCTTCTTTGCTCCATCTGAAGATCTGTCTCGGCATTCTGAGGTGGAAGGAATTCCTATGGACGCGTGAAACACTGTATACAGCGGAATACCGAAATAGAACAAATATGTGGATTTAGACAAATTCAATTTCAGAATATATTTAAATGGAGGAAAGCGGAAACGAAGCACAAATGGGACGGAATTACTTTGGATATCTGAATGTGAAAAATTCCAAACAAGCCGGAAGAGACTGGAAGAGCTAATTACAGCAACTTTTGTTTGCATTTAAACACAAATTTAATCCGAATACGATTACTTCTTAAATCACAACACCTACCATTTTATATTGCTGTGGAACGCATTCTATGTCTAAACTTCACTCTCTACACAAAATTACTAAATTATTCTCGGTACACTTTTAACTCTAAACAGAAAGAATTTAAATGTTCTGTAATTATATTCTACATTTGTCATCAATCAGTTATTGTTATGAAAGTAACTCTAATTGTAGTTACTTTCTCTAATTTAAACACAAATTTAATCCAAATACGAGTACTCTTAAATCACAACAATCAAGCTATCTTTTTGTGGAACACATTCTATGTTACGTTAGAATAGTGTGTTACGTTGGAATATAATTAGTTAGAATTATAAAATTATTCATAATACTTGTCGATTCAGGTTCTTAGCTATAGCAAGTTGGAATTATAACTATATATAATTTAAACATTGATTTAATCTGAATTAAAATACTATTTAAAATCACAGCGTTGTTGAAGCAAACGTATTCTGATATGTGTAAGTCTAAACTATTGTCTACACTTTTAGTTAGAATTTATTTCGACATTCTAAACAAAATTAGTATAATTATTTCCAATACCATGTTGATAGAAGTTCAAATTTCGATCATATTTAAACACAGATTAATTCTGAATCGGGACAATTCATAAATTATCTTTGAAGTGCATTGTTATCTGAATTTAAAGAACAATCTAAATTTCGCCCTCTAAACAGAATTGGTAGAATTATAAAATTATTTTGGATTTTCATGTTAATACTCTAGTTCTCCCAATGATAGTTTGAATTACGCTCATATTTAAACACATATTTAATCTGGCCAAAGTGTTTCAATAATAAGTATTAATAAAAATACTAAGACTGAACTAATGTCAACACTTTTATCTCTAAACAGAAAGAAGTCAATTGTCTCGAAATCATTATTATTTTTGATATGACATTGCTCTCTTGTACAATTACTTTCGAATAACTCTTTCTCTGATATTTAATCTATAAAAGTTAAATTATTCACAGAAGGTTACAGTTGATTAGTTCTTAGCTCTTCGACATTTGTTTAGATTAAATCCAGCTAAGTGTTGGAAACAGAGGTTATTTCAACTCCCATTACACTTTTAATATCGAAACTATTCATACTAATATATAACTGTACATATTCCTTATTAATATAATCAAAAATAATTGGAAATTAAATAATCTAGCGTGATTTTCATGTCAGATAATATTCAAATAAGCGAACGCGCAACAATTATTATTTTGGATCACTTTTGAGATTCTGAAAACCAAATTGACAATCTCTATTTGGGGATTAATAATATTTGTGGACTTCTACAATTTTAAGAGTGTCCGATATATGTTATTTACTGTATTTTGTTCAAGTATCTTTTTAATTTAATTTACTTATTGTATGAATAATTTTAACACCCTTTCGTATTAGAGGTGAAAACTAAAAGATTTTTTACATCGCACATACATGCTCACATATATCATTATATAAAAGAAGTCCTCCTCACTGATTATTTTACCAAAATTTTCATGTATAATAAGTATTAATAAAAATACTAAGTCTGAACAAATATCAACAACTTTGTCTCTAAACAGAAAGAAGTTAATTGTCTCGAAATCATTATTATTTTTGATATGACATTGCTCTCTTGTACAATTACTTTCGAATAACTCTTTCTCTGAGATTTAATCTATAACAGTAAAATTACATAGAAGGTTACAGTTAATGAGTTCTTAGCTCTTCGACGTTAATTTAGATTAAATCCAGCGAAGTGTTGGAATGAATATTTTCATCAATAAATGTTATTTCATTCTAAACTCGATAAGTTATCGAATTCAAAAATATAATTCTAAAACGAGTGCAAGTCAGTCGAATGAAATATAATTGAACCAACCAAATTTCTAAAGTCACTCGAACATGACGAACATGGAGAAGAAGGAGGAGTCGTTCACCAGCTGCTTCACGAGGCTCTCGTTCTGCTGGGTCTCCACGCCGCTCTGGTTCGCCTGGATCCTGGGCGTCATCGGGATCGTGTCGTTCTGCACCGGCGACTCGTGGCTCGAGAGGTCCTGGAGGCCCAGCTTGCTCTTCTGGTCGTTGTAGTAGTGGCTGCGCACCTGGCTGTAGGACCTGTTCGGGATGAGGCCCGCGATCTTCTTGAAGTCAGTCCCGTGCTGGGCCAAGAGCCTCTCGAAGAGCCTGTGCTCGTCTTTCGTCCATCTGTAGATCAGTCTCGAAGGCATGTTTGTTTGGGCGTGGGGCGAATTCAGGCTGCAAGTTATATATCGCGAATACATGTTATTCGGCGTTCAACTTCAGATTCGTTTAACGCTAAATTCGGTGGTTACACAAATCTGAAGCTGGCGTAAACACTGGAATGATGTAGAATTCAATTTCAGTTTAAGACCGAATTCACTTTTGTTTAAATAACTAGGTGGTCATCAAACAATTCGGCGCTGGAACACCGAATGGATGAAGTTCATACTAATATTTCATGTTCATCTTTTGTTTAAACTTAAACACTAACTTAAAACAATATTAAAAATGATAAAGTGATAAACAAGTATCAAAGTAAGAGACTTCGTAAATTAATTCTATTACATCACTGTACCAAGATGGTTAAACTTAAACACATTTAAACATTACTTAAAATAATAAAGTAGCTAAAATATTTTCATTATAATTGATAATATAAAGTATTTGCTATTTCACTAAACCAGGAAGAAGCTAGACTTGCTGGGCGTTATCTCTTCGTGCGACTCGCTAGTACTGTACTCATAAACGAGCTACTTTCCTATTTAGCTTCTGTCTAGCCTGAATTCATTCTCCAACGTGTCTTTCGTGGATCTCCAGTCGAATCCAAGAACATACTCAAGTGCTTTATCTTTCAGATCGCATCCGCATTCAGATACTTAGCAAAGGCGGTCGATGCGGTGTTTCTCGAAGAAACGTATTGAAGGCTTTATAAATAGTTATTGATTTTTGGTAACCATGTTGAAGGCGAAGAGCTCTTCGTCGTCTTCGAAAAGCGACTTCGTTTTCAAGAGGACCAGCCCGCCGCCCACGAAGACCACGTCGGACACGGGCGTCATGTGCACGCGCTGGAGGGAGTAGTCCGGGAGCAGCTCGTAGAGGCTTCCGTTGCACAGGACGTAGCAGAACTTGGAGAACGAGTACAGCTGGACCGCGTTGAAGACCACTTTCTTCATGTTGCAGTGCAGCTGGACCTCGTGCAGCTTGTCTCCGTCCCAGAGGAAGACCTGGGTGTTGGAAGCCACCAGCAGCTTGTTCTGGAAGCTGCACACGTGGAAGGAGGCGTCGGCCTCGCTCTGGATTTTGAGGCCGGGGATCGCGAAGGCCTTCTTGACGTGGTGGTCTTCGAACTCGAACACGTCGGCCAAGACCTGTCCAAAGACCCTTCCATCCACGCAGAAGACGGGCGTCTGGTACTGGGCTTCGTACAGGTTGAACGGGGTCTTGCCAGGGCACATCTCCTGCTTGTGCTTGATGGGCAGCTGGCGGTCGTATGTCAGGATCTCTGGATAGAGGCTGGAGTACGGATTTACATACATTTCTAAGGAGTGGGTAATTACAATAAACAGTAACATATTATCTAATATAACATGAGAAATATATAAACATTTTAAAATTACAAATAAATATTTCTAGTGTTTAAATATTGTTAACTTTTATTAATATATATTGTAATGGTATGTACCTATGCACTACATAGTATGTAGTAACAATTATAGTAGAAATGTGATATCTATTATATTAATATACAAAAATATGAATAAAATGACTCACTAACTGTAAACTATTGTAAACTTATTATTACTTGGACGTTTCCCGTTTGTCAAATATCAAAATTATAGATACAGATAGAATCCATTACAAGTTGATATAATTACAACTTATTAATTACATATACGCAAATCGTTTAGTTTAGGTTTACCAATTGATATTGTAAACATGTGTAAGTTTTAAATGATATTATGTTTTATTAATCCACTCCAAAACCTTTACAACCAAAGACTTTCAGTTTTCGACGAAAACCCACTAAAATACTTCCTATTATCCCAACACGGGGGAGAAGGAGTTTTTTAGATAAGTAATGGCATCAACTCGCAAGTTATTTTCCATTTATTCCTGCTTTCAGATATCAAAATTTCAAACTGATTCAGATGAATCTAAAATTTACCAGAGAGACATAAAACCATCGTTTGAAGCATATCGTCTTATATCTGCTATGCTAAACTGTGCAATGCTATTCCAGCTTTCAAATATCAATATCAAAAAATTATTCTGCTACAGCTTAAATTGATCATAAAGACTGGAAACCATCGTTTGAAGCTTATTAGCGTACATCAGCTTGCTAAACTGCGCAATATTCAGTTTAGATCACTGGTTGATAAATGCTAGGTAGGATGTAATTTTGAGTGAATTAGTGTTATAATTACACGTAGTCAACTTATCATATTGAAAGTTATCTTATTGTTGAATGACCATTATTGACCTGTTGAATGATATTCAGACTGCAGTATCTTAATATACGGGGGATGAAAAGAAAAAGTAACCATGTCTTTAAAACGCGTCTTTTTCCTGATCGATGAGTTTATTTCAACATATTTAAATGAAATCGTATTTACTCTTTATCTGATGATCTGCGAGTAAAATCAAAATCAAAACGGATCCTTTTCCACTGGATATTTGGTGGCTCATGGAAGAAGTGGAGATACATTGAAGTTGGTCATTTCATTTATACTTACACAAAATATATAATGTTTATCATTGTGTTTATCTATGAATATTTATATTAAGTTTACAATTATCTAGAACTCATATAGCTACATTGTACATGCATGTCTAAATGAATCCCACCTCAAATAAACATAAACATAAAGTAGCGTAAGCAGAATTTTATTCATTGAAAACAATAGAATGAGGTGTTTTTATTACTGATATCATTTATATTTTCAAATTATGGACGAAATTTAATATTTTTCAGTGACGATCACAAATTATATAATTATCATTTACATTGGAGTGTAATTTGTTATAAATTGACGGAATAATGTTTAATCGTATAAATTATATATTGAATAAATGCCGCAATAACTAAATATGTATGGCGCATTTGGAAGGAATTAATTCCTATCCTAACTCAATTCTTGACCCAATTTTCTCCTGTCTTTAGAAAAAATCTAATCTTTTGGGACTCGCTTACTAAATTCCCCATGTAGTACAATATAAATATAAAAGCCGAATATCGTCGAAAAAATATTTATATAGCCTTATTTATATAGCTATTAGTTATTAAGTCTGTTAAAATTCTGCATCTACAGCTTGTTTCCGAGTTATATTATACAATCTAGTTTCTTTGAGGTGGAAATTCCCCGAAACGGATTTGAGCGCAAAAATATGAAGTGTAAAATATATCATTGCAATTATAGAGCACTTATACAATAGAAATCACTGGTTTCAATCAAAATTTCAATCCCTCACACGACTTTTCACACCAAACCCGTTTTAGCCACTCCTTTTCAGGGGTGCGCCATACATAACTAAATTATTACTAACAATAATATTGCGCAATAAAAATGGCATCATAATCAAGCTGTATAACTTATTAAATAAAGGTTTGAGTAATAATAATGACACTTCTGAATGAAACAAAATATTGTGAATCTAGACGATGCTTGTAACTTCAAACAAGTGGACCCATATCATTGTTTTATTTAACTGAAAATTAGTCGGGCTATGAAGTTGTAATGGATAGATTCTCTAACATTTTCGAACGGATGATATAAATTCAGATAATCAAAACTAGCTACGAAAAAAATATATTTTTGGATAAGAATCTTTTATGTCAAATTAACAATCACGTTTATACCTAAGTATAACCCTGTTGAATGCGGCAGCCACACCTTGCTTACAGAAAAAGTTAAGAGTTGAAAATAGCCGAAAAAGAGCGTTTTTTATTTTGAGCAATATTGATATTTAAGAAAAATAAAATATATTTATATTACGTACATATATACATATAAACGATAAATAGAAAATCAAGAAATATTCGAAACAAATATTATACAAATATTACTTTTCCATCCCCCGTCTTAATATAAACGCTATTTCCAACTTAATGTATAATAATTTGTTTCTTCAATAAGTTTTTTGAACTAATGATTGAATAATTAGTACAAAAAAGTAGTATTCTTATTTTTAAATTAAACTAAACAAATCTCAATATACCCAACAGTGAAAATATTTGTATTACGTATTTAAATATCAGTCACTTTGTAAAAGGGCTGCAATGTGTGCTGTGAACCGAATTTAGTCCATAACCGTTTTTTGAACGAATTAATCGATTTTCGCTTTGAATTGTTTGAACTTTCCGTTTATTTGTTGTTTTCTGTCGAAAACGTTCTGGTTCGCGTTGTTAGTGCCGAAAACGAATTTGATTCTTAAATTTTAACGCCTCATTTCAGGTTTTGGATAAAGTTGAAAGTGTTACGATGATATTTTAGGATTATTTACTACGAAAATCTTTAACTGCGCTAGTTTCTAAATGAATTCGTGGTTGTTCACAATATAATTGAAATATATGTTCAACGCCTCAAGATTTAAACATTTGATTGCAGAAATGTCTTGAACTTAATTCTTATGGAAGAATAAACGCTTCAAGCTCAGCAAGTATTAGACGACGCTTATATCAACTATTTTGTTGCTATTCACGTCCAGCTCCTCTAAGTTAATTAGACGCTTAAGCGGCCAAATGTTGTAAATATCATTTTCGCCAAGAAGTAAGCATTTCATTCCAGTTAGATACTCCAACGGCTATAGATCTTGTAATTTATTTGAACCAACATCAAGGTGCTCCAATTATGGCATATATTTAAGATCTGTGATATTTTAAATTTAATTTCCAACTATTATCAACTCCAACAGATTTTTCAAAATATATTTACCATGTTTAGCATAATTGTAACTGTTCAAGCTTTGAATATTATTGTGCGATACACATAACTCAACCAAACAATCATTGTTATACAGAGGAGAAATATCTGAGACAGAGTTATTTGACAAATTCAGCTTCGTAAGATAGCGCATTTAACTAAGCTACACCAAATTTTATATTTTGTTATTTTAAAGATCAAGCTCAACTAACCTTATAAAATGAAAAGAATTTAAGCAAGAAATATTGTTACTACTGACATTCAACATTTTCAAATTATCTGGTAGAGTAAGTTAGCTATAATTTTAAAGTTTATTGTTGGACAAGTCCAAGGCTATTAGTTTGTTGAGCTAACTGAAATCCAACTCAGATTCATCAACATAATTATCATTCAAACTCAGATTAGTGAGATTTTCTAAGGTATTAAGTATTTAGTCTTTATTTGTAAGAAATGATTATCCTTGTATTTGAAGAAAAGTGAGTTGCTTCATTTTCTATAATCCTTCAAGAGATTGAATATATGATGTATCCTGAGTATTGTCAATTACTAGGTTACTGATTTTGGTAGGAACTTCGTCAAATGTTAAATTAGAACACTTTCTAACAATCAGAGTGGTATTCTCGTCAATACATTTTAGATCATCCACAACTTTTAGTGTATATAGAACCATACTTATAATTTCAAATTCATTTTCTTAGTTAGTTTATTGGAGTAATAAACTATTTAAGATATTTTAATCAATTAAGTGTATTTGTTGTTCAATATCCATCTTAATAGATTCCACACTTAAAGTACCATATTTTTTAATTAATTATTATTCGCGTTTATTAAACTACCATTTCGAAGTCATATTTAAAGCTTTTTAAACATTGGTTATAGCTGGCCTCTAATCTTCTTATAACTTGAAAAATAAACAAACATCAAGAAACAACTTGCCAAAAGTGTTGTCACTATATTCAAATTCGCTTAACATATTAAATTCTGAATCAAATATTTTTTAAATTCTATTGTTGAGCAATTAGTTGTTAAATATGTTCATCATATGAAGTGGTTATGTTTATGTTGATAGATCTATATATTATATGTAATGGAACGAACAATTAATATTTTAGATGAACACTCCAAAGCCTTTACAACCAAAGACTTTCAGTTTTCGACGAAAACCCACTAAAATACTTCCTATTATCCCAACACGGGGGAGAAGGAGTTTTTTAGATAAGTAATGGCATCAACTCGCAAGTTATTTTCCATTTATTCCTGCTTTCAGATATCAAAATTTCAAACTGATTCAGATGAATCTAAAATTTACCAGAGAGACATAAAACCATCGTTTGAAGCATATCGTCTTATATCTGCTATGCTAAACTGTGCAATGCTATTCCAGCTTTCAAATATCAATATCAAAAAATTATTCTGCTACAGCTTAAATTGATCATAAAGACTGGAAACCATTGTTTGAAGCTTATTAGCGTACATCAGCTTGCTAAACTGCGCAATATTCAAGTATCGTATGATCTCCATCATTTGTTAATAAATGAACATATATATTATCTGAATGTGTTTTGAGTGAACAGTTAATTAGTTATTAAAAGAGTCAATATCATGTTGAACGGTATCTTTTGACTTGCTCGTAGTTTCTGGTGTTTTCCAGATTACTGTCCCATGTGGTTATACGTACTGTATTTAGCTATTAACAATTCTATTCAATATCATAAATTTATCTAAACGTCACATAGATTATTGTGTTTGTAATCCATAATTTTATCAGATTAGATTAAAGTATCCCAATAGATTAAGCTGTGTTTTAACACCCAGTAATCTATTCAGGCAGTATCTTAAAATAAATCTAAACGCCATTTCCAACTTAATTTATAACAATTCAGATATTTACACTGCTCGCATGTTTAATGCGCGTTGTACAAATTCCACGCCACAAATGGTGAAAAAGCCTTTAGTGCAAAAAGTAGCAGCCGGACTCGGCAACATGAACGTGTACTCGCTAGTCTACGATGCGGTGTTCATATCAGCGGTTGTTTTCGTTCTCCGCAGATTCCACATATTGGTGAGCATCGCGACGATTCTCATTTTGCTGAAGATAGCGGACAACAACAGCGTGTTCAACCAGATGAAGGAGCAGGTGGTAAAGGCGTGAATTGTATTATAATAGATATATAAAAATTCATTTCATGTTTATCAGCTTGTTCTTCTTCAAGAAGTAGAACACAAAAACTCCTCTTATGGCAACCTGAACTAGACCAACGACAAAGCCAGGGTCCACGCGGTATTTCAACTGAAATATTGCAAGGCTCATCTTCAAACACTGCTTTACGTCGGTTTTCCATATATCATACTGGCACAGATTGTTCTTCACTATCAGGTCTGTGAGTCCTTAGCCAGCGTACCTCATCCGCACCACGCTCGCTACAATATTGGAGTAGATAAGCTGAATTCCCCAGATTCCGTTTCTCAAAACTTTTTCGGCTGCTATCTCGGATAGCATTCCCAGCATGAGGGTATTCTTTACGGATCCATATAACTCGCTATTTATCAATCCTAGCTTTGCAGCTCCAAAACACGTTAGATAACTTAACGCGTACAACTCCAGCCCGAATAAATGCAACTTGAACTTGATATTTCTGAATACCCCGCTGAAACGGCTCACGAACTCGAGGTTGGACTTGATTCTGGTAGTTCCTGCTTCAATCGAGTTCAAGCTCTTACCAAGTTCGCGGTTGAGCTGTTCCACTTGGTTATTGAGTTATTCTTGAGATTTCACCTGAAGCGCCTGCATTTCATTAATGTGATCAGTTGTTATACTGATGTTAGAAATAGTATTGGTTAACTGACTGGATTTATTCATCTAAATGTCTTATGCAATCCCGAGTTCTTATTGCTATTTGGTTAGGCGCTGAATAACAACTGAAGAATTCTGAAGGCCAATGTTGATGAGTTCGAGAATCACCACTACCTGGTCCAGGTACTATAATTAACTCATCTGTTTTCCAGTTACGTTCGCGAGGATGTTCTCGTACTTTTCAACGGATTCTTCCGACATGTTCAAAAGCAATAATAGGTTCTTCTACAGCGCCTTGAGGATGGCGGTGCTTTATGCGGTGTCTTCCTTCTGCGTTTATGCTAATTCTTGAAAGATTATCTGGGTTTGCTTCAGATTCTTCATTTGTCTTTCCTGCTTCTGGTCTATTTCGTCCACCGTTTTAATCAGTGCTTCTCCGGAGTTGATCATGTTCATCGTGAGATTCGCTTGCCTTTGCTGCATGCTCTCAAGGCGCATGTACACACAGAGGTCGTAGGTTCTGTCCAGCTGGGATACGAAGAGATTCAATAACGATCCGTCCGTTAAGCCCCTAATACAATTCTGTAACTGGTATACGTCCGGCTCTATATTTGATTTCAGAAATGAGCAATTTATTTCGGTGAAGCCGCCCATCGTTCGGTAGCAGTTTGTGATTTGGAGGGCGATCAACTGTTAATAGAAGGAGTCGGAACGCTTCATGAACTTCTCACAGTTCGAAACTAAAGAGGAGTTGAGAAAGGGGCATAGAGTCGGTGACAGTTCTCGAACTTCAAACTGAAAGGAAATTGAGAAAATCATTTCGGGTTCGTAGGTTGTGACATGGTTGTGACTTTGTATTTTGATATTAATCAAATATATATTTTGAATTATTATGATGGTAATTTTAACCAAGCTTTTTAAACATTTAATCAATTCAGCCATAAATATTAATTGATAATTTGCAAACCCTAACTGGAATAAGAAAATAGTTTATTAACTTTGTACCTTGAATGTTTTAGGATCAGATTGTTTAGTCTCCATCAAATATTTACACTTCAGTACACTTCTGTATTCTGTCCTCTAGTTTCATATAAAATTCTATTTAATTGATATAATAATAATAATGGAGTAACCGTCGACAATTGAAGACTTGGAACATGAGCGAGTGAGAAAATAAATATAAAAGAATTCAATCAACGTAAATGTACTTTAGTTCATCTCTAGTTAAGTTATATTATCTAATAACGTCTTTAAATAGAGCACCTTCATTTAACGTATCTACTACCTCATTTATTAATGAGTCGTCCGTTCCACGTATTTTATACTATTATTTTAATTATAAATAGTATTTATTATAAAATCTGTTTCTTAAATGAATAATTTAAAGTTGAGATAATTAGGCCAAAACATTACTTAATGGGGTTCCTATATTTAATTAGTCTACAGCTATTTCAACTTAAGCATCTATATTAAAGTACACCTATTACAAAATTCGCTCATCTAAACCAAAAATTTTATCAAATTAATTTATTATATCTTAATTTAATTTATTCATTTCTAAGATATCATTATACTAATTTATTTGCTAATTGGATTATGTGTAGTTGTAGGTATATTATGATGAAATTGATTCCTAATTCGCTTGTCCCATTTAATTTAAAGTGAAAATTATCCATGTTTTTATTATTATACATTATTAGTATTATGCATTTGAGAAGATTTTCATATAGTATTAATTTATTAATTCAAATTCAAATTATAAAAAATAGTAATCAGATTGATGCAACAACTCACTTAATGGCAAAGAAACTAGATTTTCTAGGTACTATTTCATCTTAATAATCACTTAGACTATATTCATACACTAATTACTGTCCAAGTTTATTTACAACTTACTTGAACCACTTGATCTCTTTTAAGCTCTCCTATTTCTATTAACTCCAATCAAAGCCTAGAATATCTTCAAGTGCCTTGTCTTTTAGCTAGCATCCACACTCGGACACTTAACATAAACGGTCAACACGATGCTTTTCAAAAAAGCGATAATGCGGTTTGAATGCCTGTTGGATCTTTTTGGTAACCATGTTGAAGGAGAAGAGCTCTTCGTCGTCTTCGAAAAGCGACTTCGTTTTCAAGAGGACCAGCCCGCCGCCCACGAAGACCACGTCGGACACGGGCGTCATGTGCACGCGCTGGAGGGAGTAGTCCGGGAGCAGCTCGTAGAGGCTTCCGTTGCACAGGACGTAGCAGAACTTGGAGAACGAATACATGGACCGCGTTGAAGACCACTTTCTTCATGTTGCAGTGCAGCTGGACCTCGTGCAGCTTGTCTCCGTCCCAGAGGAAGACCTGGGTGTTGGAAGCCACCAGCAGCTTGTTCTGGAAGCTGCACACGTGGAAGGAGGCGTCGGCCTCGCTCTGGATTTTGAGGCCGGGGATCGCGAAGGCCTTCTTGATGTAGTGGTCTTCGAACTCGAACACGTCGGCCAAGACCTGTCCAAAGACCCTTCCATCCACGCAGAAGACGGGCGTCTGGTACTGGGCTTCGTACAGGTTGAACTGGTTCTTGCCTGGGCACATCTCCTGCTTGTGCTTGATGGGCAGCTGGCGGTCGTATGTCAGGATCTCTGGATAGAGGCTGGAGTACGGATTTACATACATTTCTAAGGAGTGGACAAATTTATGATAATTTTTTGGTATTTATATTGTAATAAGACGTATTGTACCAGTTTGTCTAAAATATTTAATCTTAAACTACAATGTTTGTAATTCAGTTATTCCAACATCATATTTATTATTTTGTAAGCTTATTTTTTGATTATACTAACATAAAATCGTCTTTTAATAATTCACACAAATAATAAAAGTACAATCAATCAATAGTTCCCTGTCATTTTACTAATCTACTAAATGTTATATATATAAACCTCATTCGTTAACGTTGTTGTATCCAAAAAGATATTAATGAACATCGCTAATTCAGTTTATATTATAAACTTTTTAATAACAAGCGTTTCTTGAACACACGTTTGTAGAAACTCAAAAAAGATTTGATAAAAACGAATTACGCAAACAGCTATCCATATACCCCTTCATCTTTCTCAATCAATCTAATATGCCTAAACTAGGACCACTCATATATGGGTTATTGGAGTTCATCAAAGAGTCTAAGAGTCTTACCAACATTAAGATTATTAACTTATGTTGAGATATAACAGGGATTACCTTTATAAATATCAAAGCGAGATATTTGGTTAGAGAGGAATTCAGTTGTTTTCTTATTGATCAACGTTTAGAAAGGAAATGTGATGATCAGAGAAAAAGGGTGACCAGTATAGACGTAATTTACGGTGTGATGTCTTCTCCTTTGTGATGTCTTCTCCTTTGTGAATATGTTCTGTTAAAGTCACAAAGATTATTTTTGTATATTTTGTATTTTAAATAATAAGTATATAAAATATATTTGCAATATAATAACCACACCATCTATGAATAAACTAAGTGAATCAAGCTCTCAACGTACTAATACAAAATTATCTCAAGAAACAATTAACAAAATAAGAGAATTATTCATATCATCAAAAGGTTAACTTTCAGATAGTCAAATGGCTAAAATGTTAGGAGTCAGTTAATCAGCAGTATACAAATAAAAGAAGAAAGTATTAGAATTTAATCCATCAATAAAAGAAGATTTTGCTCCATTGCCTACAGGGCGTTCAAAGTCTTATCCAAACGAGATATAGTGCGAATTTATTAAATAGTTCGTTGCAGTTTCGTGTTGTACTGATTACCAAACTACACGAATAACAATGATTAAATATACAAGCATGTATAATAAAGGAGAGCTTGATAAATCTGATCCACTTATGTAGACTTATTGGGAAATCATTAATAAGTTTAGACACTGTCCGATTCCAACCGAAACATAATTCTACAATTATTTCGACAGATATAATTTACTTTAATCAACCGTATGTTTTAATAACCATATCGCGAGTCCCTCTGAAGTTCAGTGCGACAAAAAAGTAATAAGTGAGAAAGAAAAGAGCCCCAAAATACCAAGAATTCAAACTGATATGCGTTAAATAAATGGAATAGATTGTGCAGATATAGATGACATCCACTTCAAGTACATTATGATATACATTGAAGCATTTTCAAAATTCGTTTTGCACTGGTGAATATTACAATTTGAATTCAATATAAAAACTTTGTATGAAAATTTAAACTAATTGGAACTTTTGTCACATTAAAAGAGTTAAATTTGAAGTAGTTTATTTTTAAGTTATTTTTTGGCCTCGCATTTCAGATCCGCATGTGAGATATGAAAGCCGTTTTGCGTTGAGTCCTAGGAACCTCGGATTAGCATAAATTAGAAAGATTTCAATTTTTGACCAAGGCGGTATCAAGCTATTTAATTGTAAGCGTCTTTTTTTATATATTTGACACACATTTTGACATGATTTTGAACATTCTAATATGATATTTATGCATTTGGTGATGGAGCACAAAATGATAAATTGCACACCACTCCTCCAAAAATGAACAATAATGACCAAGTCATTAATGCAATATGAACACAAAAATTTATTTATTACTCTAACAATTAATAAAAAAGGTAATGCATTATGATATATAAATTTATGGGTGAATATTTACAACGGCTTCAGTTAACTATAGTATGGCTAACCCAAGATTTACCTTGCCCAAAAATTCATTCTTTTAGTCATTTAAAACATATTTGCGAGTATTTAGTCAAAATACAGCAATATTAATTATATTTGTCAGTCTTCATCGTAAACGATCTATTTAACCGGTTTGACCCTCTTCAACCCATTAATTTATTTAACGCCCACTCCAACACCATAATATACTATCGCCCATACCGCGGTCCCTCCCATGCACCCCAACAACACTTACATTAAGTATTTATTCTATCGCACCTTCAATTTGACCCAGACGTTCATTTCCGTGTTTTCGATTATATCTCCGTTTTCAGCGTATAAAAAGAACTGGTTGTACTCGGCCGTTTCAATTTGGTTTTTCATGGATTCGTTCGCGGTTGTGAGAACGAATTCAGTTTAATTCACAACGTAGTCATTCACGTTCAAAACGAATCCGGGATACGCAACGTTAATTGAGTTGTTTATGAACCCGACAACCGCAACAACATTCTACGGGATTATTGACGTGCAGAACTTCTAATTCAAATTTGGTGTTATTTTAACGGTCAAATTCGTATTTGAGTTCCAAATAGCCTCAACGGCCGACCAACAGGTGACTTTGATAACCGTAAACTTCTTTCTGTAAGATAAGATCACGTTATCGTTCTAGTCGCGCACGAAATTGTTTATGTAAATCACCAAATCGGACAGGTCCTCCTTGTTTAAAATATCAGCGATCTGAACAGGGAGATTCGGATTCTTGTACCGCGCAAAGTACAAAATGGAATTGTTCGCGAAGGTAAAATACTCACCTGAATATGCTTTGAAACTGAGATTAGTGGTTTTTGAAAACACCTCAATGTACGAGAAATACATTGGTTTAGCTAATTGCTGAATAATTTAGTTGTACTTAGCAGCTTCGGCAATAGAAACCAGCCCATAAGCTTGAATTTCAAGCACTTGAATAAAAGCAGTTAAGGAATCAAAACCGTCAGAAGCCTCTTCAATTTTAATTCTTTTGGTTTATGAAATCATTTGCAAACTAACACTTCTTTACTTTACGTGAATCTATATCGTTGCTAGCAATGGAATCCTCCTTGCAATAATGCTTAAACTTTTAGAATCCTAAAAACAAAACTAATAATAACCGGAAGTTCCTACTTGTGGAATAATACTGAATGATGACTATGCATTGGTTTATTTATAAATATACTTCTAAGTTGTGTCGTTATACTAAATTTAAATTGTGGCATTTATTATATCAAGTGTATTCATCAGTGGACATTCATTATTTATCGCAGCCCAATAACATACTTGGTTCTATTTCATCATTACTTTAGATTCAAATTATAAACTGTTTATTCGATCTTGATGAAAGCATGAAGTTCTATTTTCCTAAACCCTATTAACCTTACCGCAAACTACTTCTGTATAACGAGAAGTTGATTCTATACGCAGTTTTACTTTTGTTGATAACTAAAAATTCAAATCTATACATTTCTAATCAAGGCATTAGACACATACTTGTTATGTTGTTTTATAATTAAAATTATAAACATAACTCAAAGGTTTGTATGGTACAACTAATGAATCAAATTAGTCTAATTATGCAATAACTTTAACACCAGCTGGAAATTTCTAACAATTTTCATTACTTTGAGATATTAATGAAACACATATTGTTAGATTAGATGGAAATAGAGTTGCTTCAGATTCCAAAGAATAGCAATCAGGCATGTAAATTAAATTATCAAGAATTTATGGAAGTGTATTTAGGGTGATCAATACATTTAACATTATAGAACAATAGAAGTGGTTATACTATTCTTCATGTATTTAGTATTTATAATATTAGGATTAGTATATTCTAATAAATGTACAGCGCAAAATTCTATCAATAAATTTATAAATTACTAAGTATACACACTATGTATACACAACTTTGACTAAAATTAATACTAATACAAAATAACAGATTAATTATGAAATTATACGAGATTATAATTAATAAATTAACTTTGACTTTGAAAATTAATTTGTTAATTTATTAAAACTAATTTGTATATTTATTTTAATTGTTGTAAACATGTTAAAACCTTCGTTAGATATATTCCAATATAAAACACGAATTTGATTTGTTTTTAAATTTGTATATGGTTAGAAACAATAAAATTTCGTTCATTTGATTTCATTCTCTCCTAATTGAATGAGTGGCATTTTAACTTCTGACAATCCGCTTTTCATGCTGGGTCCGACAACGATTTTGTTTTTCTCGGCAGTGTTTACGTCAATTTCGTAGTCGTAAACTACAAGTAGCAGATTTATGTGCAGCCAGACGAGTCCTAGTGGGTAAATATCTGGTTGGTCGCTGTTGTATAGTTTTGTGTTGTTGAATGCTCCGTTTGAGCGTTTGTACCCGAGGAATATGTTCTTGTTGTTGGAGGTGAAGAATCTCTCGGTGAAAAGCGCGAATATGTAGCTTTCAATTTACAGATCCCAGTTGGTAATTAAATAATTTTTAACCGCTCGTTCGTAGGAAATTCCGGATTCAACTGGAGGGAGCTTAAGTGTCTCCTATATTTGACCTAATATCTGAGTTCCGAACATTTTTCGGGCCTCTGTCCACAGTTTTTGCATTTGTTGAACGTTGTTTTTGGTGAGTTGGTTCATTTATTTTGCTTCTTTGAACAGTTTCGTTCTGATGTCTTTAAGTTACTGTGGAGTGGGAATATTGGGGGACACTGTGAATTAACTGTTAGTTTGAATAAATTTCTTAAGCGGGGGGTACTTTGAAGTAGTTGGCTCAATTGGGGTGTTGATTCTGTTCGTTACTCTCTGCATCTTGCTCTGGATTTTGTTTTCCACCTCGTTCATGCGCTCGTTTAAGTGTTGGACTATTTTCTGCAGCGAATCCACAAAAAGTGTATTTTCAAGCGTTAAATTCTCACTAAACTGGTTGAAGAGGATTTGGGCGTCGTCAGTTGTGAACACGCGCTTGAAGCTGTTGTTCGGGTTAAATATGCTCTTGGCCGGCTGCACCGGAGCCAACTATATTGGCGTTGCTTGCTTGGGCTCTGGGGTGTAATTAGATTTAATGCTGATTTGGTTTTTTACAATACTAATGTTTTACTCCACTTTTTGCAAACGGTTATTTAGTGAGGATAAACGAGCGAGTTACTGATTTATTCCAAGACCGGATGTTTGGAGCTGCTTATTCTGCAACTGAACTGAGCGGAAAAGTTATTAAAACAGTTCCTGGGATTGATTCTAGTTTTATTTTGAGCTGTTGTTGTTATTGTTATTTTCAGAAATAAACTGTAAAAAAGAGGTGGTAACGTTAATTAGCTTGGAGTTAAGGTTAGTGATTTTCTTGAGGTTCGTCTCCGCATCAAATTGTATGCGCTGCATGAACGTGTTGAACGGGCGACGGAGCACAGACAAGTCAATTTGGGGCTGATTTTGAGGTTGTTGGAGTGGAACCTGAGGTGGGAGCTGTTATTGAGGAGATTAGAGGGTTTGGAGTGGTTGGGGGTTGATTTGGTTCAGATAATCGTCGATTGCGCTGAGGGCGAGGGAATTTGGATTAAGTTGAATAAGTTGAGGAGACGGAGAAGGATTCTACTGTTACGTATTTTATATCGGTTTAGAGATGATTCTTTATGAATCTTATAATCTAACGGAGCCAGAGATATTTGCAACCATTCTGGATTTGCGCTCAATTATAAGCACCTTCTCGAATAGTTTCTCGATTTTCTGGCTTAAATAGTGCTCTTAATCATCAATTTGAGTCTGAACGGACTTCTGAATCAACTTGAGCCCTTTAAAGTACATTTTCTTGGTTTATAATACCGAATTCTCAGATTCCTTGCTCTTTACCACTAAACTGTTCTAAGTTTTAGAAATATCATCAATTATTTTGTTCTAATCAGCTATTTTCTAGCATTAGTATTTGAGCTGCTAAAATATTTTAACATCCAACTACGCCTTTGAAGCTAACTTAACAGATAAATTATGAGTTATTTCCATTGCTTCCTTCATTTTAGAATTCAAAAACAACCCGAATGTTTCCATATCGGTTTTGATAGTGAATATCTTCTTAGACTTTACTACAAGTTGAGTATAATCTGTAAAGAGCTTTGGCTCAAGCACTTTACTTAATTAAAAGTTATCAACTGAACCATAGAGCTCAGTTTTTAATGTTGAAAGTGAAAAGTTAGTTGAAGCTTTAAGTTTTAATTTAATCATAATCTCTTCTTAGGTAGGAAAATTAGGTGCATTAACAACCATTAAAACCTTTAGTGATTCCAAAGTTTGCTTAATATCAAGTAGTTCTTCTTTCATTTGAATTACAAATTCTGGTTTAACTTAACCTTATGACTTAGAGTAAATCACAGAACCTAATAAATTTACCTTTGACTACTCAAAACTGGCAAAATTTCCCTGAGAATCAGTATCGGTATCTTGCAAATCATCAACTTGTGCTTATTATTTCAATCTAGATTACGCATTCGAAGTGTTATCGAAACGCTGTGAGTGAACATCGTCTAAATCAACAATAGAATATTACTTTGACAAAGGTGCGATATTAGGCTCGAAACTAAATGATTCATCATCACTTACATGTTAGCTTATTTCAGAGGCTAAATCAAAACTTTAATTTTTCTTTTTAACTAGTTATGCATCGCTATCAACCCGCGTTAATTATTTACGCATAAATGAGCTTGGATGTTAGGGCTGTGATAAATTTTATTAGTCATCCAAATCAACAATAGAATAATTATGTGTTCGTTAAATTATTATCTGATTTCGTGGTTTTTGTGTAATTAAATCAGGAGTTTTAATGTTTTTAGCAATTAGAGACTGTTGCAATCCTGACTATGCAAATTACTTGGATATATCTTAAAAGCCTTATACTTTTGATTACAAATAATTTAATTATTACTGTGAAAGTTTAAGCAATTGCGATTCTATAACTTATCCATTATTTTAAAAACCAGCATCAATAAGTTAGGAAAACTATTCCATATTTGAAGCATTTAGATTACTCTATTGTTTTAATTATTCATTGGCTAGCTTAACAGAATACTTTATTTGCTGAATCTATGTTTTTAATTCCAACAAATCTTCAACATTCATTGCTGGAAGTGGGATAAATTTAACTAAAAATTTATATAATTGAATGAAAGCTTAAATAATTGTTTCAATTTTAGAAATTGTATAAAAAATTAGATTTCTGTATATTTGTTATCATTTAGCTTGAAAGTAGAATGTTCTATTTGACCGTTTACCTTCAACAATCTATTTTTGATCACGATCAAGATAAATAATTGATAATTGTGAAGTAGAAACTAACAAACATATAATATCACATTCTCACTATCACTTTTTGTATACCTTGGCGAGTAATACAACATTCATGATAAAGTTGACGAACACAAGTACAGCGAAGAATATAATAATGAAAATGATAGAGTTGTAACCCAGTTCAATTCTGCGTTCTCTAGGTCTAAACGTGGTGTCGTTTTCTCCTCGTTCAACTTTTTCATTTGTAACTCTTTTTATGATCCCATCATTTGCAACTTCAATTTCAACTTTTCGTCCTATTTCATTTAGTTTAATAATTTCTTCATCGTCTATATTAGTCATCATCTCGCATTTAGCACAATTTTCGAGTTTTGTCTTTGTTAGCTCGTCAAGTACATCCAAGTTAACATAAAACATATACACAACTTTTTCATTTTTGAAAGGTTTCTTAAGAAATGACTGACCTACACCCCTACTTACAAACTTACCATCCATTTTTATAATAGCATCTGGATGCGTTTACGTTTCATGTAGAGTTAAAGTTGAAAAATCGGTGTTAGATTAAATTGTAAGTTGAACTAAGGCATACTTCTAATCTTGAACTGTAAAAACAAGCGGGATATCCGTTATGTTTGGAAGATTATTCGCTAATGCATATACAGAAGGAAATTTCAACAGTTACGCTCGTTTACAAGTAGGACATATTTGCAATGACTATTGAAAAGGATTAGAGGTAAATGAAGCTGTTGATATATCTGTATTTAGTACAGTAGAATATTTAGCACGCAATGTTTGAGTACACGGACACTAATAAGTAAAGAAAAATAACTCTTGAATCTAAATAGGAAATGACATGATTATTTCATTTAAAAACATGTTTGGATCCACATAAACTGACGATTTGAGCTGAGTCTCAGCAGAAAATTATAATTACTATAAATCTTTTGTGGAAAGAGGTAAATTCTATGATAATTATGTAAGTGCCCATAACCAACGATGAGTTAATGGAGTATCATCTCTATGTGGAGTTAAATCAGCAGGGTTAAACTATAAAAGCTATTGTAATCTAAGTAGTACATTTGTAAATGATTTATACATATTACAAGTGAAGTGTTTAAATTAATCATAGTTAATGAAATATAATAAAATCACGTTTTGTTAATTTTGATATTGATTGTTATAAACTATAAATTTTGAAAATACCATTGAGGAGTTTTCTCGCAATAGAGTTCTACTAATATAATGATCGCTTTGTGTATATAAATATTCACTCAGAATGCTCAGGGTGTGCGCAACATGCCGCCATAGCTCCCTTAGGTTTATTAGTTTTACTTTTAGCAGCTTTAACTGGTTTTGGAGGTGGTGGAAGTTTTCCAGCTGTAGGTGGTGGGGGTATATTACCAGGTGGAGGTGGTGGTGGGGGCAATCCATTTGAACTTGGTGGTGGTATTTTGTTCATTGGAGGTGGTGGAGGAGGCGGAGCATTGAATGACTGTGGAGGTGGGGGTGGTGGAGGTAACCCGTTAGGTGAAAGTGGTGGTGAATTTTTAACTGACAGTGGTTATTTAGATTTTGGTGGTGGTGGAGCGTCTGAGTTTTATACTGGCGGTGGTGGTAATTTTTGTGTGAGTTCTTTAACTTTCTCAGTTTCTTGCTCTTGTGCAAGTGGAGCTCCGAATGAGAATACCGGTTTCTCTGATTTGGGATCGACAATATTTGAGCACGCTTCAATTCTGGTGTTTATTTAGTCAATAAATTTGTTTTTAATTTCAAGTTGGACGTTTAAAGTTTTGTACAGCTATAAATTAGCTTTGTTAGCTTTTATTTGTTCTTTTATTTGTTCAGCATTTTCAGCATTTGTTTGGTATTCTTTGCATTTTGCCTCAAGTTCTTCAGTTTGAGTGGTGAGTTTTTGCTCTTCCTCAGGCTGAACTGATGCGAGGGCTTTTTTGAGGTCTTCCTTTGAAGCTTGAATGTTGGTTAAGTAATTCAGGGTCTTTTTAACGCTATCAGGTTACTGTTAAAGCTTCATGGTGACTAGGATTGATGCGCACTGTGGAGCTGATGAGCAGGAGTAGCATATTTCCGCAATGCGCTCCTGAACGCGCCATTCCTTTGTATTCATATTCTTGAAGTGAGTGGTAATCTCATCAACCAGTGTTTTGCTCATAATAGCTTTCTGTAAAATATCTGAAATGCTGTAGAAAACGAACCAGCTGTTTTCGTTTATTAATTCAGACAAATATTCTAAGCACTCAGCCGTTAAAGAAATTCTCTTTAGTGCATGAAGGAAAACGAGAACGTCTTCCTTTTTATCACTTAAAAGGGTCTTGAACTTATCAAAAGAATTAATTTCGGCTGCAGCTTGAACGGATTACTGCTCTGAAGCGGAAACAACGGACATGAACTCGAGCTCGAACTCGAGCCCGGATTATTCAATTATCTTGTTGTCAACGAGCTTGCGCGCTTCTGCGATCAAATCAGTAATAGGAGTTACCTCGACAATCTCATTCGTCAGTGTTTTAAACAGTGAATCAGAAGCAAACTGAGCGATCTAGCGCTTCTACAAATGATCCATTTTAACTATTTCTGGAAGAACCAGCAGTTTCAGCAACTAAATAGTTAACTCAGAACTATTTAAAGTATCGTTATTCTTGATTAGATTCTGAATAGACGTCAAAGCCTGCTTTTAACCGAATTTTTCGTTGTTCACAATGCACTCCTCTAACTATTTTAATGATTTAGTCAGTTTCTTACTCACTTCTGTATCCATTTAAGATGTGATGTGGGAAAGAATACACAAGCACAATAACTATAATTCAAACAATTTACACACTTCAAATGAATGATGAAGATGCTACCGATATTGGTATTCCAATGAATATTGAACAACAATTGGAAGGATTTAAATTTACTGCGCTAAAAGTCGTAGGAAAAGGAAGTTTTGGTTCCGTATATCTTATTAAATCAAATGAATTTCCATAAAAATTAGCACTTAAAATTGCAGTGCAGGATAGAAATTTGAAAAATCGAGAATTGGAGATTATGAGTATACTAAATCACAAAAACGTAACTGTACTTCGCAAGCATTTTCTTTTGGACCATCCAACTGATAAGTCTAAACAATTGTTGTATGTGTTTATGGATTTTTATCCATAAACTCTATATTCACTGTATAAGCAATATCAGAAGCAGAATTCTCATGTACCACTGCTTTTCACGCGCTTGGTAACGTATTAATTGGCGAAGTCTTTGCAATACTTGCATTCGTTGAATATAATGCACCGCGATTTGAAGCCGGCGAATGTCCTATTTGATCCTGATACGTTAGTAACTGTTCTTTGTGATTTTGGCTCTGCAAAGTATGTAACCCCAACTTCCGATTCAAAATCATATGTGTGTTCTCGTTATTACAGAGCGCCCGAGTTGCTTCTTGGCACAACCTGTTATGACCATTCTGTTGATATTTGGAGCTTTGGCTGCGTTTTAGCTGAGATAATTCTTGGCCAGCCTCTATTCCAAGGCGATTCAACATGTTAGCAGCTCGACGAGATCGCCCAAGTAATCAGCCCTCCAACTTAACAAGATATCACTTCAATGAAGATCCCAGAGCTCCAATTCGACTTCAAAACCACATCACCGACACCCCTGAGCAACATTTTCAGGTAAAAAGCGCACAAAGAGGCCGTGAACCTCCTCCAAAAATGCTTGAAGTGGAACCCGAACGAGAGAATCAGAGCCGATGAAATTCTGGGAGAAGAATTTTTCGCGCCCCTCAAAACGCTCCCGAAAGTTCTTCCCAGCGGAGAAATCGTTCCGGATTTGTTTTGAAGTTTGTTTAAATGAATATGTTTGTTATATTTTTGATTCAAGTAAAATTTATCACTTGTAGTTTTTAACTAATATATTTGTAGATTCATACTCATTATAAGTGAAACCCTAACAAATCTGAGTTGTGGAGAAAATCAAATGACAGAAGCTAATTCTATGGGGAAACGGAGGGAGTGCGAACCATCTCTATTTTCGAATTATATGAAAAGTTTTTGCGCTTATTTTGAGTGTTTCTCGAAGCAATTAATTAAATATGTCAATTAAAAATGTTTGATCAGGTAGAATAGATATAATTGAACAAAATGAATAATTAAATTCTAATCACTTGAGGTATTGACTACCTATAGCCATTGCATCAATTTCATATTCAAATAACTTGCTTTTCAATACTGGAATTACAACTTCAATACAACTGAATAACTAAGGTTGATTTTCATCTTCTTTATATTGATATAGTGCTAGTATTATAAACAAAAACACGAGATATGACCCAATTTCCTTTAAACTACTGCCAACAATTAGTTTTTCAACTCTAGTAGAGAAGTTAAGGCTAAACAAATTACAATTCATTTTCTTATAAATTTGTACAGAAAGCTCTTCAAAGTAATTTTAAATTGAATCGTTCCAATTATTAATTAAGTAATACCTAACAGATTCTATGAATGATTTATCATTAACGGGTGCAAGCATGTAGAAGTAATCGCAAATGTCAGTTATAAACTCATAGGTAAATAGTTTGTCTGCAAAATTGTGAATATTTCTAATTAAAGCAACATCAGATTTTCGGAATATTTCATTATTTTTAGCGAATTTGAAGATTTTAACTAAGTAGTCATGTATATTCACTGGAGAAAAAACACGCATAACTTTAGTAATCTTTCTATTCTTTTTAATAAATGATTGTACTAAAGAAAGTTCTAACTTTAAAATCCGAATATTTATAGATTCTGTTTTTTCTGTGAATTGATGTGCATCACTAACAACTTGCATTTAAAATTACGCCAGTGAATCAAAACTTTACTTCAATATTTTTACTGCAAACTGTTTTTTATCTCTATTTACAATAGGTCCCAAAGCTGATTTTCTTACAGTAGTAGTTTTACAAACCTTCTCCTCCAGTCTAGCAATTTATTCGTTCAAGGTCTGGATTCTGCTCAGCTGGGCCTCCAGTTCGTTCTAACCCGAGTTCTCTTTGAAGGCTGCTACGGCCAGGGCGATGGCCCCGAGGCTGGTCTTCCCGGCGCTTCCCGCTTTCTGGAGCGAGAGCACCTTTGTTTCTATCTGCTGCAGCTTGAGGGTCGTGACCTCGATTCTCTCCAGTCCGGCTCCGGTGGTGTTCTGCGCCGCTTCTCTGCTGAAGGCCTGGACCTGCTCTAGGATGTCGCTCTTCTGCTTCGAGAGGGCTTTTGGTATCGATTCCAGCTTCTTCTCGACTTGGTCTATCTTGGCTGCGATTCCAGTTATTCTCTCGAGTTGTAGCTCCAGTTCGTTCGTGCCGGAGGTGCTTTGCACTTGGGTGGCGATGGCGCTCAGCTGGCTCTTCTGGGCTTCCTTTTTCTTCTTCAAGACCGCCGGGAGCCGCTGGGCCTTCTCCTCCAGTCTAGCTATTTGTTCGTTCAAGGTCTGGATTCTGGTCAGCTGGGCTTATAGTTCGTTCTGGCCCGAGTTCTCTCTGAAGGCTGCCACTGCCAGGGCGATGGCCCCGAGGCCGGACTTCCCGGCGCTTCCCGCTTTCTGGAGCGAGAGCACCTTGGCCTCTATCTGCTGCAGCTTGAGGGTCGTGGCCTCGATTCTCTCCAGCCCGGCTCCGGTGGTGTTCTGTGCCGCTTCTCTGCTGAAGGCCTGGACCTGCTGGACTATGTCGCTCTTCTGCTTCGAGAGGGCTTTTGGTATCGATTCCAGCTTCTTCTCGACTTGGTCTATCTTGGCTGCGATTCCAGTTATTCTCTCGAGTTGTAGCTCCAGTTCGTTCGAGTTGGAGGTGCTTTGCACTTGGGTGGCGATGTCGCTCAGCTGGCTCTTCTGGGCTTCCTGCATCTTCTTCAAGACAACCGGGAGCTGCTGGGCCTTCTCCTCCAGTCTAACCATCTGTTCGTTCAAGGTCTGGATTCTGGTCAGCTGGGCTTCTAGTTCGTTCTAACCCGAGTTCTCTTTGAAGGCTGCTACGGCCAGGGCGATGGCTCCGAGGCCGGACTTCCCGGCGCTTCCCGCTTTCTGGAGCGAGAGCACCTTTGTTTCTATCTGCTGCAGCTTGAGGGTCGTGGCCTCGATTCTCTCCAGCCCGGCTCCGGTGGTGTTCTGTGCCGCTTCTCTGCTGAAGGCCTGGACCTGCTCTAGGATGTCGCTCTTCTGCTTCGAGAGGGCTTTCGGTATCGATTCCAGCTTCTTCTCGACTTGGTCTATCTTGGCTGCGATTCCAGTTATTCTCTCGAGTTGTAGCTCCAGTTCGTTCGTGCCGGAGGTGCTTTGCACTTGGGTGGCGATGGCGCTCAGCTGGCTCTTCTGGGCTTCCTGCATCTTCTTCAAGACAACCGGGAGCCGCTGGGCCTTCTCCTCCAGTCTAGCTATTTATTCGTTCAAGGTCTGGATTCTACTCAGCTGGGCCTCCAGTTCGTTCTGGCCCGAGTTCTCTCTGAAGGCTGCCACTGCCAGGGCGATGGCCCCGAGGCTGGTCTTCCCGGCGCTTCCCGCTTTCTGGAGCGAGAGCACCTTTGTTTCTATCTGCTGCAGCTTGAGGGTCGTGGCCTCGATTCTCTCCAGCCCGGCTCCGGTGGTGTTCTGTGCCGCTTCTCTGCTGAAGGCCTGGACCTGCTGGACTATGTCGCTCTTCTGCTTCGAGAGGGCTTTTGGTATCGATTCCAGCTTCTTCTCGACTTGGTCTATCTTGGCTGCGATTCCAGTTATTCTCTCGAGTTGTAGCTCCAGTTCGTTCGAGTTGGAGGTGCTTTGCACTTGGGTGGCGATGTCGCTCAGCTGGCTCTTCTGGGCTTCCTGCATCTTCTTCAAGACAACCGGGAGCTGCTGGGCCTTCTCCTCCAGTCTAACCATCTGTTCGTTCAAGGTCTGGATTCTGGTCAGCTGGGCTTCTAGTTCGTTCTAACCCGAGTTCTCTTTGAAGGCTGCTACGGCCAGGGCGATGGCTCCGAGGCCGGACTTCCCGGCGCTTCCCGCTTTCTGGAGCGAGAGCACCTTTGTTTCTATCTGCTGCAGCTTGAGGGTCGTGGCCTCGATTCTCTCCAGCCCGGCTCCGGTGCTGTTCTGTGCCGCCTCTCTGCTGAAGGCCTGGACCTGCTGGACTATGTCGCTCTTCTGCTTCGAGAGGGCTTTCGGTATCGATTCCAGCTTCTTCTCGACTTGGTCTATCTTGGCTGCGATTCCAGTTATTCTCTCGAGTTGTAGCTCCAGTTCGTTCGTGCCGGAGGTGCTTTGCACTTGGGTGGCGATGTCGCTCAGCTGGCTCTTCTGGGCTTCCTGCATCTTCTTCAAGACAACCGGGAGCCGCTGGGCCTTCTCCTCCAGTCTAGCTATTTATTCGTTCAAGGTCTGGATTCTGGTCAGCTGGGCTTATAGTTCGTTCTGGCCCGAGTTCTCTTTGAAGGCTGCCACTGCCAGGGCGATGGCCCCGAGGCTGGACTTCCCGGCGCTTCCCGCTTTCTAAAGCGAGAGCACCTTGGCCTCTATCTGCTGCAGCTTGAGGGTCGTGGCCTCGATTCTCTCCAGCCCGGCTCCGGTGGTGTTCTGTGCCGCTTCTCTGCTGAAGGCCTGGACCTGCTCTAGGATGTCGCTCTTCTGCTTCGAGAGGGCTTTCGGTATCGATTCCAGCTTTTTCTCGACCTGGTCTATCTTGGCCGCGATTCCAGTTATTCTCTCCAGTTGTAGCTCCAGTTCGTTCGAGTTGGAGGTGCTTTGCAGTTGGGTGGCGATGGCGCTCAGCTGGCTCTTCTGGGCTTCCTGCATCTTCTTCAAGACCGCCGGGAGCTGCTGGGCCTTCTCCTCCAGTCTAGCTATTTATTGGTTCAAGGTCTGGATTCTGCTCAGCTGGGCTTCTAGTTCGTTCTGGCCCGAGTTCTCTCTGAAGGCTGCTACGGCCAGGGCGATGGCCCCGAGGCTGGTCTTCCCGGCGCTTCCCGCTTTCTGGAGCGAGAGCACCTTTGTTTCTATCTGCTGCAGCTTGAGGGTCGTGGCCTCGATTCTCTCAAGACCGGCTCCGGTGCTGTTCTGTGCCGCCTCTCTGCTGAAGGCCTGGACCTGCTCTAGGATGTCGCTCTTCTGCTTCGAGAGGGCTTTCGGTATCGATTCTAGCTTCTTCTCGACTTGGTCTATCTTGGCTGCGATTCCGGTTATTCTCTCCAGTTGTAGCTCCAGTTCGTTCGAGTTGGAGGTGCTTTGCACTTGGGTGGCGATGGCGCTCAGCTGGCTCTTCTGGGCTTCCTTTTTCTTCTTCAAGACCGCCGGGAGCCGCTGGGCCTTCTCCTCCAGTCTAGCTATTTATTCGTTCAAGGTCTGGATTCTGCTCAGCTGGGCCTCCAGTTCGTTCTAACCCGAGTTCTCTTTGAAGGCTGCTACGGCCAGGGCGATGGCTCCGAGGCTGGTCTTCCCGGCGCTTCCCGCTTTCTGGAGCGAGAGCACCTTTGTTTCTATCTGCTGCAGCTTGAGGGTCGTGGTCTCGATTCTCTCCAGACCGGCTCCGGTGGTGTTCTGTGCCGCTTCTCTGCTGAAGGCCTGGACCTGCTCTAGGATGTCGCTCTTCTGCTTCGAGAGGGCTTTTGGTATCGATTCCAGCTTCTTCTCGACTTGGTCTATCTTGGCTGCGATTCCAGTTATTCTCTCCAGTTGTAGCTCCAGTTCGTTCGTGCCGGAGGTGCTTTGCACTTGGGTGGCGATGGCGCTCAGCTGGCTCTTCTGGGCCTCCTCTTTCTTCTTCAAGACAACCGGGAGCCGCTGGGCCTTCTCCTCCAGTCTAGCTATTTATTCGTTCAAGGTCTGGATTCTGGTCAGCTGGGCCTCCAGTTCGTTCTAACCCGAGTTATCTCTGAAGGCTGCCACTGCCAGGGCGATGGCCCCGAGGCCGGTCTTCCCGGCGCTTCCCGCTTTCTAAAGCGAGAGCACCTTGGCCTCTATCTGCTGCAGCTTGAGGGTCGTGGCCTCGATTCTCTCCAGCCCGGCTCCGGTGCTGTTCTGTGCCGCTTCTCTGCTGAAGGCCTGGACCTGCTCTAGGATGTCGCTCTTCTGCTTCGAGAGGGCTTTTGGTATCGATTCCAGCTTCTTCTCGACTTGGTCTATCTTGGCTGCGATTCCAGTTATTCTCTCCAGTTGTAGCTCCAGTTCGTTCGTGCCGGAGGTGCTTTGCACTTGGGTGGCGATGGCGCTCAGCTGGCTCTTCTGGGCTTCCTGCATCTTCTTCAAGACAACCGGGAGCTGCTGGGCCTTCTCCTCCAGTCTAGCTATTTATTCGTTCAAGGTCTGGATTCTGGTCAGCTGGGCTTATAGTTCGTTCTAACCCGAGTTCTCTTTGAAGGCTGCTACGGCCAGGGCGATGGCCCCGAGGCCGGACTTCCCGGCGCTTCCCGCTTTCTGGAGCGAGAGCACCTTGGCCTCTATCTGCTGCAGCTTGAGGGTCGTGGCCTCGATTCTCTCCAGCCCGGCTCCGGTGGTGTTCTGTGCCGCTTCTCTGCTGAAGGCCTGGACCTGCTGGACTATGTCGCTCTTCTGCTTCGAGAGGGCTTTCGGTATCGATTCCAGCTTCTTCTCGACTTGGTCTATCTTGGCTGCGATTCCAGTTATTCTCTCGAGTTGTAGCTCCAGTTCGTTCGAGTTGGAGGTGCTTTGCACTTGGGTGGCGATGGCGCTCAGCTGGCTCTTCTGGGCTTCCTGCATCTTCTTCAAGACCGCCGGGAGCCGCTGGGCCTTCTCCTCCAGTCTAGCTATTTGTTCGTTCAAGGTCTGGATTCTGGTCAGCTGGGCTTATAGTTCGTTCTAACCCGAGTTATCTCTGAAGGCTGCTACGGCCAGGGCGATGGCCCCGAGGCTGGACTTCCCGGCGCTTCCCGCTTTCTAAAGCGAGAGCACCTTGGCCTCTATCTGCTGCAGCTTGAGGGTCGTGGTCTCGATTCTCTCCAGACCGGCTCCGGTGGTGTTCTGCGCCGCCTCTCTGCTGAAGGCCTGGACCTGCTCTAGGATGTCGCTCTTCTGCTTCGAGAGGGCTTTTGGTATCGATTCCAGCTTCTTCTCGACTTGGTCTATCTTGGCTGCGATTCCAGTTATTCTCTCGAGTTGTAGCTCCAGTTCGTTCGTGCCGGAGGTGTTTTGCACTTGGGTGGCGATGGCGCTCAGCTGGCTCTTCTGGGCTTCCTCTTTCTTCTTCAAGACAGCCGGGAGCCGCTGGGCCTTCTCCTCCAGTCTAGCTATTTATTCGTTCAAGGTCTGGATTCTGCTCAGCTGGGCCTCCAGTTCGTTCTAACCCGAGTTCTCTCTGAAGGCTGCTACGGCCAGGGCGATGGCTCCGAGGCTGGACTTCCCGGCGCTTCCCGCTTTCTGGAGCGAGAGCACCTTGGCCTCTATCTGCTGCAGCTTGAGGGTCGTGGCCTCGATTCTCTCCAGCCCGGCTCCGGTGGTGTTCTGTGCCGCTTCTCTGCTGAAGGCCTGGACCTGCTCTAGGATGTCGCTCTTCTGCTTCGAGAGGGCTTTCGGTATCGATTCCAGCTTCTTCTCGACCTGGTCTATCTTGGCTGCGATTCCAGTTATTCTCTCCAGTTGTAGCTCCAGTTCGTTCGAGTTGGAGGTGCTTTGCACTTGGGTGGCGATGGCGCTCAGCTGGCTCTTCTGGGCTTCCTGCATCTTCTTCAAGACAACCGGGAGCTGCTGGGCCTTCTCCTCCAGTCTAACCATCTGTTCGTTCAAGGTCTGGATTCTGGTCAGCTGGGCCTCCAGTTCGTTCTAACCCGAGTTCTCTCTGAAGGCTGCTACGGCCAGGGCGATGGCCCCGAGGCTGGACTTCCCGGCGCTTCCCGCTTTCTAAAGCGAGAGCACCTTGGCCTCTATCTGCTGCAGCTTGAGGGTCGTGGTCTCGATTCTCTCCAGACCGGCTCCGGTGGTGTTCTGCGCCGCCTCTCTGCTGAAGGCCTGGACCTGCTCTAGGATGTCGCTCTTCTGCTTCGAGAGGGCTTTTGGTATCGATTCCAGCTTCTTCTCGACTTGGTCTATCTTGGCTGCGATTCCAGTTATTCTCTCGAGTTGTAGCTCCAGTTCGTTCGTGCCGGAGGTGCTTTGCACTTGGGTGGCGATGGCGCTCAGCTGGCTCTTCTGGGCTTCCTCTTTCTTCTTCAAGACAGCCGGGAGCCGCTGGGCCTTCTCCTCCAGTCTAGCTATTTATTCGTTCAAGGTCTGGATTCTGGTCAGCTGGGCTTATAGTTCGTTCTGGCCCGAGTTCTCTCTGAAGGCTGCCACTGCCAGGGCGATGGCCCCGAGGCTGGTCTTCCCGGCGCTTCCCGCTTTCTGGAGCGAGAGCACCTTTGTTTCTATCTGCTGCAGCTTGAGGGTCGTGGCCTCGATTCTCTCCAGCCCGGCTCCGGTGGTGTTCTGTGCTACTTCTCTGCTGAAGGCCTGGACCTGCTCTAGGATGTCGCTCTTCTGCTTCGAGAGGGCTTTCGGTATCGATTCCAGCTTTTTCTCGACCTGGTCTATCTTGGCCGCGATTCCAGTTATTCTCTCCAGTTGTAGCTCCAGTTCGTTCGAGTTGGAGGTGTTTTGCACTTGGGTGGCGATGGCGCTCAGCTGGCTCTTCTGGGCTTCCTGCATCTTCTTCAAGACAACCGGGAGCCGCTGGGCCTTCTCCTCCAGTCTAGCAATTTATTCGTTCAAGGTCTGGATTCTGCTCAGCTGGGCCTCCAGTTCGTTCTAACCCGAGTTCTCTTTGAAGGCTGCTACGGCCAGGGCGATGGCCCCGAGGCTGGTCTTCCCGGCGCTTCCCGCTTTCTGGAGCGAGAGCACCTTGGCCTCTATCTGCTGCAGCTTGAGGGTCGTGGCCTCGATTCTCTCCAGCCCGGCTGCGGTGCTGTTCTGTGCCGCCTCTCTGCTGAAGGCCTGGACCTGCTCTAGGATGTCGCTCTTCTGCTTCGAGAGGGCTTTCGGGATCGATTCCAGCTTCTTCTCGACCTGGTCTATCTTGGCCGCGATTCCAGTTATTCTCTCCAGTTGTAGCTCCAGTTCGTTCGTGCCGGAGGTGTTTTGCACTTGGGTGGCAATGTCGCTCAGCTGGCTCTTCTGGGCTTCCTGCATCTTCTTCAAGACCGCCGGGAGCTGCTGGGCCTTCTCCTCCAGTCTAGCTATTTATTCGTTCAAGGTCTGGATTCTGGTCAGCTGGGCTTATAGTTCGTTCTGGCCCGAGTTCTCTCTGAAGGCTGCTACGGCCAGGGCGATGGCCCCGAGGCTGGTCTTCCCGGCGCTTCCCGCTTTCTGGAGCGAGAGCACCTTTGTTTCTATCTGCTGCAGCTTGAGGGTCGTGGCCTCGATTCTCTCCAGCCCGGCTCCGGTGCTGTTCTGTGCCGCTTCTCTGCTGAAGGCCTGGACCTGCTCTAGGATGTCGCTCTTCTGCTTCGAGAGGGCTTTTGGTATCGATTCCAGCTTCTTCTCGACTTGGTCTATCTTGGCTGCGATTCCAGTTATTCTCTCCAGTTGTAGCTCCAGTTCGTTCGTGCCGGAGGTGTTTTGCACTTGGGTGGCGATGTCGCTCAGCTGGCTCTTCTGGGCTTCCTGCATCTTCTTCAAGACAGCCGGGAGCCGCTGGGCCTTCTCCTCCAGTCTAGCAATTTATTCGTTCAAGGTCTGGATTCTGCTCAGCTGGGCTTATAGTTCGTTCTGGCCCGAGTTATCACTGAAGGCTGCTACGGCCAGGGCGATGGCCCCGAGGCTGGTCTTCCCGGCGCTTCCCGCTTTCTAAAGCGAGAGCACCTTGGCCTCTATCTGCTGCAGCTTGAGGGTCGTGGTCTCGATTCTCTCCAGCCCGGCTCCGGTGGTGTTCTGTGCCGCTTCTCTGCTGAAGGCCTGGACCTGCTCTAGGATGTCGCTCTTCTGCTTCGAGAGGGCTTTTGGTATCGATTCCAGCTTCTTCTCGACTTGGTCTATCTTGGCTGCGATTCCAGTTATTCTCTCGAGTTGTAGCTCCAGTTCGTTCGTGCCGGAGGTGCTTTGCACTTGGGTGGCGATGGCGCTCAGCTGGCTCTTCTGGGCTTCCTTTTTCTTCTTCAAGACCGCCGGGAGCCGCTGGGCCTTCTCCTCCAGTCTAGCTATTTATTCGTTCAAGGTCTGGATTCTGCTCAGCTGGGCTTATAGTTCGTTCTGGCCCGAGTTATCACTGAAGGCTGCTACGGCCAGGGCGATGGCCCCGAGGCTGGTCTTCCCGGCGCTTCCCGCTTTCTGGAGCGAGAGCACCTTGGCCTCTATCTGTTGCAGCTTGAGGGTCGTGACCTCGATTCTCTCCAGCCCGGCTCCGGTGGTGTTCTGTGCCGCTTCTCTGCTGAAGGCCTGGACCTGCTCTAGGATGTCGCTCTTCTGCTTCGAGAGGGCTTTCGGGATCGATTCCAGCTTCTTCTCGACCTGGTCTATCTTGGCTGCGATTCCAGTTATTCTCTCCAGTTGTAGCTCCAGTTCGTTCGAGTTGGAGGTGCTTTGCACTTGGGTGGCGATGGCGCTCAGCTGGCTCTTCTGGGCTTCCTGCATCTTCTTCAAGACCGCCGGGAGCCGCTGGGCCTTCTCCTCCAGTCTAGCTATTTATTCGTTCAAGGTCTGGATTCTGCTCAGCTGGGCTTCTAGTTCGTTCTGGCCCGAGTTCTCTCTGAAGGCTGCTACGGCCAGGGCGATGGCCCCGAGGCTGGTCTTCCCGGCGCTTCCCGCTTTCTAAAGCGAGAGCACCTTGGCCTCTATCTGCTGCAGCTTGAGGGTCGTGGCCTCGATTCTCTCCAGCCCGGCTCTGGTGCTGTTCTGTGCTACTTCTCTGCTGAAGGCCTGGACCTGCTCTAGGATGTCGCTCTTCTGCTTCGAGAGGGCTTTCGGTATCGATTCCAGCTTCTTCTCGACTTGGTCTATCTTGGCCGCGATTCCAGTTATTCTCTCGAGTTGTAGCTCCAGTTCGTTCGTGCCGGAGGTGCTCTGCACTTGGGTGGCGATGGCGCTCAGCTGGTTCTTCTGGGCTTCCTGCATCTTCTTCAAGACCGCCGGGAGCCGCTGGGCCTTCTCCTCCAGTCTAGCTATTTGTTCGTTCAAGGTCTGGATTCTGGTCAGCTGGGCCTCCAGTTCGTTCTAACCCGAGTTCTATCTGAAGGCTGCTACTGCCAGGGCGATGGCCCCGAGGCTGGACTTCCCGGCGCTTCCCGCTTTCTAAAGCGAGAGCACCTTGGCCTCTATCTGCTGCAGCTTGAGGGTCGTGGCCTCGATTCTCTCCAGCCCGGCTCCGGTGGTGTTCTGTGCCGCTTCTCTGCTGAAGGCCTGGACCTGCTCTAGGATGTCGCTCTTCTGCTTCGAGAGGGCTTTCGGGATCGACTCCAGCTTCTTCTCGACTTGGTCCATCTTGGCCGCGATTCCAGTTATTCTCTCGAGTTGTAGCTCCAGTTCGTTCGAGTTGGAGGTGCTTTGCACTTGGGTGGCGATGGCGCTCAGCTGGCTCTTCTGGGCTTCCTGCATCTTCTTCAAGACCGCCGGGAGCCGCTGGGCCTTCTCCTCCAGTCTAGCTATTTGTTCGTTCAAGGTCTGGATTCTGCTCAGCTGGGCCTCCAGTTCGTTCTAACCCGAGTTCTCTTTGAAGGCTGCTACGGCCAGGGCGATGGCCCCGAGGCTGGTCTTCCCGGCGCTTCCCGCTTTCTAAAGCGAGAGCACCTTGGCCTCTATCTGCTGCAGCTTGAGGGTCGTGGCCTCGATTCTCTCCAGCCCGGCTGCGGTGGTGTTCTGTGCCGCTTCTCTGCTGAAGGCCTGGACCTGCTCTAGGATGTCGCTCTTCTGCTTCGAGAGGGCTTTCGGTATCGATTCCAGCTTCTTCTCGACCTGGTCTATCTTGGCTGCGATTCCGGTTATTCTCTCCAGTTGTAGCTCCAGTTCGTTCGAGTTGGAGGTGCTTTGCACTTGGGTGGCGATGGCGCTCAGCTGGCTCTTCTGGGCTTCCTGCATCTTCTTCAAGACCGCCGGGAGCCGCTGGGCCTTCTCCTCCAGTCTAGCTATTTATTCGTTCAAGGTCTGGATTCTGCTCAGCTGGGCCTCCAGTTCGTTCTAACCCGAGTTCTCTCTGAAGGCTGCTACGGCCAGGGCGATGGCCCCGAGGCTGGACTTCCCGGCGCTTCCCGCTTTCTGGAGCGAGAGCACCTTTGTTTCTATCTGCTGCAGCTTGAGGGTCGTGGCCTCGATTCTCTCCAGCCCGGCTCCGGTGGTGTTCTGTGCCGCTTCTCTGCTGAAGGCCTGGACCTGCTCTAGGATGTCGCTCTTCTGCTTCGAGAGGGCTTTTGGTATCGATTCTAGCTTCTTCTCGACTTGGTCTATCTTGGCTGCGATTCCAGTTATTCTCTCGAGTTGTAGCTCCAGTTCGTTCGAGTTGGAGGTGCTTTGCACTTGGGTGGCGATGTCGCTCAGCTGGCTCTTCTGGGCTTCCTGCATCTTCTTCAAGACAACCGGGAGCCGCTGGGCCTTCTCCTCCAGTCTAGCTATTTATTCGTTCAAGGTCTGGATTCTGGTCAGCTTGGCCTCCAGTTCGTTCTAACCCGAGTTCTATCTGAAGGCTGCTACTGCCAGGGCGATGGCCCCGAGGCTGGACTTCCCGGCGCTTCCCGCTTTCTAAAGCGAGAGCACCTTGGCCTCTATCTGCTGCAGCTTGAGGGTCGTGGCCTCGATTCTCTCCAGCCCGGCTCCGGTGGTGTTCTGCGCCGCTTCTCTGCTGAAGGCCTGGACCTGCTCTAGGATGTCGCTCTTCTGCTTCGAGAGGGCTTTCGGTATCGATTCCAGCTTTTTCTCGACCTGGTCTATCTTGGCCGCGATTCCAGTTATTCTCTCCAGTTGTAGCTCCAGTTCGTTCGAGTTGGAGGTGCTTTGCACTTGGGTGGCGATGGCGCTCAGCTGGCTCTTCTGGGCTTCCTCTTTCTTCTTCAAGACCGCCGGGAGCCGCTGGGCCTTCTCCTCCAGTCTAGCATTTTATTCGTTCAAGGTCTGGATTCTGGTCAGCTGGGCCTCCAGTTCGTTCTGGCCCGAGTTATCACTGAAGGCTGCTACTGCCAGGGCGATGGCCCCGAGGCTGGACTTCCCGGCGCTTCCCGCTTTCTAAAGCGAGAGCACCTTGGCCTCTATCTGCTGCAGCTTGAGGGTCGTGGTCTCGATTCTCTCCAGACCGGCTCCGGTGCTGTTCTGTGCCGCCTCTCTGCTGAAGGCCTGGACCTGCTCTAGGATGTCGCTCTTCTGCTTCGAGAGGGCTTTCGGTATCGATTCCAGCTTCTTCTCGACTTGGTCTATCTTGGCCGCGATTCCAGTTATTCTCTCGAGTTGTAGCTCCAGTTCGTTCGAGTTGGAGGTGCTTTGCAGTTGGGTGGCGATGGCGCTCAGCTGGCTCTTCTGGGCTTCCTCTTTCTTCTTCAAGACAGCCGGGAGCCGCTGGGCCTTCTCCTCCAGTCTAGCTATTTATTCGTTCAAGGTCTGGATTCTGGTCAGCTGGGCCTCCAGTTCGTTCTAACCCGAGTTCTCTCTGAAGGCTGCTACGGCCAGGGCGATGGCCCCGAGGCTGGACTTCCCGGCGCTGCCCGCTTTCTGGAGCGAGAGCACCTTGGCTTCTATCTGCTGCAGCTTGAGGGTCGTGGTCTCGATTCTCTCCAGACCGGCTCCGGTGGTGTTCTGCGCCGCCTCTCTGCTGAAGGCCTGGACCTGCTCTAGGATGTCGCTCTTCTGCTTCGAGAGGGCTTTTGGTATCGATTCCAGCTTCTTCTCGACTTGGTCTATCTTGGCCGCGATTCCAGTTATTCTCTCGAGTTGTAGCTCCAGTTCGTTCGTGCCGGAGGTGCTTTGCACTTGGGTGGCGATGGCGCTCAGCTGGCTCTTCTGGGCTTCCTCTTTCTTCTTCAAGACAGCCGGGAGCTGCTGGGCCTTCTCCTCCAGTCTAACCATCTGTTCGTTCAAGGTCTGGATTCTGCTCAGCTGGGCTTCTAGTTCGTTCTGGCCCGAGTTCTATCTGAAGGCTGCTACTGCCAGGGCGATGGCTCCGAGGCTGGACTTCCCGGCGCTTCCCGCTTTCTGGAGCGAGAGCACCTTGGCCTCTATCTGCTGCAGCTTGAGGGTCGTGGCCTCGATTCTCTCCAGCCCGGCTCCGGTGGTGTTCTGTGCCGCCTCTCTGCTGAAGGCCTGGACCTGCTCTAGGATGTCGCTCTTCTGCTTCGAGAGGGCTTTTGGTATCGATTCCAGCTTCTTCTCGACTTGGTCCATCTTGGCCGCGATTCCGGTTATTCTCTCGAGTTGTAGCTCCAGTTCGTTCGTGCCGGAGGTGCTTTGCACTTGGGTGGCGATGTCGCTCAGCTGGCTCTTCTGGGCTTCCTGCATCTTCTTCAAGACAGCCGGGAGCTGTTGGGCCTTCTCCTCCAGTCTAACCATCTGTTCGTTCAAGGTCTGGATTCTGGTTAGCTGGGCTTCTAGTTCGTTCTGGCCCGAGTTATCACTGAAGGCTGCTACTGCCAGGGCGATGGCCCCGAGGCTGGACTTCCCGGCGCTTCCCGCTTTCTAAAGCGAGAGCACCTTTGTTTCTATCTGCTGCAGCTTGAGGGTCGTGGCCTCGATTCTCTCCAGACCGGCTCCGGTGCTGTTCTGCGCCGCCTCTCTGCTGAAGGCCTGGACCTGCTCTAGGATGTCGCTCTTCTGCTTCGAGAGGGCTTTCGGTATCGATTCCAGCTTCTTCTCGACTTGGTCTATCTTGGCTGCGATTCCAGTTATTCTCTCGAGTTGTAGCTCCAGTTCGTTCGAGTTGGAGGTGCTTTGCAGTTGGGTGGCGATGGCGCTCAGCTGGCTCTTCTGGGCTTCCTCTTTCTTCTTCAAGGCAACCGGGAGCTGCTGGGCCTTCTCCTCCAGTCTAACAATTTATTCGTTCAAGGTCTGAATTCTACTCAGCTGGGCCTCCAGTTCGTTCTAACCCGAGTTATCACTGAAGGCTGCTACGGCCAGGGCGATGGCCCCGAGGCCGGTCTTCCCGGCGCTTCCCGCTTTCTGGAGCGAGAGCACCTTGGCCTCTATCTGCTGCAGCTTGAGGGTCGTGGTCTCGATTCTCTCCAGACCGGCTCCGGTGGTGTTCTGCGCCGCCTCTCTGCTGAAGGCCTGGACCTGCTCTAGGATGTCGCTCTTCTGCTTCGAGAGGGCTTTCGGTATCGATTCCAGCTTCTTCTCGACTTGGTCTATCTTGGCCGCGATTCCAGTTATTCTCTCCAGTTGTAGCTCTAGTTCGTTCGAGCCGGAGGTGCTTTGCACTTGGGTGGCGATGGCGCTCAGCTGGCTCTTCTGGGCTTCCTCTTTCTTCTTCAAGACAACGGGGAGCTGCTGGGCCTTCACCTCCAGTCTAGCAATTTATTCGTTCAAGGTCTGGATTCTGGTCAGCTGGGCCTCCAGTTCGTTCTAACCCGAGTTATCTCTGAAGGCTGCCACTGCCAGGGCGATGGCCCCGAGGCCGGTCTTCCCGGCGCTTCCCGCTTTCTGGAGCGAGAGCACCTTGGCCTCTATCTGCTGCAGCTTGAGGGTCGTGGTCTCGATTCTCTCAAGACTATAATTTTAGATTAATTATTATTTTAATCTAAAATGTTCTTCATATTCTATTACCTCAGTTAATATTTGAGTTAAATAATGCATTTCAGATTTACCTTTTAATTTTTACTTAACAAGAATTAATTGCTAACTAATATTTTAAATTCTGGTTGAATCAATTGAGTATTTTTATTTTATGTTTATAATACTTTGATACGCAATGTTTAATTTTGTATAAGTTTCTGAAGTTTGGAGTTTAATATTGTTACTTTATAATAAGTGAATGCGATATCGTTTGTGTTATATTAAATTCATTTTAGCATGAATATTAAATAGCCGATACTGAAGCAATAAATAATGTTAAGTTTGATTTTGTATCGGATTATTTTTATTTTCACATGCAATTTTGTGATTTTAATCATTTATCAGCCTTTATTTTTAATTGGTTTATTTCAATTTTTCAATTTGGGAATAAAGAATATTTGTTTTTTGTATAATATTTTGATATTACAAAGTATCTGTTTATGTTTGCATATTTTTGTAACCTCTTTATGGCAATATTCCTTAATTAGAAGATTTAATAGTTTTATTATCTTATTTATTTGAGATATTATTATTTAACATACTTTTTAGAAATTTTATTTCTTATTGTAACTTATCTATAGTAGTTTGCTGTTTTGTAATAGTTTCATTCATTTCAACTATCGTATCGATTGTTTTTCTTGGTATTTGACATTAAGTGTCAATTAGTTTTTTAATTCCTACTTCTAGGCCATTAATTAGGCAGTGCTGTACAATTTTTTAATTTAACATATATATCTTTAGATCATTTAAACTTTAATTTATAGTCATATTTGACGTTGTCATAAATTAAAGGAGTGAATATTAATTAACTTATGTTAAATTATTGTAATATAAAAATATAGTAAATTTTGTTTCATTCAACTTATCCTACCATCCATTTTATAAACTACTTTGCAAAAACACAAGTACTCAATCCAGCTCCTGTGATTAACCAAAAATTAGTGTTCTTGAGAATTTGTTTCATAACCCATATATCTTCTCTATCAGTTCTATCATCATCTACCTAGACCTCTATTCCTGATTTTTCTAATCTTATAAGATATTCTAAATTATTAATTTTTTAATCCAATACATCCTTTTATTTTCTAATACCAAACAATTTATTTATTGTTGAGTATTTAACTTCAATACCAAAGAAATTCATCTTTTCCTCTTCTTCTTTTTAATCAATATTGATCTATTTTTTAAGTTACAAACAGAACATAAATTACTAAATATTGTTTTCGCTTTTGATTATCATTTTCTAACCCAATTATATTAAATTATTACTTTCGTTTATTGGATCGTTTTTAATAATTTCTGGAGAAGTTTTGAGACTCAATAGAGCACTTTAAACATTTTAGAATGTTTATATGATATCTTCCTGATATTTTTTATATCCATTCAATTAATTGGATGAATATTTAGCTATTTTGTATAAGAAAGATTATTGTGAAAATAATAATGAATAGAAGTCAAAAAATGAAGTATCAACTTAGTAATTGTTTTAAACAAATTACACACAATTTTACATGAGAATAATAATTTGATCTAAAAATAAAACGAATAGCTTTTAGTCGCATCCATATCTAGCAATTTATTCTTTATTGTTTATCTTTTCCTATTTTTATGGTTGGTAAATTTTTCTAAGCGTTTCTAAACAAGACTAAGCAAATATTCCAATTGCACCTAAATTGTTTACACAAAGTTATTTATTAATCGCCCAAAGCAAATTGAGCTAAATAGAAGATTTTTAAATATGTGATGACAACTCAATTAAATAATTAGTACAGAATTCAAGAAGTGATTTATTTTATATTTTTGGTTACACTAACTATAATATTAGTAAGCACATCGAACGAGGCGAGTCTACTGGACAAATTTTTATAGTTTTTTCTTTTTTAGTAGTATCCAAGTTATTCATATCAACTTGTGATATTTGATCACATATACAACCTCTTAAATCTGTTGTCAAAGATGGACGCATTTATTAAAGTAGAAGTTTGACCAAAAACCACTCCTTTGTTGATTCACAAAATATTACTTTTGATGTACGTTTACCATCTCTTGTTACCTATAAAGTAAAGGAATATGTTCCTGTAAGTTTCGTTAAATCTGCGTTTATCCATCTGTTAAGTAAAACTAAATATAAGTTGAAAGATGGTTTAAAATAATTATCAGCTTACAGACTTAGAGGACAATATTGGGAGAGAGAAACTAAAGATGTCAAAAGATTTAATAAAAGCGTTGTTGGTCTTGGGTCGAAAATTTCAAATAATTATTGTTCAACAAAAGTTTGTTAATTATTTTATGTAAAGTGTTAGTTATGATTTTTCATTAGAAGTTATATTAATGGTGAATCGGGTGATAAAAAATCCAAAACAAGTTTGGTGCTAAACGAAGCATCTACACTTGATCCATCTGAATCTACAAATTAATCATTTTTAGCAAAGTATCCGTTTTGAGATAAAAATTAATCTGTTATTCTATCTACGGTTGCTTATAACTATGAATTTGTCATTTAGTCAGTTTATATTATTTATTATACCCTTTTTACATAGGCTACAGGATCTTATACAAAATTCATTTGTTAAAAATTAGAGTGAAATTTCATCACTTTTTAATTAATAATGTAAAACACATATATTGATTATTTCACTTCAAGCATGAACAGTTTGTTAAGATCCAGTAATGGAGTAAGAATTGTTCAGTAATTGAATCTGACCTAAATAGGTAAGATAAAATCTCAAATAGATGGTTTGCGTGTTTGTGTCAAGACTATGTTTATCTAGTAGTCATAGACGATTAATCAGATTTCTGTGTCGGTGGCGTCTTTAAGCAAAATCGCGACGAAACCAACAACTAAGTAGGAGTATTTGGCTAAGTAAATAGCCTAGAAGTGTTAAATGATATCAGATATTCAAAACAGTCACTTAAATAATAGTTTCTAAGACATCAAATTGAATTTAAATTAGTCGTAATTGTTGACAAGCTATAGCGCGTTATCTAAATGCGTTAATTTCTCCAGTTAGTTGTTGAATTTGAGCTAGCCAAACCTGGATTTGCACCAATAGGGTAAAAACATAGTTAAGAACGAGTTTTTGTACTAGTTAACTAGCGATCTTAAATCCAGCATAAACTAATTTGATTTTAAGACCATTTCTCAACCTCTATTCGATTTCGCGCCCGTATTCGACAATGCCATTATTTAGCAGTAACAAGCCCTAAACAAATTGATTCAACAGTCAAATAATTATAAATAATAATGCAAAGCCGAAAATGAGCTGCGGAAACAACTCGAAGTTGAAAATGAGCAGCTAAAAAACGAGATAAGTTAATTACGGGCTCAGGTCAATAACAACTTTACGGTTTAAAATTAATAAAATGTAAACGCTTCAGTTCAACTGTAAAACGAAAATTTGAAGAACAAAATTGTTCTAACCCAGTTTGTAAAATAATCCGAGTAAAAAATAAACAACTCAATAAATTACTTGGACGACAAAGTTTACAATTTGAACCAACAACTCTCAACGGCTTTGTTCAACTAAAATAAATAATTCACTTCATTCGGTGAAATAATAAAGAAGAAAACGTTCACGGCGATGAATGAAATGTTCGCCGACCAGGTCCTGGTAATGCAAAACGCAATGAATAGAATAAACGGAGTGGAAAATGTAATAGCTGAATTAAGTGCTAAAACGGAAAGAGTGCAATTTTAGCTAAATAACTTCACTCTACTGAATTAACTGTCCAAAAATAACGAATCATTCGGAGCCAAACTGAAAAACACATTCAACATAATACACACATCAAACTAAAGCATTTACTAACAAATGAACAACATTAAGAATTACTTCAACACTAATACACTGGAAATGATGGACAAAGTTGAAAAATTAACGCTGACGGTTTCAAAACTCGAAGAAAAAGTACAAATTCTACCACAAATGATCAGTAATAAAGACAACGCATATAAAGCCCAATTTTTAACCATTAACAAAATTGTAGAAACTTTCAGAGATAACTCGGGCCAGAACGAACTAGAAGCCCAACTGAGTAGAATCCAGACCTTGAACGAATAAATTGTTAGACTGGAGGAGAAGGCCCAGCAGCTCCCGGCGGTCATGAAGAAGAAAGAGGAAGCCCAGAAGAACCAGCTGAGCGCCATCGCCACCCAACTGCAAAGCACCTCCGGCACGAACGAACTGGAGCTACAACTCGAGAGAATAACCGGAATCGCGGCCAAGATGGACCAAGTCGAGAAGAAGCTGGAATCGATCCCAAAGGCCCTCTCGAAGCAGAAGAGCGACATCCTAGAGCAGGTCCAGGCCTTCAGCAGAGAAGCGGCGCAGAACAGCACCGGAGCCGGGCTGGAGAGAATAGAGGCCACGACCCTCAAACTGCAGCAGATAGAAGCCAAGGTGCTATCGCTCCAGAAAGCGGGAAGCGCCGGGAAGTCCAGCCTCGGAGCCATCGCCCTGGCAGTAGCAGCCTTCAGTGATAACTCGGGTTAGAACGAACTGGAGGCCCAGCTGAGTAGAATTCAGACCTTGAACGAATAAATTGTTAGACTGGAGGAGAAGGCCCAGCAGCTCCCGGTTGCCTTGAAGAAGAAAGAGGAGGCCCAGAAGAGCCAGCTGAGCGCCATCGCCACCCAAGTGCAAAACACCTCCAACTCGAACGAACTGGAGCTCCAGCTGGAGAGAATAACCGGAATCGCGGCCAAGATGGACCAAGTCGAGAAGAAGCTGGAATCGATCCCAAAGGCCCTCTCGAAGCAGAAGAGCGACATCCTAGAGCAGGTCCAGGCCTTCAGCAGAGAGGCGGCGCAGAACAGCACCGGAGCCGGGCTGGAGAGAATCGAGGCCACGACCCTCAAGCTGCAGCAGATAGAGGCCAAGGTGCTCTCGCTCCAGAAAGCGGGAAGCGCCGGGAAGTCCAGCCTCGGGGCCATCGCCCTGGCAGTAGCAGCCTTCAGAGAGAATTCGGGCCAGCACGAACTAGAGGCCCAGCTGACCAGAATCCAGACCTTGAACGAATAAATTGCTAGACTGGAGGTGAAGGCCCAGCAGCTCCCCGTTGTCTTGAAGAAGAAAGAGGAAGCCCAGAAGAGCCAGCTGAGCGCCATCGCCAACCAACTGCAGAGCACCTCCGGCACGAACGAACTGGAGCTACAACTGGAGAGAATAACTGGAATCGCGGCCAAGATAGACCAAGTCGAGAAGAAGCTGGAATCGATCCCGAAAGCCCTCTCGAAGCAGAAGAGCGACATCCTAGAGCAGGTCCAGGCCTTCAGCAGAGAAGCAGCACAGAACACCACCGGAGCCGGGCTGGAGAGAATCGAGGCCACGACCCTCAAGCTGCAGCAGATAGAGGCCAAGGTGCTATCGCTCCAGAAAGCGGGAAGCGCCGGGAAGTCCAGCCTCGGAGCCATCGCCCTGGCAGTAGCAGCCTTCAGTGATAACTCGGGTTAGAACGAACTGGAGGCCCAGCTGACCAGAATCCAGACCTTGAACGAACAAATTGTAAGACTGGAGGAGAAGGCCCAGCAGCTCCCGGTTGCCTTGAAGAAGAAAGAGGAGGCCCAGAAGAGCCAGCTGAGCGCCATCGCCAACCAACTGCAGAGCACCTCCGGCACGAACGAACTGGAGCTACAACTGGAGAGAATAACTGGAATCGCGGCCAAGATAGACCAAGTCGAGAAGAAGCTGGAATCGATACCGAAAGCCCTCTCGAAGCAGAAGAGCGACATCCTAGAGCAGGTCCAGGCCTTCAGCAGAGAAGCGGCGCAGAACACCACCGGAGCCGGGCTGGAGAGAATAGAGGCCACGACCCTCAAACTGCAGCAGATAGAAGCCAAGGTGCTATCGCTCCAGAAAGCGGGAAGCGCCGGGAAGTCCAGCCTCGGAGCCATCGCCCTGGCAGTAGCAGCCTTCAGTGATAACTCGGGTTAGAACGAACTGGAGGCCCAGCTGACCAGAATCCAGACCTTGAACGAACAAATTGTAAGACTGGAGGAGAAGGCCCAGCAGCTCCCGGTTGCCTTGAAGAAGAAAGAGGAGGCCCAGAAGAGCCAGCTGAGCGCCATCGCCACCCAAGTGCAAAACACCTCCAACTCGAACGAACTGGAGCTACAGCTCGAGAGAATAACCGGAATCGCGGCCAAGATGGACCAAGTCGAGAAGAAGCTGGAATCGATCCCAAAGGCCCTCTCGAAGCAGAAGAGCGACATCCTAGAGCAGGTCCAGGCCTTCAGCAGAGAGGCGGCGCAGAACAGCACCGGAGCCGGGCTGGAGAGAATCGAGGCCACGACCCTCAAGCTGCAGCAGATAGAAGCCAAGGTGCTCTCGCTCCAGAAAGCGGGAAGCGCCGGGAAGTCCAGCCTCGGGGCCATCGCCCTGGCAGTAGCAGCCTTCAGTGAGAACTCGGGCTAGAACGAACTGGAGGCCCAGCTGACCAGAATCCAGACCTTGAACGAACAAATTGTAAGACTGGAGGAGAAGGCCCAGCAGCTCCCGGCGGTCTTGAAGAAGAAAGAGGAGGCCCAGAAGAGCCAGCTGAGCGCCATCGCCACCCAAGTGCAAAGCACCTCCGGCTCGAACGAACTAGAGCTACAACTGGAGAGAATAACCGGAATCGCGGCCAAGATAGAAGAAGTCGAGAAGAAGCTGGAATCGATCCCAAAGGCCCTCTCGAAGCAGAAGAGCGACATCCTAGAGCAGGTCCAGGCCTTCAGCAGAGAGGCGGCGCAGAACACCGCCGGAGCCGGGCTGGAGAGAATAGAGGCCACGACCCTCAAACTGCAGCAGATAGAAGCCAAGGTGCTATCGCTCCAGAAAGCGGGCAGCGCCGGGAAGTCCAGCCTCGGAGCCATCGCCCTGGCAGTAGCAGCCTTCAGTGATAACTCGGGTTAGAACGAACTGGAGGCCCAGCTGAGTAGAATCCAGACCTTGAACGAATAAATTGTTAGACTGGAGGAGAAGGCCCAGCAGCTCCCGGTTGCCTTGAAGAAGAAAGAGGAGGCCCAGAAGAGCCAGCTGAGCGCCATCGCCACCCAAGTGCAGAGCACCTCCAATTCGAACGAACTTGAGCTACAACTGGAGAGAATAACTGGAATCGCGACCAAGATGGACCAAGTCGAGAAGAAGCTGGAATCGATCCCGAAAGCCCTCTCGAAGCAGAAGAGCGACATCCTAGAGCAGGTCCAGGCCTTCAGCAGAGAAGCGGCGCAGAACAGCACCGGAGCCGGGCTGGAGAGAATCGAGGCCACGGCCCTCAAGCTGCAGCAGATAGAAGCCAAGGTGCTATCGCTCCAGAAAGCGGGCAGCGCCGGGAAGTCCAGCCTCGGGGCCATCGCCCTGGCAGTAGCAGCCTTCAGTGAGAACTCGGGCCAGAACGAACTGGAGGCCCAGCTGACCAGAATTCAGACCTTGAACGAATAAATAGCTAGACTGGAGGAGAAGGCCCAGCAGCTCCCGGTTGTCTTGAAGAAGAAAGAGGAGGCCCAGAAGAGCCAGCTGAGCGCCATCGCCACCCAAGTGCAAAACACCTCCAACTCGAACGAACTTGAGCTACAACTGGAGAGAATAACTGGAATCGCGACCAAGATGGACCAAGTCGAGAAGAAGCTGGAATCGATCCCAAAGGCCCTCTCGAAGCAGAAGAGCGACATCCTAGAGCAGGTCCAGGCCTTCAGCAGAGAAGCGGCGCAGAACAGCACCGGAGCCGGGCTGGAGAGAATCGAGGCCACGGCCCTCAAGCTGCAGCAGATAGAAGCCAAGGTGCTCTCGCTCCAGAAAGCGGGCAGCGCCGGGAAGTCCAGCCTCGGAGCCATCGCCCTGGCAGTAGCAGCCTTCAGTGATAACTCGGGTTAGAACGAACTGGAGGCCCAGCTGAGTAGAATCCAGACCTTGAACGAACAAATAGTTAGACTGGAGGAGAAGGCCCAGCGGCTCCCGGCGGTCATGAAGAAGAAAGAGGAAGCCCAGAAGAACCAGCTGAGCGCCATCGCCACCCAAGTGCAGAGCACCTCCAATTCGAACGAACTTGAGCTACAACTGGAGAGAATAACTGGAATCGCAGCCAAGATGGACCAAGTCGAGAAGAAGCTGGAATCGATCCCAAAGGCCCTCTCGAAGCAGAAGAGCGACATCCTAGAGCAGGTCCAGGCCTTCAGCAGAGAAGCAGCACAGAACAGCACCGGAGCCGGGCTGGAGAGAATCGAGGCCACGGCCCTCAAGCTGCAGCAGATAGAAGCCAAGGTGCTATCGCTCCAGAAAGCGGGCAGCGCCGGGAAGTCCAGCCTCGGGGCCATCGCCCTGGCAGTAGCAGCCTTCAGAGAGAACTCGGGCCAGAACGAACTGGAGGCCCAGCTGAGCAGAATCCAGACCTTGAACGAATAAATAGTTAGACTGGAGGAGAAGGCCCAGCAGCTCCCGGTTGTCTTGAAGAAGAAAGAGGAGGCCCAGAAGAGCCAGCTGAGCGACATCGCCACCCAAGTGCAAAGCACCTCCAACTCGAACGAACTTGAGCTCCAGCTGGAGAGAATAACTGGAATCGCGGCCAAGATGGACCAAGTCGAGAAGAAGCTGGAATCGATCCCAAAGGCCCTCTCGAAGCAGAAGAGCGACATCCTAGAGCAGGTCCAGGCCTTCAGCAGAGAAGCGGCGCAGAACACCGCCGGAGCCGGGCTGGAGAGAATCGAGGCCACTACCCTCAAGCTGCAGCAGATAGAAGCCAAGGTGCTCTCGCTCCAGAAAGCGGGCAGCGCCGGGAAGTCCAGCCTCGGAGCCATCGCCCTGGCAGTAGCAGCCTTCAGTGATAACTCGGGTTAGAACGAACTGGAGGCCCAGCTGACCAGAATCCAGACCTTGAACGAATAAATAGTTAGACTGGAGGAGAAGGCCCAGCAGCTCCCGGTTGTCTTGAAGAAGAAAGAGGAGGCCCAGAAGAGCCAGCTGAGCGACATCGCCACCCAAGTGCAAAGCACCTCCAACTCGAACGAACTTGAGCTCCAGCTGGAGAGAATAACTGGAATCGCAGCCAAGATGGACCAAGTCGAGAAGAAGCTGGAGTCGATACCGAAAGCCCTCTCGAAGCAGAAGAGCGACATCCTAGAGCAGGTCCAGGCCTTCAGCAGAGAAACAGCGCAGAACACCACCGGAGCCGGGCTGGAGAGAATCGAGGCCACGACCCTCAAGCTGCAGCAGATAGAGGCCAAGGTGCTCTCGCTCCAGAAAGCGGGAAGCGCCGGGAAGTCCAGCCTCGGGGCCATCGCCCTGGCAGTAGCAGCCTTCAGTGAGAACTCGGGCCAGAACGAACTGGAGGCCCAGCTGAGCAGAATCCAGACCTTGAACGAATAAATAGTTAGACTGGAGGAGAAGGCCCAGCGGCTCCCGGCGGTCTTGAAGAAGAAAGAGGAAGCCCAGAAGAACCAGCTGAGCGCCATCGCCACCCAAGTGCAAAGCACCTCCGGCACGAACGAACTGGAGCTACAACTCGAGAGAATAACTGGAATCGCGGCCAAGATAGACGAAGTCGAGAAGAAGCTGGAGTCGATACCGAAGGCCCTCTCGAAGCAGAAGAGCGACATCCTAGAGCAGGTCCAGGCCTTCAGCAGAGAAGCAGCACAGAACACCACCGGAGCTGGGCTGGAGAGAATCGAGGCCACGACCCTCAAGCTGCAGCAGATAGAAGCCAAGGTGCTCTCGCTCCAGAAAGCGGGCAGCGCCGGGAAGTCCAGCCTCGGGGCCATCGCCCTGGCAGTAGCAGCCTTCAGAGAGAACTCGGGCCAGAACGAACTGGAGGCCCAGCTGAGCAGAATCCAGACCTTGAACGAATAAATAGTTAGACTGGAGGAGAAGGCCCAGCAGCTCCCGGCTGTCTTGAAGAAGATGCAGGAAGCCCAGAAGAGCCAGCTGAGCACCATCGCCACCCAACTGCAAAGCACCTCCGGCACGAACGAACTTGAGCTCCAGCTGGAGAGAATAACTGGAATCGCAGCCAAGATGGACCAAGTCGAGAAGAAGCTGGAGTCGATACCGAAAGCCCTCTCGAAGCAGAAGAGCGACATCCTAGAGCAGGTCCAGGCCTTCAGCAGAGAAACAGCGCAGAACACCACCGGAGCCGGGCTGGAGAGAATCGAGGCCACGACCCTCAAGCTGCAGCAGATAGAGGCCAAGGTGCTCTCGCTCCAGAAAGCGGGAAGCGCCGGGAAGTCCAGCCTCGGGGCCATCGCCCTGGCAGTAGCAGCCTTCAGTGAGAACTCGGGCCAGAACGAACTGGAGGCCCAGCTGAGCAGAATCCAGACCTTGAACGAATAAATAGTTAGACTGGAGGAGAAGGCCCAGCGGCTCCCGGCGGTCTTGAAGAAGAAAGAGGAGGCCCAGAAGAGCCAGCTGAGCGCCATCGCCACCCAAGTGCAAAGCACCTCCGGCTCGAACGAACTAGAGCTACAACTGGAGAGAATAACTGGAATCGCGGCCAAGATGGACCAAGTCGAGAAGAAGCTGGAATCGATCCCGAAAGCCCTCTCGAAGCAGAAGAGCGACATCATAGAGCAGGTCCAGGCCTTCAGCAGAGAAGCAGCACAGAACACCACCGGAGCCGGGCTGGAGAGAATAGAGGCCACGACCCTCAAGCTGCAGCAGATAGAAGCCAAGGTGCTCTCGCTCCAGAAAGCGGGCAGCGCCGGGAAGTCCAGCCTCGGAGCCATCGCCCTGGCAGTAGCAGCCTTCAGTGATAACTCGGGTTAGAACGAACTGGAGGCCCAGCTGAGTAGAATCCAGACCTTGAACGAATAAATTGTTAGACTGGAGGAGAAGGCCCAGCAGCTCCCGGTTGCCTTGAAGAAGAAAGAGGAGGCCCAGAAGAGCCAGCTGAGCGCCATCGCCAACCAAGTGCAGAGCACCTCCAACTCGAACGAACTTGAGCTACAACTCGAGAGAATAACTGGAATCGCGGCCAAGATAGACCAAGTCGAGAAGAAACTGGAATCGATCCCAAAGGCCCTCTCGAAGCAGAAGAGCGACATCCTAGAGCAGGTCCAGGCCTTCAGCAGAGAAGCAGCACAGAACACCACCGGAGCCGGGCTGGAGAGAATAGAGGCCACGACCCTCAAGCTGCAGCAGATAGAAGCCAAGGTGCTCTCGCTCCAGAAAGCGGGCAGCGCCGGGAAGTCCAGCCTCGGAGCCATCGCCCTGGCAGTAGCAGCCTTCAGTGATAACTCGGGTTAGAACGAACTGGAGGCCCAGCTGAGTAGAATCCAGACCTTGAACGAATAAATTGTTAGACTGGAGGAGAAGGCCCAGCAGCTCCCGGTTGCCTTGAAGAAGAAAGAGGAGGCCCAGAAGAGCCAGCTGAGCGACATCGCCACCCAAGTGCAAAGCACCTCCAACTCGAACGAACTTGAGCTCCAGCTGGAGAGAATAACTGGAATCGCAGCCAAGATGGACCAAGTCGAGAAGAAGCTGGAGTCGATACCGAAAGCCCTCTCGAAGCAGAAGAGCGACATCCTAGAGCAGGTCCAGGCCTTCAGCAGAGAAACAGCGCAGAACACCACCGGAGCCGGGCTGGAGAGAATAGAGGCCACGACCCTCAAGCTGCAGCAGATAGAAGCCAAGGTGCTCTCGCTCCAGAAAGCGGGCAGCGCCGGGAAGTCCAGCCTCGGAGCCATCGCCCTGGCAGTAGCAGCCTTCAGTGATAACTCGGGTTAGAACGAACTGGAGGCCCAGCTGAGTAGAATCCAGACCTTGAACGAATAAATTGTTAGACTGGAGGAGAAGGCCCAGCAGCTCCCGGTTGCCTTGAAGAAGAAAGAGGAGGCCCAGAAGAGCCAGCTGAGCGACATCGCCACCCAAGTACAAAGCACCTCCGGCTCGAACGAACTTGAGCTACAACTGGAGAGAATAACTGGAATCGCGGCCAAGATAGACCAAGTCGAGAAGAAACTGGAATCGATCCCGAAAGCCCTCTCGAAGCAGAAGAGCGACATCCTAGAGCAGGTCCAGGCCTTCAGCAGAGAAGCAGCACAGAACACCACCGGAGCCGGGCTGGAGAGAATCGAGGCCACGACCCTCAAGCTGCAGCAGATAGAGGCCAAGGTGCTCTCGCTCCAGAAAGCGGGCAGCGCCGGGAAGTCCAGCCTCGGGGCCATCGCCCTGGCAGTAGCAGCCTTCAGTGATAACTCGGGCCAGAACGAACTGGAGGCCCAGCTGACCAGAATCCAGACCTTGAACGAACAAATAGTTAGACTGGAGGAGAAGGCCCAGCAGCTCCCGGTTGTCTTGAAGAAGAAAGAGGAGGCCCAGAAGAGCCAGCTGAGCGACATCGCCACCCAAGTACAAAGCACCTCCGGCTCGAACGAACTGGAGCTACAACTCGAGAGAATAACTGGAATCGCGGCCAAGATAGACCAAGTCGAGAAGAAGCTGGAGTCGATCCCAAAGGCCCTCTCGAAGCAGAAGAGCGACATCCTAGAGCAGGTCCAGGCCTTCAGCAGAGAAGCGACTCAGAACACAGCCGGAGCCGGGCTGGAGAGAATCGAGGCCACGGCCCTCAAGCTGCAGCAGATAGAAGCCAAGGTGCTCTCGCTCCAGAAAGCGGGAAGCGCCGGGAAGTCCAGCCTCGGGGCCATCGCCCTGGCAGTAGCAGCCTTCAGTGATAACTCGGGTTAGAACGAACTGGAGGCCCAGCTGAGTAGAATCCAGACCTTGAACGAACAAATAGTTAGACTGGAGGAGAAGGCCCAGCAGCTCCCGGTTGTCTTGAAGAAGAAAGAGGAGGCCCAGAAGAGCCAGCTGAGCGACATCGCCACCCAAGTACAAAGCACCTCCGGCTCGAACGAACTAGAGCTACAACTGGAGAGAATAACTGGAATCGCGACCAAGATGGACCAAGTCGAGAAGAAGCTGGAATCGATCCCAAAGGCCCTCTCGAAGCAGAAGAGCGACATCCTAGAGCAGGTCCAGGCCTTCAGCAGAGAAGCGACTCAGAACACAGCCGGAGCCGGGCTGGAGAGAATCGAGGCCACGGCCCTCAAGCTGCAGCAGATAGAAGCCAAGGTGCTATCGCTCCAGAAAGCGGGCAGCGCCGGGAAGTCCAGCCTCGGGGCCATCGCCCTGGCAGTAGCAGCCTTCAGAGAGAACTCGGGCTAGAACGAACTGGAGGCCCAGCTGACCAGAATCCAGACCTTGAACGAATAAATAGCTAGACTGGAGGAGAAGGCCCAGCAGCTCCCGGCTGTCTTGAAGAAGAAAGAGGAAGCCCAGAAGAGCCAGCTGAGCGCCATCGCCACCCAAGTGCAAAGCACCTCCGGCACGAACGAACTGGAGCTACAGCTGGAGAGAATAACTGGAATCGCAGCCAAGATAGACCAAGTCGAGAAGAAGCTGGAGTCGATCCCAAAGGCCCTCTCGAAGCAGAAGAGCGACATCCTAGAGCAGGTCCAGGCCTTCAGCAGAGAAGCAGCACAGAACACCGCCGGAGCCGGGCTGGAGAGAATCGAGGCCACGACCCTCAAGCTGCAGCAGATAGAAGCCAAGGTGCTCTCGCTCCAGAAAGCGGGCAGCGCCGGGAAGTCCAGCCTCGGAGCCATCGCCCTGGCAGTAGCAGCCTTCAGAGAGAACTCGGGCTAGAACGAACTGGAGGCCCAGCTGACCAGAATCCAGACCTTGAACGAATAAATTGTTAGACTGGAGGAGAAGGCCCAGCAGCTCCCGGCTGTCTTGAAGAAGAAAGAGGAAGCCCAGAAGAGCCAGCTGAGCGCCATCGCCACCCAAGTGCAAAGCACCTCCGGCACGAACGAACTTGAGCTACAACTGGAGAGAATAACTGGAATCGCGGCCAAGATAGAAGAAGTCGAGAAGAAGCTGGAATCGATACCAAAGGCCCTCTCGAAGCAGAAGAGCGACATCCTAGAGCAGGTCCAGGCCTTCAGCAGAGAAGCAGCACAGAACACCACCGGAGCTGGGCTGGAGAGAATCGAGGCCACGACCCTCAAGCTGCAGCAGATAGAGGCCAAGGTGCTCTCGCTCCAGAAAGCGGGAAGCGCCGGGAAGACCAGCCTCGGAGCTGGCATTTCACAATAAGATAGTAGTATTAAAAATAAATAATATCATAACCTTATAATTTAGCTTGAAAATTAGGTTTCTGAGCATATTAAACTCTTAGAATAATCTAGTTATAACAAATTCAAAAAAGTTGGTTAATAAATTATTGATTTAGAAGTATCGTTGCAACAAGTAATCTATTATACAAATGTTCGATAAATATAAGATGTACATTTATTATAAGAATCATTGCAAGATTATAACGAAATTTCCAATTGTAAATTTTTAGAATTAAATAAATCACTTAACATCATCGAAGAATTAGAATTTAAGATACATTCGATTTAAAATATTATTGAAAGAAAATATTCAAATTTTAATGCAATATACACATTTGAGCAATTGAAAACATCATAAATACAAATATTAAAAGAATTGAAAAATGGAAAATATATTAAACAATAGGATATTGATCAAATGCCTAAATTGAGAGCTATGGCTGGGAGAATTCTTGAAGATATAGCTATTTCTAAAATATGTACTTAGTTTAATATTTAGAGAGACAAATATAAAGAAATTTTAGAAACAAGATGGTAATAATATGAATCATACGTTTTCAATTACTTGGCAGAGTAATATGCTAAAAGCGACCTTAATTTATTTAAAGACTTTGTAAGATCTCAATCTAATGTTATAGGCACCACTAGATTTTTCGAATCAGATTTATCATATTATCCTATTGGATTGGTACTATTATTTATAAATGCTATGTTGATTATTTAAGGTTTTACTTATTAGCCTGCTGTTGAAGTTGATAAAAAAGTTGTCGTAATGCCTGGTATGACAAATGGTACTTCTAAAATTTAACAGCTTCAAATTGATAAATCAGAAATATAATGAAAGCTGTGTGTGAGTTATGTATATCATTACTATATTCAAAGTCATACCAATTATGAATCACACAATATATACACGTTAATTTAATGAAAGTTCTATGCATAATTAAGTCATTATCTGTATTTAAAATATATTGTGACTACACTAAAAATAGATCCACTTCAATGAAGCATTGTCTTAAAATTTGTTAGCCAAGGCCCATTCACATATAGATGTAATACAAAGCTAATTATTCCGATAGTTATTCAAGTATTAGTTAATAGTGCTCTATTCCTACATTATCTTCTTACATTGTAGAGGATGTGAATTGTGTGATAGTGGACCTTGAGTTTTCGGATATTAAATAATGAAATACATGTATTATTAAAATTTTGCGTTCAAGTAGTTTGAGTGTATATATCAAATCATAGCCGAAAGAAGGTTTAAATGAATTAAAAACGATAGCTTACGCAAAATAGAAACCCAAACCAATCTTAACAAAATCCTAAAAGAAGAGGCTACAATAGAATAGCAAAAAGAAAAGAACTAAATATGGTATCGACGTAACTGAACCCTAGAAAATTGTAAATCTAATACTGACAATATATTCCGAAATAAGGGATTTGCTAAAACAAATGAACTAAGAAAGAACCCATGTACCTAATCAAGTTAACAAAAATCTCACTGTCGTTCATTTGTGCCGTCTCGAGGAAGTGATTTATTTAAGAAGGTAGTTTTAATGTTTTACAAAATATTAGTACAAACAAAAGTATAAATACGTGTTAAACTTTACTAAATTTTTGCCATTTAAAAGATATTAATTGTGTGCATTATTAATAGTAACATGAAGAATTATATTGTCTTCATGAATTCTGAAAGACTTATATTTATCTATTTCTAACTCATTTATTACTCTGTAGATTCACTTAGTGTTGATAGCTAAACTTCTGCAATATATAAAGTATATGTAAGCTATTTACGTTCTAAGTTTCATAATATTATTAATCTAATTATTATGAAGGTTTACTAATTATATAAGCGACAAAATACAAAAATCACAAATACAATCATATAATAATCAGTTGTTTCGACATGTTAATAAATATTTTTCAATAATGATTTAAGAGTTCTCATATTACATAAAAATTTATTGCTCCAATTTACACAATAATATTTTTTAGAAATATTTGGAATTTAGGAGTGATTTTTTTGTAAATTTGCGCACTCATTACAGATCGAAATTATGAAGTAAAATAATTTCATTTATATTAGTTTTTGTTCAAATGTATTTCAGCATTTTCGATCTTTTGGAACACCCATTCAGCATCTTTGCATTGTAAATACGGAATCCGCTTGATTATCATAAGTAAATATCTATCTCTTATTCTCACTCACTCAGTTAATTGTTAACCGTTTGAAACTACCAAAAATGAAATATTATAATTTGTTCAGAATATTTTGACTTCAAAAATCACATGACAAATAATTGTTTTTGAGCTGATGTATTATATTCTATATTATACAGACAAAAAGAGATATTTGTGACTTAGACTTTTAAATAGTATTTTCAACAGTTTTGCGATTTCCATACAGTTTTCTAACTATATGCCACATACTATTCTCCTTTTACTATATTTTTATGCGGGACTGATTCCATTTACGGTTAAGATATAATACAAATATATCTTTAACATTTTTAAAATACTTCAATACTCTTTTGTATATGGTGACATGAATACGATAGAAAAATATGAATACTCTTATGAAGTAACTTCTTTCATAACATTTTAATTTATAGAGTATGAAACTTTTTTATTCTCATTATAAATTAGTCAATCAGTTATCACTATATCACCAACACAAAGATTACTTTAATATTTCCGTCTGTACCTTCAAAATAGTACCAAAATGTGAATAATTTACTAAAAGATGCAAGCAATTAAGGAGTACATATTATGAGTGTTATTATTATTTTGTAATATGATGACTCACTTAACTGGAACATTATCATCAGTACTAATGCTCAATTCAAACATTCCATCTTCATCTCATAAATTATGACAATCCACAAATCCAAACTTAGTTACACAGAAATATTATCACAAACTAATCTCCACATCATACCTCATCTTCAAGTATTGCCAATCAGAATCGCATCCTCAACAACCGGAGTTCGTTCGACGCTAAACTAACACTATAATTTTCAGAAGGTCTTTGAGTTGGCTTGTATGAATCGTGGGACTAATAATATAATCTGATCTAATAACGATTATAATTAATAATTTGCTTATCTTTATCGCTTAATTAGTAATAATTATATAATTATAATTGCTGAGTAACACTGGAAACGGATTATGTTAATGTTCCTATTATTAACTGAACTGATCATTCTCTGCGTTTTTGTGTAGATATTCAATCCTATTTGAATTACACTTATTATAAGTGACTTATACATCATTCAGAATATTATAAACGTGTACGAGTGAACGTTGTAATCAACTAACTTTTACTTTCAATATCTTCTCTCTCCACATTTATAGTTCTGTCTCTATTATTAAATTTTGATAAGACGTGTTAAATAACATAAAATCTATCTCATAGTATCCTTCCACCGAATATGTGTTCGATCAGGTTTTGGTTGTTCACGTTCAAGTTCGCGCTCTGCTCAATTAGTTGTTTTGATTCTGTAAAAGAGAGATTTGTACTAAATTTTTGAATATAATAAGCAACATATGGGAAATATCTGTTTACGCATAGATTGTAAAGCGATCAGACAATTAAGTCTGAAGATCTTTTTGTTGATAATAGTTCTTTAAAGGTTGATTACAATAATATTCACTATATTCACTATGTTATCTTCTATTCACATATATAAATAATTATAGAATAGTAAACTATAATTATGTTCAAAATAATTGATTTTAGACAATAATAAATATTTATTTTGTCAAAAAGCATAATTTATGAATAAAATTATTATTAATAATACTTTAGTGTTTACATAAAAAGTTGATACTGTGTTTATTTATTCATCTATTACACAGTCTTCAAATATAACTGTTAATACAATGGAATTATATGGATTTGCAGTATTTGGTCTTAATGTTATTAAATAGTAAATACAAGATAGCACAATCAATGTTACTATCAACTTCTAAGCAATAAATTGTGCTTTAATTTGTATTCAATGTGATATTTAAATTGATGATTCAACATTAATTTTAATAGCTAATGGAACATATGTTTCTGGTATTATGCTTGAATCTAAATTTTATGTTGTAATAATTAACACTAAAATATAATACAGATTTTCAAGTTATTATGCATCAGGAATTATAAATTAAATAAAAGAAAAAATGAAATAATTTGATATTTATTAATTAGAGTTGATGGGGTATAATTATATTAGTAATCCTGGCAATGGTTATATCGCGTCATATATATCAATAGATCTTCTTATAAAAATTAATTAATCAGTTGTTTGCACTAATTCTTAACAAATAGGAATTAATAGTTTATAAATCACAGTTATTGGCCAAATATTAATAAAATGTTAATGTTATTAATAATATTATGTTTATGGATTATGCACAGACTCACTATAATATGGATAAATATTGGACTAATCTTTAGTATGTGTGTACCCATTTGAATATAATGGATATTAATGTTAATGTTCATATGGTCATTTATTAAACGGAACTATATGTGTTCATATTTTAACGTAAATAGAATTATTGAATTTCGATTTGAAAAATTCAGTTATATATTTAGAAAATGCAATAAATACTGATAAAATAAACATAGAAAATGATATAAATATTAGTTTTTCATAATTAAGTTAATGGCTAAACACAAATTATTCAATTATATAAAATAATATTGTAAATAATTACTCTAATTTGTATAATAATTAATAAAACAATATTACAACTATTGAATAAGTATTATTATAGTAATTTAAATAGTAAGAAATTTACTTATAAGATAATATTTCCTTAATTGACTAACAAATTTCCACAAATACAAAATTGTTATAAAATATAATAGAATATGATTTTACAAAATTATCATCAACAATTACAACAAATTATGCACAGCTTGATAATTAAATTAATATAAATTAAGAATAAATACATTCTAGTATAGTTTCTAGATTCACATAATGTGATAATAACATAGATTAGAGCTATTATAATGCAGAGTTGTAATTCATTACATCAGTTAATACACTATAAACCAATATAACAAATATTCAGAATTAAATGGGAACAAAAGTCAATACAGTATAGTAATATATGGATTACAAATTAGCACTTAATCAATAAAGTATGTCTGATAAAATAAACTATTTGCTCGCTTAAGTCGAAAATATATATTTGAAAAAAGTAGATTATAAATGTTGATCTGTGATGTAAGTTATATATTATTATTAACACAGTATACCATATATTAATACATTCTATACATTTTATGTTTATAACGAACGGTTAAGCTCGGCGTTCGTTCTTACAGTTGAATGTAAATATATATCCCACTCACTTAACTTTTGTTTATACTAGTTCGGTCTTCTGTACAGGTACTGTAAGTTCACGCGAATGATCATTAGTTTTAGGCACACCTATGTACGTTAGGCGCACCTCCGCAACCAAGGCAACCAACGACTCGGGTACAAGCATCCAGGGGCGTAACGCGGCTGCTTCGTGCAATCCGATCTATACGGGAATCCACCTGCGTCGTACCATCTGCGTTTCTAAGGAAGCAATGGAGCGGTTACCGCTTTCCTATCCTGAAGGCTCGTTGATGGCATGCCCTTAGCCATACTGATCCTCGATGATGCCAGCTCAGCACTTTGAATCGGGGGATTTTACCTTCCGCAACCGATTTGGTCGAGCCGCATCTCAGGAAGTTGGATGCGGCGAGGAACGAGAAGCGCAACCGAATGAATCCATCATCGATCACACTAAACAAAGCTGGTATTTCAGCAATGCCACTTCAGCTCTAACGTTGGCCGCCGAGCTTTATCGTTTATGATATATATAACGTGATTTTCCAAAGTAGAATTCGTTTTCTTATCCTTAGCTTTAATTAATAGGTCGCCTCTGACACAATAAAAGGAACCACCAAACATTATCTACAAAATTTTATTGTGTTGTAGATACCCACTAAAATGCAAAATTTATAGGTTTGCTTGAGATTAGTCGTTCTTGATGCTTGATATTTCGAGATAATTCATCCTTGACTCGTATACAAACATTATATAGAGCCAATAATCCCAAAAATTTCATTGAGATAAAAGTTCGTTCAAATCTTCAATAAATATAAAAATGGGAGGTCGCTTAAAAACTTCAAACATAACTAAGATGATTAGAAACGCTTACATGGTCAATTCAACAATTTAGCTTACAAATATATATCCCACTCACTTAACTTTCGTTTATACTAGTTCGGTCTTCTGTACAGGAACTGTAAGTTCACGCGAATGATCATTAGTTTTAGACACACCTATGTACGTAAGGCGCACCTCCGCAACCAAGGCAACCAACGACTCGGGTACAAGCATCCAGGGGCGTAATGCGGCTGCTTCGTGCAATCCGATCTATACGGGAATCACCTGCGTCGTACCATCTGCGTTTCTAAGGAAGCAATGGAGCGGTTACCGCTTTCCAATCCTGAAGGATCGTTGATGGCATGCCCTTAGCCATACTGATCCTCGATGATGCCAGCTCAGCACTTTGAATCGGGGGATTTTACCTTCCGCAACCGATTTGGCCGAGCCGCATCTCAGGAAGTAGGGGATGCGAATGATGGGAACGAGAAGCGCAACCGAATGAATCCATCATCGATCACACTAAACAAAGCTGGTATTTCAGCAATGCCACTTCAGCTCTAACGTTGGACGCCGAGCTTAATCGTTCTTTAGCTTACAAATATATTAAGTAGAAAACAGCAGTCGAAAATTAGTTGCATTAATCATCTCTGTGAGCCGTAAAAACGAGATTCTAGAGAGAAACTGATTTAAGATGCCTATGATTCGACCCTGGACGCTTTAATATTCAAATATGTCCACTATCGTTAAGAACAGTGATTATTTTGAGTATAAAATTGATAAATATTTATAGCGCTAAAGAGCAATCACTCTATAGAAGACCAAAAACAAAATATAAACCACATTCCTTGACCGAGTCTCATTTACTTTGCCTGTCACTTTATATATATAATATGTTTTCTTCCATACTAACATATATGGGTGTTATTTCACTCATCAATACAAATAGTTAATGCACGTATAATCTACAAATAAATGACTAAATAATATCATATTGTACAAGACAACATAATATACATAATGGAGTAGTTAAAAATAATTTGTAATTTTCATCCCAAATAGGTTGTGTTTTTATATCAACTGTTAAAACATCTAATACAATTATTAATACAACAATAACAAACATGAAATAATTTTAACTATTTCAATCATCGCTTTAAATGATATTTACAGAATGTTAATTAAATATTTCTATTAAGTAATATTTATCAAAAGCATCACTAATTTGTATTTAATGTGATCTAATTATATAATCGGGACTTCTAATATTTGTTTCATCAGGAGAATAATTAAGTGTTCTTATGGAATACTCAAAAAATTAAATTACATTAGAAAATACAAATATATAATTTCGTTTTAATTCTAAGACATCAAGTGGACTTATATATTAGACAAAATAACAAATGGAACAATTTTAAATTTTTAATAGTAAAATATCAGGTGAAAACACATTCTTTATAGACTAGTATATTATAGGAAATTTAATATATTCCGTTATAAATATATAATAGTAAATTGATATCAATAATTTAGTTGTTTGTTCTAGCTAATTATAACTTCTTGTTGAAAACTATTTAATTTTTAGTAGTTCAGTAAATTACGAATGTGAAAATATATGTGAATAATATAAATATGTTACATATGGCGTGTGTTAAAATGTGTTATAACTTAGCATTTTGGATAAAAATTAACAAAAATGTATAAATAACTCATAATTTTAAGATGATATATGTTATTGTAATTATTAATATATTTAATATAACGATACTTGTATAAATATACAAGATTAGTTATATTAATTTAATTGTACTGTTATAGAATAGATGAAATAACTTGAACGCTAATAAAATATCTCGAATATAAATGTTAGAAATATATTTAATGATAATATCAAGTTGCATTCTGGAAATATGAATAATTCTTTTATTAATTTAGAGATTATGTTAAATGAAAGTTATTCTTTGTACATATAATAATAGTTTTAACATTAACAAAAATTATTAAATAATCTTAATAGAAATATTACATAATTAAACGCATTATAAAATTCAAATATAACTTTAAGCACAAATAAATACACGTATATTTAAGAATAAACATAATTAAAATTGTAAAATTCTGTTAATATTATCAATAATAACTTGGAGAGTAGCTGTAACTTGTTAACAAATAAAATTAACAACAATAACCAAAGTGCTTAATATAATATTATTAAATACACTGAAGCTTTAAATACAAAGACTAGTTAAAATATAAATAAATATAACAACATTACTGATTCGAAAATAAGAGAATTAACTGGTGTTATATTCTAAAGTTAAAGTTAATACAATAATAGCGTTGATTCATTATAAACATTATATGATAGTAAAATGAGCGAGGCAATAAATACGTTTAATTAAAAAATTTCATAACTAAATAATTAAATTGAAAGCGTTTATATGAAAAAATCAGATGTTAAACCACCAAAACCGGTTTACCCCTCTTGTGAGAATAATTATAGATATATTCCATGTGTTTAACTTTGTGGTATGTCTATGGGATATAGTAGTTCATATGGATATAATATGTACATTTGTTGGTAAATACCAAAGCTAATTTTAATGAATTTGAATAATGAAGATGTATGTTTACCATAATGAATAAATTGAATCATTGCAAGATTATAACGAAATTTCCAATTGTAAATTTTTAGAATTAAATAAATCACTTAACATCATCGAAGAATTAGAATTTAAGATACATTCGATTTAAAATATTATTGAAAGAAAATATTCAAATTTTAATGCAATATACACATTTGAGCAATTGAAAACATCATAAATACAAATATTAAAAGAATTGAAAAATGGAAAATATATTAAACAATAGGATATTGATCAAATGCCTAAATTGAGAGCTATGGCTGGGAGAATTCTTGAAGATATAGCTATTTCTAAAATATGTACTTAGTTTAATATTTAGAGAGACAAATATAAAGAAATTTTAGAAACAAGATGGTAATAATATGAATCATACGTTTTCAATTACTTGGCAGAGTAATATGCTAAAAGCGACCTTAATTTATTTAAAGACTTTGTAAGATCTCAATCTAATGTTATAGGCACCACTAGATTTTTCGAATCAGATTTATCATATTATCCTATTGGATTGGTACTATTATTTATAAATGCTATGTTGATTATTTAAGGTTTTACTTATTAGCCTGCTGTTGAAGTTGATAAAAAAGTTGTCGTAATGCCTGGTATGACAAATGGTACTTCTAAAATTTAACAGCTTCAAATTGATAAATCAGAAATATAATGAAAGCTGTGTGTGAGTTATGTATATCATTACTATATTCAAAGTCATACCAATTATGAATCACACAATATATACACGTTAATTTAATGAAAGTTCTATGCATAATTAAGTCATTATCTGTATTTAAAATATATTGTGACTACACTAAAAATAGATCCACTTCAATGAAGCATTGTCTTAAAATTTGTTAGCCAAGGCCCATTCACATATAGATGTAATACAAAGCTAATTATTCCGATAGTTATTCAAGTATTAGTTAATAGTGCTCTATTCCTACATTATCTTCTTACATTGTAGAGGATGTGAATTGTGTGATAGTGGACCTTGAGTTTTCGGATATTAAATAATGAAATACATGTATTATTAAAATTTTGCGTTCAAGTAGTTTGAGTGTATATATCAAATCATAGCCGAAAGAAGGTTTAAATGAATTAAAAACGATAGCTTACGCAAAATAGAAACCCAAACCAATCTTAACAAAATCCTAAAAGAAGAGGCTACAATAGAATAGCAAAAAGAAAAGAACTAAATATGGTATCGACGTAACTGAACCCTAGAAAATTGTAAATCTAACACTGACAATATATTCCGAAATAAGGGATTTGCTAAAACAAATGAACTAAGAAAGAACCCATGTACCTAATCAAGTTAACAAAAATCTCACTGTCGTTCATTTGTGCCGTCTCGAGGAAGTGATTTATTTAAGAAGGTAGTTTTAATGTTTTACAAAATATTAGTACAAACAAAAGTATAAATACGTGTTAAACTTTACTAAATTTTTGCCATTTAAAAGATATTAATTGTGTGCATTATTAATAGTAACATGAAGAATTATATTGTCTTCATGAATTCTGAAAGACTTATATTTATCTATTTCTAACTCATTTATTACTCTGTAGATTCACTTAGTGTTGATAGCTAAACTTCTGCAATATATAAAGTATATGTAAGCTATTTACGTTCTAAGTTTCATAATATTATTAATCTAATTATTATGAAGGTTTACTAATTATATAAGCGACAAAATACAAAAATCACAAATACAATCATATAATAATCAGTTGTTTCGACATGTTAATAAATATTTTTCAATAATGATTTAAGAGTTCTCATATTACATAAAAATTTATTGCTCCAATTTACACAATAATATTTTTTAGAAATATTTGGAATTTAGGAGTGATTTTTTTGTAAATTTGCGCACTCATTACAGATCGAAATTATGAAGTAAAATAATTTCATTTATATTAGTTTTTGTTCAAATGTATTTCAGCATTTTCGATCTTTTGGAACACCCATTCAGCATCTTTGCATTGTAAATACGGAATCCGCTTGATTATCATAAGTAAATATCTATCTCTTATTCTCACTCACTCAGTTAATTGTTAACCGTTTGAAACTACCAAAAATGAAATATTATAATTTGTTCAGAATATTTTGACTTCAAAAATCACATGACAAATAATTGTTTTTGAGCTGATGTATTATATTCTATATTATACAGACAAAAAGAGATATTTGTGACTTAGACTTTTAAATAGTATTTTCAACAGTTTTGCGATTTCCATACAGTTTTCTAACTATATGCCATATACTATTCTCCTTTTACTATATTTTTATGCGGGACTGATTCCATTTACGGTTAAGATATAATACAAATATATCTTTAACATTTTTAAAATACTTCAATACTCTTTTGTATATGGTGACATGAATACGATAGAAAAATATGAATACTCTTATGAAGTAACTTCTTTCATAACATTTTAATTTATAGAGTATGAAACTTTTTTATTCTCATTATAAATTAGTCAATCAGTTATCACTATATCACCAACACAAAGATTACTTTAATATTTCCGTCTGTACCTTCAAAATAGTACCAAAATGTGAATAATTTACTAAAAGATGCAAGCAATTAAGGAGTACATATTATGAGTGTTATTATTATTTTGTAATATGATGACTCACTTAACTGGAACATTATCATCAGTACTAATGCTCAATTCAAACATTCCATCTTCATCTCATAAATTATGACAATCCACAAATCCAAACTTAGTTACACAGAAATATTATCACAAACTAATCTCCACATCATACCTCATCTTCAAGTATTGCCAATCAGAATCGCATCCTCAACAACCGGAGTTCGTTCGACGCTAAACTAACACTATAATTTTCAGAAGGTCTTTGAGTTGGCTTGTATGAATCGTGGGACTAATAATATAATCTGATCTAATAACGATTATAATTAATAATTTGCTTATCTTTATCGCTTAATTAGTAATAATTATATAATTATAATTGCTGAGTAACACTGGAAACGGATTATGTTAATGTTCCTATTATTAACTGAACTGATCATTCTCTGCGTTTTTGTGTAGATATTCAATCCTATTTGAATTACACTTATTATAAGTGACTTATACATCATTCAGAATATTATAAACGTGTACGAGTGAACGTTGTAATCAACTAACTTTTACTTTCAATATCTTCTCTCTCCACATTTATAGTTCTGTCTCTATTATTAAATTTTGATAAGACGTGTTAAATAACATAAAATCTATCTCATAGTATCCTTCCACCGAATATGTGTTCGATCAGGTTTTGGTTGTTAACGTTCAAGTTTGCGCTCTGGGGCCTCTTTTTCACTTGTTTTTCCTCTTGTTTTGGTTCGTAGTCGCTCGGCCTCGCCGGTCTGTAAACGAATTCCGTTTCTTTTTCTTCCGTTTTATTTTATTTAACAGTGTGTTCAATTTTATTTTTGGTGTGTTCAACGGGTTGTGATTTAATTTGAGAGGGTTGAGGTTGGGTGTCAGTGGGTGGGTCGGTGAGTTCGATTTGGGGCTCGATTTCGGTGAGGGCGGAGAAGCCGAGCTGTTTTTCGAGCTGTCTGAGCTGTTTTTCGATTATGTCCTTGCGCTGGTCCTTCACTGTAGTTTGAATTGGCTTCGAGCCGATGGAGGAGATAGTTGCGCGCTTGGAATTGAATAAATTTGTTTGAATGTGAGAGGCCTTCTTCGACGAATTTTACAGAGAATACTGCAACCCATTCACAAAACTCGTATTCTGCAACTACACCTAGTGCTAAATCATTGACCTGTGCGCAACAGGCTAACCAGGAGTCGGAACCTTGTTCCTACCCATCTAAACATTCTAAGGCATGTTATAAAACACACGCAATGGCTACGCCTCACTCTGTACTTACTTCTGTGTGAGACCAAACAAATTCATATTTTTTTACGCGGAGTGAAATAAAAAGAATTCTTCAATTTATACAATACAAATAAACTAGATAAGTTTGGGAGCGGAGATTAATAAAATATGATTTAACTTCTGTTAGGTCTATATGCCGCGTAACAAATTCCAGGATACGGAAAATAAGTAGTTAAAATAGCTAATGATATGTTATCTATAGATCGTATCAATAAACAATAAAATATTACCATTTTAGTATTTCATGCAATGTGGTGTCCAGATTGTAGACGTAATGTACCAATGATTAACACAGTGTTAGGACTTTTGAGTGATTCAGTCAAAGTGCAAGATATAGCAGTTGATTACTAAAAAGTTGATAAATTCGGATTAGCTCAAAAATATATGGTCAAAAATATTCCAACGGTTGTTGTCCTACAAAATAAAAAGGAGATGGGCAGAATAATAGAAAATCCTTCCGTTTCATGGGAAACTGATATTGGTGACATGATGAAATGATACTAAGATTATATAATTAGAATTATAATATATAAAATACTCACTGTTATCACAAATCATTTTTATAAATTGAATGAATTTCGTTATTCATTGTCATTATTCAACCTAAAACGGTTCAAAATCTTCTGAATCACTAAAAGTAATAAAATTTATGTTTTAAATGTAGTTAAACTTTTTAACTTTAATTTTTGTATCTGAATTTCGATCCCAAAACACTTCAGTAGTATTATTGTCTAACTCATTAATTGTTTACGATTCTGTGTGGACATAATTGAAAGAAGATGAAGAGCATTCATCTATATCGAACATCTCAGGTAATTTGTCTATGATTGGACGTAGCTATTTAAGTTTCTAAGGTAATTAATGTAACATGATTTAAGAGTGGAAATATATATTGAATAGTACAAATACCTATTAGTGATATTTAGTGTAATGAATCATTATAGGTACATGAGTATATCTTTTTAGATTCATTGCAAGTTTCAAATCTCAAATCAAACTCTGAATAAATACAGGTGATTGAACGATGAAAAAAACAACTACATGTATTTATTGATTCAATTACTTGTAGTTAAGTAGAATCACACCTATCTTACAAAATATACATAGAGTTATCTAAATTTCTCTGTCATTAAGATTCTTCATTATTAATTTCAAATCTCTTTATTATTAACATTTTGGTGGTATTTTGGGCTTGGATAAGCCGACAAGTAGCATCGTTCAGCCTTGACATACCATCATTATAATGCTATTTCCTCGACGTATAGTGATTTACCATCTCACACTCCAGAAATTGAATTTTGATTAAATGCCATTTTGAGTGAAATAAAATATTTTAATTCCTCAGAAGCTGCCAAATAATAACTTAATAATTATAATGTAATTTAAAGCCATCTAGAAATTTTTGGCTACGAAATATATGGATGATAGCTGGTATTCTGTTAGTTTCAACCTGTAACTTGCTTGGCAAACTTGAGCCATAAATGAAGCCAGGAGGTATTGATTTAGTTTTATCCTACTAATTAATTCTTGTATTTGTTCCTTTCCTACAGTGACTTGGTCCAATTGAAATATAAATGAACTATTTAGAATCAATTGAGTTAGTAGAACTATTGAATATACGGTTACATGTGATGGCTAAAGTTACAGCAAGCAATACAGAGTGAATGAACTCCTGCAGAATTTCGTGAAAATCGTAAAATTTCAGATTATGCTGTTCAACTTGAACCAGTAGAAGGCATGGAAATTGTACAACAAGATGCATAAGGCAATATAGTTCCAATGCTGGAAAATAAGTAGTCCTAAATGGATGAAAAATTGATCTTTCTACAAGTGCTTGTCTGAACAAAATGAAGTTAGCTCAGTCAGTGATTCCACGTTTATGAAGAAGTTGTATCTAAGTTTATTTAAACTAGCAACCTCGAAGCTATGGAACAACATTAATATATTCTTCTGCATCAAAGTCAGGTTTTTGAGTTTCTCGTATTACAGATTGAAGCTGTATTTACTATTCTTGTGAGAGATTATTTTCGCAGCCACTATTATATATATTCATTTGCCGTTGCAAAGTTGTTTCAGGTAACTATTATTTAATCATGAAGTTCATTAAAATTTTAGTGAAAGTGAACCGACTTCAAAATTGTTCAGCTATTATAAATGGAATATCTGGTAAAGCTAAGAATTTGTTATTAGAAGAAGTTCATTGTTGCTAATTTCCAATAAATATTCATCTCCTCGAATTTACCATTACCATTTTCAAAGCTATAAAACTTAGATAAGTTATCTTCGACAACATTAATATTGTACTGATACTGTAAAAAGGACTTTACAGGTTCAAACTTTTCTCTCATAAGTCTCGATTAGATCGAGTGCTAAAATTAGAAATAGTAATATAAATGCAAAAGATAATATAATTAGTACAATAAATGATTGCACCCTGAGCCAAGGTATCTGAAACTGAAACAGAAACCTTTGCTATTGATTATTTTAAAAATTCCCGTGTCAAGCATCATCAACTTCATGGAGTGGAAAATTAATTTTTGGGTACGTTACCACCTATATGTGTACAATATAATGCAAGTACTCACAGGAAGCTCTCTTTGTAATTCGAGGGGCTCAACCCTCACTCTTAGTGTTAATTACAAATTAATTTATAAAGCAAAAAATCCATCTCACTGGAAGAGTTTCATCCTTTCACAAAACTTCTTTTCAACTTCTGGATCATATTTTGACAAGCATTTAACGTTCCATTTAAACGCTTCTTCTCTCAGTTTCTCCTTTTCTTCAGCGTTCGGGTTGAAAGCTGCTTCAAACCCGAAGTTGGTGATCATTAAAATGTCAACCGGTTCAAGGTTCAGTTTTTGGGTCATCAGTTCGAGCTCAGAGGCCACTGAGCACCTTGAGATCATCGCGTTGTCGGTGTTCAAAGTGACTTTGATACCGAAATCGAGGTACTTCTTCAGTGGGTAGTCTTCCAAGGTCTTGGAGATACCTTGGACGTTGGTTTGGGTGTTGGAGGTGGGGCACATCTCAAGGTAGATCTTTCTGTCGCGGAGGAGCTCCATAACCTCGGTGGACTCGAAGCTGCGCACACCGTGGCCAACACGGGTAGCGCGACCAACGAGAACGGCAGATTTAACGGCCTCAGCACCAGCGGCTTCGCCGGCGTGCAAGGTGATTGGAACCTTAATCGTATCAGTCTGCTTTTGATAGTCGGTGAACTGGAACATGCACTCTGGACCAGCCTGATCGTAGGCAATTGGAACTGGGTACTATTAGTCGTAGAGGGCGAAAGTAGCCTGGGTAATCTCGGAATCTGGAGCAAATAACTTCATGGTGCAGATTATAATGATTACTGATACCTTGAACTGAACGGAAGCTTCCTTAGCGGCCTTGGCAACAATGTTCTGTACTTGCTACTGAGTTAAACCAGTAGAGGTGTGGAAAGCGGGAGCATAACGAAGCTCAATGTGCTTGATGTTAGACTTAGCAGCATTGGAGATGGTTTCGTTCACAACACGAATCAAATTCAACTCGGTTTGCATGCAGGCACCGGTAACGTCAAACGCTCTTAAATACTCCAAGAGATCCTTCATATCTGTTCTAGCATACACAATCTGACCCAAAAATTCTGGGGTTATTTTGCCTTGTTCAATGTCTTCCATCGTCCAGTGCTTTGTGACAATTTTTTGCTGATTTATTATGTCAACGCATGTTGACATCAGGATTGAACCATCGAGGTGGTTGTGCAAATCGGTTTTATATAATTCTTCAAAATTCATTAATTTTGAAAAGAAGTGAATTGAACACTAAATTCATATTTAAAAATATTATTGATAATATTGTGCCACTTCAAGAATTTCGTTAGTTATGATTTTTAGACATAATCCGATGAATACGGATAATGAAAATATAACAAATAAAAAGAAAACACACATTAAATTATAATCAAAATAAATGAATGACAAAAAGAAAATATATAATACTGAAATATGAATTAAAATGAATTTGCTATTAAAAAGAGCAATATTATCTTATCCAAAAACAAAAGTTTCAAAATATTTTAAAGTAATTATAAAAAATACAATAAGATAAAGAAAAATCTGATTTAAATGTACAATTAATGTAAAAACATACTTTCTACAAAAAAGATCTTAAATGTCTTTTAAAACCATAGTAAAAAACTAATTAAACCACTACACACATACGTAATATTATGTATATTATGTATATATGTTTACATTTCATACCATAAAATAAAGTAAAATAGTTACTTGATATTAAAAAAGATGTTAAATCACATATAGTAAATACATTAAAGCTGTTACATAAATGAGGAAGCAGAATCACTTAGATTGGAAAAAAGATGAAAACCATTTTAATTAACTGGAAATTCACTAACCACAAGAATTATTAAAATATATATTATTTTTACTTGGATATGGTAAAATAATTAGTATATATTTATATATTGCGTTTAGATGTATTGTTGGATTGTTGCTGTTGAGTGAGTCATGTTATTATATTTTTAGGAATGATTTTTCTATTTCTGTTCATATTTAAAGAATCATTAATATAATCAAGTCATTCTATTGCAAAGAAATAATATTTAATGTTATCCTACCTTGCACATCATATTCTTTCTTGTCCTTGTATCACATAAATATAATCTCATACTTCACTGATTAGTTTAAATTTTATCTTAGCTACGCAAAATGCTTTGTAACATCATTTACAGCTGGTCATCATTTATCTTCTGATGTTCACGAAGCACATGACCACGTTGTGCTTCATGACGTTTCTTCCCGTCTTCTCCAGAAACACCTGTGCGAGCGCCGCCGGTTTTTCGTTCGGGTGCTCGGCGTTGAGCTTCTCGATCAGCACCTTGTCTTCCTTGGAGATCTGGGTGTCGAAGAGCGCCTTCTCGAAGGAGGTGTGGTAGAAGTCGTAGAGCTGCTTCTTGGTCTTCGAGGGCACGACCACCGCCATTTTGTTCCAGAACTGCTGGTTGTTGTCGTTTTCTACAGTTTCGTTCACCAAGAGGCACAGGTCTCTATCAGAAACGCTGTCGGCGACTTGGACGCCGAAGTTCCTGACCACTTGGATCAACGCGCTTTTAACGAGGCTAGAGGTATTCTATACTTTTAGTGTGACCTGTTTGTTTGCTCTCTGTCTCGGAGCTTCGGAGCTGTCGGAGGAATCTTGCGAAATGCTTTGCTGCAGGCTCGAGCAGTACTCCTGGATGTGCCTCACCTCGCACGAGTGGATCTGGGACATGATGCTCCAGAACTCGTGCAGCTCGTCTTGGCTGAGTTCTTCCATCATTCGGAAGATCTCGCCGACGTGGGCGGTGTTGGAGTCGGATCCGGAGTAGGCGTACCTAAGAGACTGGATCGTGGGCAGGGCGCTTAGCTGGAACTGGACTGGATGTAAGTTGAGGACCGAATGTGTTTCCATTTGTTTGATGGTGTGGAGAATAGTACATCTTCTCAAAAAGTGATGGCTACATGTCTATATCTAAACTAATCCATTTTAGAACGGATTCAACTTTAAGAACATTTGTTCTTATTTAGTATGCGTATTTTTTGATAATTACTTAACTATTACACCTATGACCGAGAACTATCGTAATTATGTAAATAGTGTGAATTATGGCATGTATTTGATTTACTAATTTTTCATAAATTTGTTCTTACTATCTCCATTTATAGTTATATATAATATTCGATATTAAATGTAATAATTTGATATATAGTAAATATAATCAACAATTAACATCAATATACCGTTATTATAAGATATATTTATCATATATTTATATAATTTACGTAAAATTTCAAGTGGAAAACATAACAGCTCTAATACTTATAAATTTATACATTTGATTTACTTCAGAAATGTTCAATATTTATATATTTAGCATTTGCCTAAATAGTACAAAATATACTCTTAAACTTTCCACTTTTTAGTATATGTAAAACCCCAAAAGGATTAATTGTTAAAAGCCGCTAGCTAAAATAAATATCAAGCCACCACTTAAAAAACCAAAATTAATTACAAATTGTGGGGTTTTTGATATTAAAGAATGTTCAGATGAGCCAACACTCATACCCATATAACATCAGCTATAAGATGGTTAATAACAGAAGTGCTATGCAGATCATGACATGTCATATGAGTTATTGTGGGATTTGGAATCACGTAGCTGCGTTAAAATGAAATCTACCACGAAAAATAACAGCATTAATTACATTGAAGAAATTGTTATATAAATCTTTGACGAATCTTCGGAAAGTGCTTTCGATATGCTAAAGTTGTTCGCCGACATTGGTATTTGAGGGTGTTTATAATTATAATTTAATATTTTGCTGTTGCATCAAATGAAATCACTCTTTAAAATAGTCCGACAAACAATCTAATCCTTCGTTCAAAATTATTTAAAATATAAGATGCACTGTTAATATAAATAAGTTACATAAAGTATATTTATATCTCGCTTCCTCAAGATAGCACAAACAGATTTCATGAAACTTTCAAAAGCAAAACACATGCTCTCGCACGCCCGCGCTCTACCTTCAAAACGGGCCCGCTACAATTTATGTTTACTCAGTAAATACCATCACTGAGTTTTGCGAACCAGTATTATGGAATCCGCGAACTTAAATATAATTATCTAATTATATACTTTGAGATGAGAAATGAAGTCAACCTCTTCAACTAACTCGATTTTATGGTGATGCCAACGATTAACTTCGGAGAAAGGCACTACGCAAGTCAGTTGTAAGTTATATATTTTAAGTCAAATTCGAGAAACGATAATACTTTATGTTTTATGAAGTTAGGTAAATCAAATATGCGGTCACTAAATAATGCGAGCATTTATCGCTAATATTTAGCGTCGTTGATGGATATGTGCCTCCATTTGTTATTGATTCGGACATGTAGAATGATTTATCTATTTCTGTTCATATTTAAAGAATCATTAATATAATTAAGTCATTCAATTGCAAAGAAATAATATTTAATGTTATCCTACCTTGCACATCATATTCTTTCTTGTCCTTGTATCACATAAATATAATCTCATACTTCACTGATTAGTTTAAATTTTATCTTAGCTACGCAAAATGCTTTGTAACATCATTTACAGCTGGTCATCATTTATCTTCTGATGTTCACGAAGCACATGACCACGTTGTGCTTCATGACGTTTCTTCCCGTCTTCTCCAGAAACACCTGTGCGAGCGCCGCCGGTTTTTCGTTCGGGTGCTCGGCGTTGAGCTTCTCGATCAGCACCTTGTCTTCCTTGGAGATCTGGGTGTCGAAGAGCGCCTTCTCGAACGAGGTGTGGTAGAGGTCGTAGAGCTGCTTCTTGGTCTTCGAGGGCACGACCACCGCCATTTTGTTCCAGAACTGCTGGTTGTTGTCGTTTTCTACAGTTTCGTTCACCAAGAGGCACAGGTCTCTATCAGAAACGCTGTCGGCGACTTGGACGCCGAAGTTCCTGACCACTTGGATCAACGCGCTTTTAACGAGGCTAGAGGTATTCTATACTTTTAGTGTGACCTGTTTGTTTGCTCTCTGTCTCGGAGCTTCGGAGCTGTCGGAGGAATCTTGCGAAATGCTTTGCTGCAGGCTCGAGCAGTACTCCTGGATGTGCCTCACCTCGCACGAGTGGATCTGGGACATGATGCTCCAGAACTCGTGCAGCTCGTCTTGGCTGAGTTCTTCCATCATTCGGAAGATCTCGCCGACGTGGGCGGTGTTGGAGTCGGATCCGGAGTAGGCGTACCTAAGAGACTGGATCGTGGGCAGGGCGCTTAGCTGGAACTGGACTGGATGTAAGTTGAGGACCGAATGTGTTTCCATTTGTTTGATGGTGTGGAGAATAGTACATCTTCTCAAAAAGTGATGGCTACATGTCTATATCTAAACTAATCCATTTTAGAACGGATTCAACTTTAAGAACATTTGTTCTTATTTAGTATGCGTATTTTTTGTAATTACTTAACTATTACACCTATGACCGAGAACTATCGTAATTATGTAAATAGTGTGAATTATGGCATGTATTTGATTTACTAATTTTTCATAAATTTGTTCTTACTATCTCCATTTATAGTTATATATAATATTCGATATTAAATGTAATAATTTGATATATAGTAAATATAATCAACAATTAACATCAATATACCGTTATTATAAGATATATTTATCATATATTTATATAATTTACGTAAAATTTCAAGTGGAAAACATAACAGCTCTAATACTTATAAATTTATACATTTGATTTACTTCAGAAATGTTCAATATTTATATATTTAGCATTTGCCTAAATAGTACAAAATATACTCTTAAACTTTCCACTTTTTAGTATATGTAAAACCCCAAAAGGATTAATTGTTAAAAGCCGCTAGCTAAAATAAATATCAAGCCACCACTTAAAAAACCAAAATTAATTACAAATTGTGGGGTTTTTGATATTAAAGAATGTTCAGATGAGCCAACACTCATACCCATATAACATCAGCTATAAGATGGTTAATAACAGAAGTGCTATGCAGATCATGACATGTCATATGAGTTATTGTGGGATTTGGAATCACGTAGCTGCGTTAAAATGAAATCTACCACGAAAAATAACAGCATTAATTACATTGAAGAAATTGTTATATAAATCTTTGACGAATCTTCGGAAAGTGCTTTCGATATGCTAAAGTTGTTCGCCGACATTGGTATTTGAGGGTGTTTATAATTATAATTTAATATTTTGCTGTTGCATCAAATGAAATCACTCTTTAAAATAGTCCGACAAACAATCTAATCCTTCGTTCAAAATTATTTAAAATATAAGATGCACTGTTAATATAAATAAGTTACATAAAGTATATTTATATCTCGCTTCCTCAAGATAGCACAAACAGATTTCATGAAACTTTCAAAAGCAAAACACATGCTCTCGCACGCCCGCGCTCTACCTTCAAAACGGGCCCGCTACAATTTATGTTTACTCAGTAAATACCCTCACTGAGTTTTGCGAACCAGTATTATGGAATCCGCGAACTTAAATATAATTATCTAATTATATACTTTGAGATGAGAAATGAAGTCAACCTCTTCAACTAACTCGATTTTATGGTGATGCCAACGATTAACTTCGGAGAAAGGCACTACGCAAGTCAGTTGTAAGTTATATATTTTAAGTCAAATTCGAGAAACGATAATACTTTATGTTTTATGAAGTTAGGTAAATCAAATATGCCGTCACTAAATAATGCGAGCATTTATCGCTAATATTTAGCGTCGTTGATGGATATGTGCCTCCATTTGTTATTGATTCGGACATGTAGAATGATTTATCTATTTCAGTTCATATTTAAAGAATCATTAATATAATTAAGTCATTCAATTGCAAAGAAATAATATTTAATGTTATCCTACCTTGCACATCATATTCTTTCTTGTCCTTGTATCACATAAATATAATCTCATACTTCACTGATTAGTTTAAATTTTATCTTAGCTACGCAAAATGCTTTGTAACATCATTTACAGCTGGTCATCATTTATCTTCTGATGTTCACGAAGCACATGACCACGTTGTGCTTCATGACGTTTCTTCCCGTCTTCTCCAGAAACACCTGTGCGAGCGCCGCCGGTTTTTCGTTCGGGTGCTCGGCGTTGAGCTTCTCGATCAGCACCTTGTCTTCCTTGGAGATCTGGGTGTCGAAGAGCGCCTTCTCGAAGGAGGTGTGGTAGAAGTCGTAGAGCTGCTTCTTGGTCTTCGAGGGCACGACCACCGCCATTTTGTTCCAGAACTGCTGGTTGTTGTCGTTTTCTACAGTTTCGTTCACCAAGAGGCACAGGTCTCTATCAGAAACGCTGTCGGCGACTTGGACGCCGAAGTTCCTGACCACTTGGATCAACGCGCTTTTAACGAGGCTAGAGGTATTCTATACTTTTAGTGTGACCTGTTTGTTTGCTCTCTGTCTCGGAGCTTCGGAGCTGTCGGAGGAATCTTGCGAAATGCTTTGCTGCAGGCTCGAGCAGTACTCCTGGATGTGCCTCACCTCGCACGAGTGGATCTGGGACATGATGCTCCAGAACTCGTGCAGCTCGTCTTGGCTGAGTTCTTCCATCATTCGGAAGATCTCGCCGACGTGGGCGATGTTGGAGTCGGATCCGGAGTAGGCGTACCTAAGAGACTGGATCGTGGGCAGGGCGCTTAGCTGGAACTGGACTGGATGTAAGTTGAGGACCGAATGTGTTTCCATTTGTTTGATGGTGTGGAGAATAGTACATCTTCTCAAAAAGTGATGGCTACATGTCTATATCTAAACTAATCCATTTTAGAACGGATTCAACTTTAAGAACATTTGTTCTTATTTAGTATGCGTATTTTTTGATAATTACTTAACTATTACACCTATGACCGAGAACTATCGTAATTATGTAAATAGTGTGAATTATGGCATGTATTTGATTTACTAATTTTTCATAAATTTGTTCTTACTATCTCCATTTATAGTTATATATAATATTCGATATTAAATGTAATAATTTGATATATAGTAAATATAATCAACAATTAACATCAATATACCGTTATTATAAGATATATTTATCATATATTTATATAATTTACGTAAAATTTCAAGTGGAAAACATAACAGCTCTAATACTTATAAATTTATACATTTGATTTACTTCAGAAATGTTCAATATTTATATATTTAGCATTTGCCTAAATAGTACAAAATATACTCTTAAACTTTCCACTTTTTAGTATATGTAAAACCCCAAAAGGATTAATTGTTAAAAGCCGCTAGCTAAAATAAATATCAAGCCACCACTTAAAAAACCAAAATTAATTACAAATTGTGGGGTTTTTGATATTAAAGAATGTTCAGATGAGCCAACACTCATACCCATATAACATCAGCTATAAGATGGTTAATAACAGAAGTGCTATGCAGATCATGACATGTCATATGAGTTATTGTGGGATTTGGAATCACGTAGCTGCGTTAAAATGAAATCTACCACGAAAAATAACAGCATTAATTACATTGAAGAAATTGTTATATAAATCTTTGACGAATCTTCGGAAAGTGCTTTCGATATGCTAAAGTTGTTCGCCGACATTGGTATTTGAGGGTGTTTATAATTATAATTTAATATTTTGCTGTTGCATCAAATGAAATCACTCTTTAAAATAGTCCGACAAACAATCTAATCCTTCGTTCAAAATTATTTAAAATATAAGATGCACTGTTAATATAAATAAGTTACATAAAGTATATTTATATCTCGCTTCCTCAAGATAGCACAAACAGATTTCATGAAACTTTCAAAAGCAAAACACATGCTCTCGCACGCCCGCGCTCTACCTTCAAAACGGGCCCGCTACAATTTATGTTTACTCAGTAAATACCCTCACTGAGTTTTGCGAACCAGTATTATGGAATCCGCGAACTTAAATATAATTATCTAATTATATACTTTGAGATGAGAAATGAAGTCAACCTCTTCAACTAACTCGATTTTATGGTGATGCCAACGATTAACTTCGGAGAAAGGCACTACGCAAGTCAGTTGTAAGTTATATATTTTAAGTCAAATTCGAGAAACGATAATACTTTATGTTTTATGAAGTTAGGTAAATCAAATATGCGGTCACTAAATAATGCGAGCATTTATCGCTAATATTTAGCGTCGTTGATGGATATGTGCCTCCATTTGTTATTGATTCGGACATGTAGAATGATTTATCTATTTCAGTTCATATTTAAAGAATCATTAATATAATTAAGTCATTCAATTGCAAAGAAATAATATTTAATGTTATCCTACCTTGCACATCATATTCTTTCTTGTCCTTGTATCACATAAATATAATCTCATACTTCACTGATTAGTTTAAATTTTATCTTAGCTACGCAAAATGCTTTGTAACATCATTTACAGCTGGTCATCATTTATCTTCTGATGTTCACGAAGCACATGACCACGTTGTGCTTCATGACGTTTCTTCCCGTCTTCTCCAGAAACACCTGTGCGAGCGCCGCCGGTTTTTCGTTCGGGTGCTCGGCGTTGAGCTTCTCGATCAGCACCTTGTCTTCCTTGGAGATCTGGGTGTCGAAGAGCGCCTTCTCGAAGGAGGTGTGGTAGAAGTCGTAGAGCTGCTTCTTGGTCTTCGAGGGCACGACCACCGCCATTTTGTTCCAGAACTGCTGGTTGTTGTCGTTTTCTACAGTTTCGTTCACCAAGAGGCACAGGTCTCTATCAGAAACGCTGTCGGCGACTTGGACGCCGAAGTTCCTGACCACTTGGATCAACGCGCTTTTAACGAGGCTAGAGGTATTCTATACTTTTAGTGTGACCTGTTTGTTTGCTCTCTGTCTCGGAGCTTCGGAGCTGTCGGAGGAATCTTGCGAAATGCTTTGCTGCAGGCTCGAGCAGTACTCCTGGATGTGCCTCACCTCGCACGAGTGGATCTGGGACATGATGCTCCAGAACTCGTGCAGCTCGTCTTGGCTGAGTTCTTCCATCATTCGGAAGATCTCGCCGACGTGGGCGGTGTTGGAGTCGGATCCGGAGTAGGCGTACCTAAGAGACTGGATCGTGGGCAGGGCGCTTAGCTGGAACTGGACTGGATGTAAGTTGAGGACCGAATGTGTTTCCATTTGTTTGATGGTGTGGAGAATAGTACATCTTCTCAAAAAGTGATGGCTACATGTCTATATCTAAACTAATCCATTTTAGAACGGATTCAACTTTAAGAACATTTGTTCTTATTTAGTATGCGTATTTTTTGATAATTACATAACAATTATGCTTGTAATCGAAAATAATAGAAATAACCAATTATGAATTGTGTAAATATCGGCGTATATATGCAAGTATTATGTATTTGATTTGCTTGATTCATATAAATTTACTCTGATCTTCATCTATTGTAATTTAATATAAATGTTTGAATAAATTCGGTATAATGATTCAATATACAATATACAATGTACAAAGTTACTTATACAATTCAAATATATTAAATAATATAACTATTCAGTACAACTACATTATTTGCTATATTATAATCCTTTTAATGTAATAAGTACACACACAAATTTTATCAAATTAACTCAATATTTACAATTTTACTTGTAATAAAATATCACTCTAATTATTACAACAATATGTTGAATGAAAGTTGAATGAAGCTGAGAAAACTGTATTTTGCGATGAGCGAAAAATAATTAAAAATAATTAAGTTTAAACCACGTTTGAACACGTGCTGAGTAATATCTGAGTAATAATATCTTTATTACATTGAGTCATTACATTAGGGTCAAGAATAAACTCTTCCATGAAACAAACAAGTTATACAGCAGTGAACAATAACTATCTGTTGAACTCAGAAAATCATATCTCTGAAGTCAACGTCAAATCATCAACTGGTGATAGTGTGTATCAAAGCAGGCGCGATTTGAATGAATTTAGTAATAAATACTATCTTACACGTACATTAGTGATGTTTGAACTCTATTTCCTATCAAATTTCCTTTTATTAACAATAAAATATGCCAGTTTTCCAATTGGTGATACTTGAGCATTGCCAAAGATGTCGTGCTTGGATCCTGGTACCTGAATCATTGATGAAATGAAACAACACACAATTTTATTTCAAGAATGTGGTTCAACTCAGTACTTCAATGAATAGCAGCAGGGCTGTGAAATCCTGATGAATTTGACAGAGTTATATATAGTTACATTAGCAGTCAAACTTACTGAGAATATAGAAATTTAACTGAAAATGTGGTGTTTTCAGCTAAATAGCATGAAACAAACATCTTTGTGTTTACGATAAAAATTTTTAAACTCAAATATTCGTTTCAAAAGAAAAATTCAAATAACCATAATAATAATATAAAGATTACTCCATAAAAATATACTTCACTTCCTGTGAACGCTCAAAATAAACGAAAGTTCGAACTTGAACCGAAATGCGAGCGTTTGAAAACGAAACTGCTTTGAAAATAGTTTTTAACTTTTCAAAGCTAAAATCAAAACGAATAAAATGGTATTTTTGCGATAATTTAATACATTTAACCATTATTTTTAGCATATTTGAGAGAAAAGTTGTTTAAAAGCGAGTAGTCTTTACGTGGGGTCAGTACTAATATTCATTAAAATCAAATGTTGTTTGTACACTTAACATCAGGCCATATATTATTAGTGATTAAAATTAAAGAAAATAGTATTTTCCACTTCCGAATATTTTTCTGTATTTAACTGCGCTGTGCATCTCAAATTTAAATTATATAAATAATTCACAATAATTCACTGAAAATATGGATTACTTTCTAACTACTGATATTATAACTTATAAGAGAGTATTGTCTTATAAGTTTTAACGTATTAAAATATACCACATTCATAGGCAGTAGCTCGCTATCACCTTCTATATATAACTTAAATATTAATATTTAAAGTTACATTACTATATGATTCAACATAATTCGGAAAACATATCTTTACAAATATTGATAATATACACAAATATTAAGAAAGGATAACGGCTTCCACTTTTAATATGCCAAATAAAAGAATGATTCGTAATTGTAACAAGCCCTTGACTAAAGTAAATGGTAACTTATAAGTAACTAATAATAGAATAAAGTAGTATACAAATAATGATATGTTTGCTATTAAAGAGTGTTTAGAAGAATCAGCCTACATTACCTAATGCTAATAATCTCTAATGTAAGACAATCAACTATATGAGTAGTCTTCGAGTTGTAGTGAGTCTTGTGAGTTATTATGGGACTTATACTCACGAAAAGATGTAAAATTTTAATATATATAGAAAAATAGCAGCTTTAATCACATAGTAGAAATCATTATATAGACTTTTGATAACTCTTCGGAAAGTGCTTTCGATGTGCTACAGTTGTTCACCGACATTGGTATTTGATGGTGTTTATAATTACTATTTAATCATTAAATATATTTTTTGAATGAAATCACTCTCTATAAAAGTCCATCAAACAATCTAATCCTTAATCTATCTAAATATTTGAACTGGGGTCCTTGTAGCTTTCTGAGTTAGTGCGATCGTCATTATTTGCTTTTGTTATCTTGTAATTGATGTTTTCTTCGAAGAAGCGCTTTAGGTCTGGAACGGCCGCGTTCAAGTAATATGACATTTAGATCCAAAAGCTATTTTGTGTTCTGTTTGGAAGAATGGAGATGAGTCGTGGAATCTCGAGCACGTTCACTTCGTTAAGAAGGGTGCTCGCCATTTCAAGGAACATCTGAAGAGAAACTGGGGAATTCACTAGTTTGAACTTCATTTAGGAGTGATGAAGAGTTATCTTGTGCACGGGACACGAATGCACGTGCTTATTCTATTCCATGTTTTAAACAAATAATTCCATATAATATTTGGCTAATCTATAATAATATTTTCACGAAACTGGGAGTCTACAACAATTTATAAAAATAATAAACGAAAGTGACACTAATATGTATCATATTTCATGTCATATTTCATGTGCACTTATATCAATATACTACTTCAGGTACATATCAGTTCATAATGATATGCTAACGTAATATTTAATAAATATTTACATTACCACTTTACTATTCATATACCAGTACATTATATGTAATCTGCCACATGTAATCACTTTAAAAGACGCCTTTAGGTTATTTGTTACCTTAAATTATCAAAGAATTTCGTAATATTATATTAGTCATAAATAACATAAATAACTGCGCATATTCAACTATTATATGTATTTCAACTCTTGCATACAAATTACAGATGGTATTAGTATATAGCTATATAACACCTAGTGTTGTTTTAAGCATTATTTGTTTAAAGCATTTTTAAGCAGTTGTTTTAAATTTAGTTCTAATACATATATACTAAAGCCAACCAATAGACGATAAGAATCAACAAAAGACGCTGTAGCGCGATAGAGACGATGATAAGCTGTAGCGCCACATTTGTGTTGACGCGCTAGCTTTGGAGTGGAATATATAAATAACAGCGGAATATATGTACATATATAGAATCAACGATTAAATGTCTAAATTTACATGTATTTGTATCCTTTTATATAATAGTTGATTCGTATATATTTCTAAATCTGAAGAATGTAGTATGATGTATTATATAACTTATAAATATTATATTTATCATTCGGCTATACTTTTGGAGGATCTTTTCTAAGTCCTTGCTGTCATTGATTAGATTTCTATCGTACTATTGCAAAAACAATTGTGTGGAGTGTTCATTTATTTTTTATTTCTCAAAAATATAATTATATACATCACACTTCAATACAAAACAATTAACTATCGACCAAATCTCATCGTGATAACATAATATCACGCTGAAAATGGCCAAAGTACGCTAGAATCGTGGACGATGGTTGACTTTAATATATACTATTTAATAAAACAAAATCGAGGTTGAGGAGCATGACAAAAGGCGAAGCCCAAGGCAACACTGGATCGGATGGATTCGAAGTAACCTTAAAAGATAACCTTAAAAGAATAGCTGAAAAAATAGATGAATTTTCGAGTTTGAAGTTCATTTTGGAATGGGATTCATAATCAGGTCTAATATAAGACTTTACCTCATTATAAGAACGATTTGAATCATACTATATGATTGCATCTTTAATATATGATACACATGAATTTTAAAGTTTATTAATTTTGAACATTGATTATTGATGCCTAATATTGATTCCTAGTTATTATACTATTGTGATAATATAAATATGTAATGAATTTAAGTAATGCAATTAATTATATTGTAACATAAATTCCGATCTATATGTTTTGCTATATCTGTATATCCACTCACTAAACTTTCGTTAATGCTTGTGCAGTCTTCAAAAATCACCTAAAATTTCATTCTTACCATCTTATCGGGATGCTTTATTGGTGCAACTGAGAATATTGCATGATAACTTACGATTATTAAAAATATTAAATTATTAACAAAAAACGAGTAATTTTCACTTCATTAATGAAAAATCAATAACTAGAAAATTTAATAATAGCTGATACAATATTTGCATTAAAATAATTAGATTATTCTTAATTTAATAAAACAGATATTTAAATAAAAAATGAGTTTAAATAGAAGGTCAGACTAGTAGATGAAAAAGCAAACCCATAAACATTTATATTAGAACAATAGAAACTTTATGAAGAAGTCACCAAGTTTTGCGGATAACTTACTGACAATAAGTTATTTATGTTAATTCTTAAACTTATCAAATAATTGAAACCTGTTAAAGATTCTTAACTTAATATTTCAATAAATAAGCTAACAACGAATTAAAAACTTTATGATATAACATATTACACTGAAATAGTACAATAAGTAAGTAGTTTGAAGTAAATTATTTAAAACCTGAAACAAGAGATTCAAAGTGATAAACTAACTATTGTAGACGAGAAAAGTGTATGCAAAAGTATTAAGTTTCTATTTGATAAAAGCAGGGACAAATAATCTGAGGTATAAATATCATAATAAGATGACCATGAAATATAGATTGATTAATTGAAATTGTAAATAGTGCAACAATCCTAATAGCTTGAAGAAAATATCAATCAAAATAAGTTATTTGTTGAATAACTACAACAATAACACAATGAGAGATTATAAAAGTTACAATCATAATTACAATAAAGTTCTTCATAAATTAGCACGAATAATACTGAAAAGTTGGTTTAAACTATATAACAACTGTAACAAGACATAATAAAGCTTAGACTGTAAAATTAAGATTTACAGGACGATCATAACACCTAGAAGTCTAATTATAGCAATGAATTGAAATAGTAATAACATAAGTATCAAGAGAATATATAGGAGCTTCGGATGTCTAATGCGGAATAATAATTCAAGTACGAATAGTAAATAAAGCTCTTATAGCAAGAAGTTAATAAGTTGAAAGAAAGTGATTTCGGATCCAGTTTTAACCGAGATTTCTCATCTAATAATCTGATTCAGTCTCAATCAAATCAGTAAATATAATAAGATCAATTAATTTAGCAGCTTTAAATGGAGATCAAGCAACTAAAGCTGCTAAATACTCAATTAGAACAGAAACAGGACGTATCTGTTATATTTTCTGAGCAAGACTAACCTGATTTGAAATCTGAGCTTATCTAATCTCAAATAGAAAATACTAAAGTCAACAGCGAATTGAACAGACTAAAACAGTAAATACTCGACCTTAACAACAAATTATATCTAGAGCAGGCCAAACATCAGATTCAGCTGAATCAAATGAACGTCCAGAGCGAGAAATTCGTTCACCTAATTCAGGACGCTCTCAAGTAGCAAATAAGTTGCTAAAACTGCGAATACACTATTTAAGAACTTAAAAACGCACAGAATCAAATCACGTCCTTGTAGTTATCTAAAAACGAACTATACGAAGCACTCATTAAAGCGCAGAACTTAATTTAAACGCAAAAACGGGAGTTCGAAACCACGAAAAGAACACTCCAAAGATCTCTAACCAGTATTGAGCAGTTGTAAAAAGAAACCTCCGAATTAAACTCCGAATCGAATAAACTATCTACGTTCACATCCAACGTACTAATGAAATTCAATTCACTCGCTCAAATCACACAATCGTAGTTTGAACCAAAAGAATAAAAATATTCATTCCAAGAAAGGGAACAAATAATGACCTCTCAAACTGAAACTTATAATGAGAATTTGTCGCAATAACTCATTGAAATGCAAGTGAAGCTGCAGAAGCAATTGTAAACGAACTTCACACTGCTGAAAACGGACCTCTCACAATAAAATATAATTCAGAATAAGAATATATTACAAAATTTTGATAACATAAACTCAAAACTGGCTAAAATTGACAAATAAACAGATCAAAAAGGATAAAACGCAGTGGTTTCGGATCTGAACAACTAATTACTGATCGCACAAGCAGAAGCTGAAGATCTTAAAAATAAAAATCAATAACTGCTAAATATTATTAGGGAAAATAAGTGAGTATATATTATAAAAAGTGATGTAGTTGTTAACTTTAAGTATAATAGCTGATGCCATAATTATATCAAACCTTATACCATATTATACGTTTTTCCAATACTTTGACTATGATACAGGTTAAACACTTAGTAAACTTGACCAACTTATTCTTTTAAAATATTATAATATCAATTAATGATTATAATAATTATAAATATTATAACTGTCTTATAACAATATAACAAATATGTTAATAAATCTGATTATATACACATGTAATTTATTTTCATTTAAGCATTATTAGATAAAAATAGGCTATTAAAAATCAGTATTTAAAATTTAGTGTATAATTGGGATTTAGATTACATCTAATATAGTATTGAAAAGTGACATTAATAATTATTAATTGATAATTAAACTATTGATAATGAAATGTTTTTGAAACCAAAAGCAAATCAAATATGTATGTTGTATTGTTATAACATCATATCTTAGATATGCATGGTTGCTCTTAATATCGTGTGATAATTAAGTTAATTTTTTGTATTAAAATATAAACTCATACAAATTTGAATCTGCCCAAAATAGAAGTTTTTGATATATACTGATAACTATTTTTAAGGGGCAATGACTCTTTCCCACATCAGAAGCAAATGGAAGCACAATCTCCTTTCTACTTACACCCAGTTCAGTTCCAGCTAAGCGCCCTGCCAACGATCCAGTCTCTTAGGTACGCCTACTCCGGATCCGACTCGAACACCGCCCACGTCGGCGAGATCTTCCGAATGATGGAAGAACTCAGCCAAGACGAGCTGCACGAGTTCTGGAGCATCATGTCCCAGATCCACTCGTGCGAGGTGAGACACATCCAGAAGTACTGCTCGAGCCTGCAGCAAAGCATTTCGCAAGATTCCTCCGACAGCTAAGAAGCTCCGAGACAGAGATCTAAGAGACTCGTGACCTAAAATGTTCTAAAGACCTAAAGCATAGTCAAAAGCGCCTTGATCCAAGTGGTCAGGAACTTCGGCGTCCAAGTCGCCGACAACGTTTCTGACAGAGACCTGTGCCTCTTGGTGAACGAAACTGTAGAAAACGACAACAACCAGCAGTTCTGGAACAAAATGGCGGTGGTCGTTCCCTCGAAGACCAAGAAGCAGCTCTACGACTTCTACCACACCTCGTTCGAGAAGGCGCTCTTCGACACCCAGATCTCCAAGGAAGACAAGGTGCTGATAGAGAAGCTCAACGCCGAGCACCCGAACGAAAAGCCGGCGGCACTCGCACAGGTGTTTCTGGAGAAGACAGGAAGAAACGTCATGAAGCACAACGTGGTCATGTGCTTCGTGAACATCAGAAGATACGCATTGAAAAGCTAAAAGTGATTATTGTATATAACTAATTGTGAACTAAAATAGCAGTTTAATCTATAATTTAGAATAATAATAGGTTGATGTGATTATATACACAAACGAAATTTCTAAATGAATGTGAGTACATAACAAATATATGAATATTATAAGATAGATATATTAGTTAATTTTAGCGAATATAATTTATATGTGAGGAAAAAAATGTAGTAATAGATCATATTAAAAGTAGACATCATTAATGCATAACAAATTATAACATTTTAACAAAAGCATTATATTGTAATCTATTTCCAGTTTGATATGGCTCACGTGCAACCATATAATTAATTATCTGCGATTTAATAACTTGTAGAAATAAATTCAATTGTTCATCAAGTAATTACTGTGTTACAAGTTTAAAGTTTCAGTTAAACCATCATTATGGTGTGGAATTTTTTAATATTCGTTAGTTGATGCAATATAACGCAGTAAATTAGAAATAAATTGGAAATATTGTGTTGAAATTTGACAAATATGACGAAGTTTATACAATTTATAAAGGATGATGCTAAAACTTATTCTACGTATATAGTTAAATTACTTTATAAACTATACTCACTCTGAGTATAATAACCAACTCAAGTGGGATTTAGTTTAAATGAGTATGAATATTTCAAATGCACGCGAATACACAACAAATCAAAACAAAAATGTATGATAACAAGGAAATGACAATATTACATTAAATAAATAATTTATAATATCAAGCCACACCAATGAGAAATTGCTTTAAGACATTGAATAAGAAACATAAGCCGATTCATATTTAAATGATGTATAGTTAGAAAACTTCATTTGAAGACTCTAGATAAATTAGAACTAAATTGCCATCTTTATCTTCATACATACTAGAGGTTGATCATACGCCACCAGAATATTCAGATATCAATAGATCACAATGAAATATATTTTTCGCTATTAAGTTTCATTCAATATATAAAGTATTAATTTCACGGTCGATTTATTTTAAAATATATCGGATAACAATTTAATTCTCTATGATTTCAATTTAATAATAAATAATAGTCTAGTTGGAGTAATATAAAATAAGTAACTCTTTACTATGATTTATATTGTAAATTCCGAGAACCATCGCGTCTTCTGTGGCTCCTACAATTTTGCTATTTTGAACAACTTCTATGTCTACGTCTGGTTCTATCTCGCAGGTTTGGAACTGGAGGAGTTCTTCTGGAATAGATCTTTTCACCAGTTTACTTTGCACGTCTACTCTGTCTTGAACCGACTTGTCCAGGATTTTAACCTTGGATGCCAAGCCAGTTAGCGCGCACGAGAGCACATCGGCTGTGTTCAGCGAGTACTGCTGTCCGTCAAGCGTCACGGAGGCTACGGACGCCGACGCGCCGAGAAACGCGTCCGTCTGGGCAGCTCTGAGGGCGGTTACGATGCAGACTTGGTCCGACGGGAGTCCGGTGACGGTGAGCTGCGCGGCGTAGGTGGCCTGGATCTGGCTGGCGCTGAGCCCGATCATCTTGTTTTGGTTTCCGATGACCACGTCCTTGCTGATGATGGGCGCCGCGACGAACCCGGTCGACTTTCCGAAGTACTGCTCCGATTCGTTGAGGGCCTGGTTCTCGACCACGATCGAGTCGTACACCTTGTTGAACAGCTCGTTATAGTTATACATGCCGTTGTTCTTCTCATGCTGAGAAACCTGGTTTATATGCTAAACTGGCTTCCACTCCTCGGGCTCCAGGAGCACCATCGAAATCATGTCTTTCTCCAGCTCACACTATCTGGAACAAATCGAGTTTGGATACATATATTTTGAGATTTTTCATTTACACATGGATTAATACATTAAAATGAATTAAAATATACTAAACTAATGAAGCAATAATAATATACAGTGGCTTAACTTAAACACTTAGTAAGTTTACGTTCATATTATAACCCAATCTTTAAAAGCATATTCATGTAATTAATTAATCAACAATTGTATTTATCTTGTGAAAGTATAATAACAAATCAATTTGAATACGTGTTATTTCGTAAGGTTACATTGATTGATAAAAGAGCTTATGTGCAAATAAGAAAATTATAATTGTATTTAAAACGGAATTAATAAATAGGTAGAATCAAAGATTAAATAATATATATCAAACAATTGTAACTATTAAATAAAAATGTTAATTGGCTAAACATAATGAATAAATTCCTTATAAATTCAAATCAAAGACACATAACTCACATTTATGTCCATTGGGATTTACATAACTGATACTATTAGATATTGACTGTTCTAGTATATACGCGTTATTATCAAAGCATATTTATAAAATAAAAACAAACATTTCGTTGAATCCGTTATTAATTTAATCCATCAAAATCCAAAATAGGAATCTTTTGATATATTCATATATTATAAATTGTGAGAACATTGTTATTTATCGCCACACCAGAAGCAAATGGAAGCACAATCTCCTTTCTACTTACACCCAGTTCAGTTCCAGCTAAGCGCCCTGCCAACGATCCAGTCTCTTAGGTACGCCTACTCCGGATCCGACTCGAACACCGCCCACGTCGGCGAGATCTTCCGAATGATGGAAGAACTCAGCCAAGACGAGCTGCACGAGTTCTGGAGCATCATGTCCCAGATCCACTCGTGCGAGGTGAGACACATCCAGAAGTACTGCTCGAGCCTGCAGCAAAGCATTTCGCAAGATTCCTCCGACAGCTAAGAAGCTCCGAGACAGAGATCCAAGAGACTCGTGACCTAAAATGTTCTGAAGACCTAAAGCATAGTCAAAAGCGCCTTGATCCAAGTGGTCAGGAACTTCGGCGTCCAAGTCGCCGACAACGTTTCTGACAGAGACCTGTGCCTCTTGGTGAACGAAACTGTAGAAAACGACAACAACCAGCAGTTCTGGAACAAAATGGCGGTGGTCGTTCCCTCGAAGACCAAGAAGCAGCTCTACGACTTCTACCACACCTCGTTCGAGAAGGCGCTCTTCGACACCCAGATCTCCAAGGAAGACAAGGTGCTGATAGAGAAGCTCAACGCCGAGCACCCGAACGAAAAGCCGGCGGCGCTCGCACAGGTGTTTCTGGAGAAGACGGGAAGAAACGTCATGAAGCACAACGTGGTCATGTGCTTCGTGAACATCAGAAGATACGCATTGAAAAGCTAAAAGTGATTATTGTATATAACTAATTGTGAACTAAAATAGCAGTTTAATCTATAATTTAGAATAATAATAGGTTGATGTGATTATATACACAAACGAAATTTCTAAATGAATGTGAGTACATAACAAATATATGAATATTATAAGATAGATATATTAGTTAATTTTAGCGAATATAATTTATATGTGAGGAAAAAAATGTAGTAATAGATCATATTAAAAGTAGACATCATTAATGCATAACAAATTATAACATTTTAACAAAAGCATTATATTGTAATCTATTTCCAGTTTGATATGGCTCACGTGCAACCATATAATTAATTATCTGCGATTTAATAACTTGTAGAAATAAATTCAATTGTTCATCAAGTAATTACTGTGTTACAAGTTTAAAGTTTCAGTTAAACCATCATTATGGTGTGGAATTTTTTAATATTCGTTAGTTGATGCAATATAACGCAGTAAATTAGAAATAAATTGGAAATATTGTGTTGAAATTTGACAAATATGACGAAGTTTATACAATTTATAAAGGATGATGCTAAAACTTATTCTACGTATATAGTTAAATTACTTTATAAACTATACTCACTCTGAGTATAATAACCAACTCAAGTGGGATTTAGTTTAAATGAGTATGAATATTTCAAATGCACGCGAATACACAACAAATCAAAACAAAAATGTATGATAACAAGGAAATGACAATATTACATTAAATAAATAATTTATAATATCAAGCCACACCAATGAGAAATTGCTTTAAGACATTGAATAAGAAACATAAGCCGATTCATATTTAAATGATGTATAGTTAGAAAACTTCATTTGAAGACTCTAGATAAATTAGAACTAAATTGCCATCTTTATCTTCATACATACTAGAGGTTGATCATACGCCACCAGAATATTCAGATATCAATAGATCACAATGAAATATATTTTTCGCTATTAAGTTTCATTCAATATATAAAGTATTAATTTCACGGTCGATTTATTTTAAAATATATCGGATAACAATTTAATTCTCTATGATTTCAATTTAATAATAAATAATAGTCTAGTTGGAGTAATATAAAATAAGTAACTCTTTACTATGATTTATATTGTAAATTCCGAGAACCATCGCGTCTTCTGTGGCTCCTACAATTTTGCTATTTTGAACAACTTCTATGTCTACGTCTGGTTCTATCTCGCAGGTTTGGAACTGGAGGAGTTCTTCTGGAATAGATCTTTTCACCAGTTTACTTTGCACGTCTACTCTGTCTTGAACCGACTTGTCCAGGATTTTAACCTTGGATGCCAAGCCAGTTAGCGCGCACGAGAGCACATCGGCTGTGTTCAGCGAGTACTGCTGTCCGTCAAGCGTCACGGAGGCTACGGACGCCGACGCGCCGAGAAACGCGTCCGTCTGGGCAGCTCTGAGGGCGGTTACGATGCAGACTTGGTCCGACGGGAGTCCGGTGACGGTGAGCTGCGCGGCGTAGGTGGCCTGGATCTGGCTGGCGCTGAGCCCGATCATCTTGTTTTGGTTTCCGATGACCACGTCCTTGCTGATGATGGGCGCCGCGACGAACCCGGTCGACTTTCCGAAGTACTGCTCCGATTCGTTGAGGGCCTGGTTCTCGACCACGATCGAGTCGTACACCTTGTTGAACAGCTCGTTATAGTTATACATGCCGTTGTTCTTCTCATGCTGAGAAACCTGGTTTATATGCTAAACTGGCTTCCACTCCTCGGGCTCCAGGAGCACCATCGAAATCATGTCTTTCTCCAGCTCACACTATCTGGAACAAATCGAGTTTGGATACATATATTTTGAGATTTTTCATTTACACATGGATTAATACATTAAAATGAATTAAAATATACTAAACTAATGAAGCAATAATAATATACAGTGGCTTAACTTAAACACTTAGTAAGTTTACGTTCATATTATAACCTAATCTTTAAAAGCATATTCATGTAATTAATTAATCAACAATTGTATTTATCTTGTGAAAGTATAATAACAAATCAATTTGAATACGTGTTATTTCGTAAGGTTACATTGATTGATAAAAGAGCTTATGTGCAAATAAGAAAATTATAATTGTATTTAAAACGGAATTAATAAATAGGTAGAATCAAAGATTAAATAATATATATCAAACAATTGTAACTATTAAATAAAAATGTTAATTGGCTAAACATAATGAATAAATTCCTTATAAATTCAAATCAAAGACACATAACTCACATTTATGTCCATTGGGATTTACATAACTGATACCATTAGATATTGACTGTTCTAGTATATACGCGTTATTATCAAAGCATATTTATAAAATAAAAACAAACATTTCGTTGAATCCGTTATTAATTTAATCCATCAAAATCCAAAATAGGAATCTTTTGATATATTCATATATTATAAATTGTGAGAACATTGTTATTTATCGCCACACCAGAAGCAAATGGAAGCACAATCTCCTTTCTACTTACACCCAGTTCAGTTCCAGCTAAGCGCCCTGCCAACGATCCAGTCTCTTAGGTACGCCTACTCCGGATCCGACTCGAACACCGCCCACGTCGGCGAGATCTTCCGAATGATGGAAGAACTCAGCCAAGACGAGCTGCACGAGTTCTGGAGCATCATGTCCCAGATCCACTCGTGCGAGGTGAGACACATCCAGAAGTACTGCTCGAGCCTGCAGCAAAGCATTTCGCAAGATTCCTCCGACAGCTAAGAAGCTCCGAGACAGAGATCCAAGAGACTCGTGACCTAAAATGTTCTGAAGACCTAAAGCATAGTCAAAAGCGCCTTGATCCAAGTGGTCAGGAACTTCGGCGTCCAAGTCGCCGACAACGTTTCTGACAGAGACCTGTGCCTCTTGGTGAACGAAACTGTAGAAAACGACAACAACCAGCAGTTCTGGAACAAAATGGCGGTGGTCGTTCCCTCGAAGACCAAGAAGCAGCTCTACGACTTCTACCACACCTCGTTCGAGAAGGCGCTCTTCGACACCCAGATCTCCAAGGAAGACAAGGTGCTGATAGAGAAGCTCAACGCCGAGCACCCGAACGAAAAGCCGGCGGCGCTCGCACAGGTGTTTCTGGAGAAGACGGGAAGAAACGTCATGAAGCACAACGTGGTCATGTGCTTCGTGAACATCAGAAGATACGCATTGAAAAGCTAAAAGTGATTATTGTATATAACTAATTGTGAACTAAAATAGCAGTTTAATCTATAATTTAGTATGTGATTTAGTATATTAGTATGAGATTAGATAAACATATGAAATATTTAATGAATGTGAATATCATAAAATAAATTTTTAAACCGAGTACGATACAAATCTCGTATTTTTAAATTATATTATTTCTAAAAGCTTGAATGTTTCAAACTAATAACTGTTAAATGGACAAAAAATTGAGTACGCACGTGAGTGTTTACACATAATGAAACTCACATAACTTATTGTGTTACTAATAATTATAATATTTGTATTTAAAACGAAAAAAAGATTAAATATGGAATATAAATAAGATAAATAAATAATCATAATTTATTGATCGGTAATACACACTTACTTACCTTAATATAATTCCTAGCAAATCAAATACACATACATATATGTACGCCCAGATTTACACCGCTATATTGTAAAATATTAATCACTGTTGTCAGTTACAATAATAATGTGAGTTTACGTATAAAATAAAAACAAATGTTCTTTTGAATCCGTCATTAATTTAATCTTGGAATTATAATATTTTGATATAGTTATACGATATTAATATCAATCAAATTAATATTCATTCCCACACCAGAAGCAAATGGAAGCACAATCTCCTTTCTACTTACACCCAGTTCAGTTCCAGCTAAGCGCCCTGCCAACGATCCAGTCTCTTAGGTACGCCTACTCCGGATCCGACTCGAACACCGCCCACGTCGGCGAGATCTTCCGAATGATGGAAGAACTCAGCCAAGACGAGCTGCACGAGTTCTGGAGCATCATGTCCCAGATCCACTCGTGCGAGGTGAGACACATCCAGAAGTACTGCTCGAGCCTGCAGCAAAGCATTTCGCAAGATTCCTCCGACAGCTAAGAAGCTCCGAGACAGAGATCCAAGAGACTCGTGACCTAAAATGTTCTGAAGACCTAAAGCATAGTCAAAAGCGCCTTGATCCAAGTGGTCAGGAACTTCGGCGTCCAAGTCGCCGACAACGTTTCTGACAGAGACCTGTGCCTCTTGGTGAACGAAACTGTAGAAAACGACAACAACCAGCAGTTCTGGAACAAAATGGCGGTGGTCGTTCCCTCGAAGACCAAGAAGCAGCTCTACGACTTCTACCACACCTCGTTCGAGAAGGCGCTCTTCGACACCCAGATCTCCAAGGAAGACAAGGTGCTGATAGAGAAGCTCAACGCCGAGCACCCGAACGAAAAGCCGGCGGCGCTCGCACAGGTGTTTCTGGAGAAGACGGGAAGAAACGTCATGAAGCACAACGTGGTCATGTGCTTCGTGAACATCAGAAGATAAATGATAACCAGCTGTAAATGATGTTACAAAGCATTTTGCGTAGCTAAGATAAAATTAACTAATCAATGAAGTATGAGGTTATATTTATGTGATACAATGACAAAAATGATGTGAAATGTAGGATAACATTAAATATTATTTCTTTGCAATTGAATTACTTAATTACATTAATTGATTGTCAAAATATGAACAGAAAAAAATATTTTTCTCTATTAAGTTTCACTTAAATATATATGCAATATTACTACCAATTAATTTTAGAAATATAATAACTAATTTAAGAAATTGGATAACTAATAAATTACAGACTGGAAAGAAAAGTTGAGAGAAGTGAATAATATTTTACCATTAGCTTCTTTATAGTACATTGAGAGAAATATATTTTTTGATTTTATTAACGTGCTTGTTGAAAGTTTTCAATGAGCACTAAAAGTGATATCTAATTCACATATTTCATAAAATCTAAAATTTCATTCAATACATCTCAATCCCATAGTCTCAATCCCGTGTCGACGTTATTTATGATTTCAATTTAACAGTTCAATAACTGAAATATAAAATAAGTCACTCTTTACTATGATTTATATTGTAAATTCCGAGAACCATCGCGTCTTCTGTGGCTCCTACAATTTTGCTATTTTGAACAACTTCTATGTCTACGTCTGGTTCTATCTCGCAGGTTTGGAACTGGAGGAGTTCTTCTGGAATAGATCTTTTCACCAGTTTACTTTGCACGTCTACTCTGTCTTGAACCGACTTGTCCAGGATTTTAACCTTGGATGCCAAGCCAGTTAGCGCGCACGAGAGCACATCGGCTGTGTTCAGCGAGTACTGCTGTCCGTCAAGCGTCACGGAGGCTACGGACGCCGACGCGCCGAGAAACGCGTCCGTCTGGGCAGCTCTGAGGGCGGTTACGATGCAGACTTGGTCCGACGGGAGTCCGGTGACGGTGAGCTGCGCGGCGTAGGTGGCCTGGATCTGGCTGGCGCTGAGCCCGATCATCTTGTTTTGGTTTCCGATGACCACGTCCTTGCTGATGATGGGCGCCGCGACGAACCCGGTCGACTTTCCGAAGTACTGCTCCGATTCGTTGAGGGCCTGGTTCTCGACCACGATCGAGTCGTACACCTTGTTGAACAGCTCGTTATAGTTATACATGCCGTTGTTCTTCTCATGCTGAGAAACCTGGTTTATATGCTAAACTGGCTTCCACTCCTCGGGCTCCAGGAGCACCATCGAAATCATGTCTTTCTCCAGCTCACACTATCTGGAACAAATCGAGTTTGATCTCGTTTTTTATTTTAGGGTTCTTCTTCTGTTTGAGTAAGCGGAGGTGGATCTGAGTTCGTTGAAAACGGGTTCGAAAACGGGTTCTTTCTTAACTGGTGAAGTGGTGTCCAATAGTTACTGGGAGAGTGAAAGATCGAATTAACTTGAAATGCATAATATAATTTTCTTTAAACAAGTAATCGCAACTGGATTTTGGAGCATTTTCAGGATTTGTTTTGAACTGGAGGATAAATCAGTACAATTAACCGGTTTCACAGTCGTAATGTACGAATTCTGCTTGAAGAACTTCGGGAGCTTGATCCTGGTCATGTCATACTTCAATTAATAGTCGGACTGGAAAAATCTGGATTCCATGTTGGACATGCTTATCGTTTGATTGAACATGAAGTGGTCTTTAATAGGCTGGTTCAAACGCGGATTGATTATGGAGAGCTTGCCCTCGTTAAATGACACAACGGCCTCCCTCACCAACTAACTGTTAGAGATATTTTACTGCTTCTAAATCTGCAATATGGTCCTCACAATGTTTATAATCTAGTCTGTTTCTGGGATGTAACCGATTTCAATCAGCTCCAGCTCTCTGTCGAGCTTCTGCAGATTCAAATACATCGTGTCAAGTCTCATCTGCGGTTTGTTCTGCACCAAGTCGTTCCTCTGCTTCAATAAACTTTCAATTTGTTACTAATATTTTATACCATCAACCTAGGGATACATATCAGTCAAGAAACGCATTACTTAAGTGTTGTTGTAAACCTTTGCTTCTTCTTTGATTTCATTTTAGGTTTCATTGTCAAGCAAAGGCTTCATACCCATGCTCAATCTTATCAAAATGGTAATATACGCGGTTTGAATTAATCTGTCATAACCAGAATCGTTGAACATGAATGATGGATGGTTTTGTAACTCCAAAGAAACCAAATTACTTTCAAATGAAGGTAATTTTTCAATTGAAATATTGCTCAATTGCTATTCGATCTGCTAGTGAGTTTACTAGCCCAATTAAAAACCTATGATGGCCAATGTTGCAGCAGAATTTTTAATTCTCTTATACGCACTTGTTCTAGCGTTATTTTACTGCAATAATGATTCTAAAAGACCCATTCGTCGACCATAAACAGCATCAGACCATTTCACAAATGTCTTTGATTTTACAGTTGGAGAATTAGCTCTGGGTAAATCCTCGACGTCCAATTAAAATGAGCATCCAATCGCTTGTAGGCTTTGATTTATGCACTTACATGATGTCTCATAAGATTAATTTTCAGTTATTGCATTAGTTTATGCTTATAATACAAACTGCGTATTTATAGCTTGTATGCGTTCAAAAGACTTTTGATGTTTAACTAATGCTTCAATCATACCTTGCTCTTGTTGCATGTATATTCTGAATTGTCTTATATGTTCGCTTGTATTAACATGTTGCTTATAGTTATCATATTTCGTTCCACATACAGAACAATCACCTGGTGAATTATCTTCTGCTATTTTCATTTAAGTATATTTGTCTCTAGAAGTAATTGATTTTATATGACTACACACTAAATTGTATATTTCTTGTGTAATTGTTTTTGGATCAATTATAAGCTGGTGATTAATTTCGAGTCGTGATATATTTTCCAATGAAATAAATAAATTTTTAAGACCTAAGTTTTGGTTGAATATCAAAACTGAAGTGAATTCTCTTTTAATTCCTGGATATACTTGAGTTACCCTAAAGTTTAAACACTATAAATAACGAGTGACTAAGCATACCATTTCATAAGTGGTTCTTGATCTAGTACATTTTTGAATATAGAGGGTTTCATTAGAAGGAGTATTAATAATAATTTAATCTTTATCATGTGTATTAATTTGAGTTGATTACAGTGGAGTTTAAACACCATTTTGTAATAAAATCTCTTCATCAAGATCAATTGAGAATGGGTTTTCTTTTATAAACTACGATATTTAGTTTTTAAGAGATTCTGAAATATTCATATTGCTTGTATCGAATGAACACTCTTGAAGTAAGTTCATGTTGTTTATAATGAAATTTTCAAGTTCAATAAAATCTTTAGATGTATTCTTTTTGTTTTCAAAGCTTATTCCACAGTCATGTGAGTAGATCAAAGTTTAAATTGTGTTTAATGCTGTTTATTAATGTAGAAGGTTGGAATACATATGGACTGCACAGAAAATAACTGCTCGTTCCATCATTTTTTCGAAAGTTTAGTATCGGTGAGCATTTTCTTCACAAACATCACAAAGTTATTTATCTTACAAAATGCATGATGGTTATTAAATTGAATTACCTCTAATTAGTAAACGTGGGTATGGTTACGGTTCAATATTCTTTTAGTATTAGTCTCGGGGATCATTTAAATAAAACCATGCTTTTGTAGGATCATCACATAGATCTGGTAGTTATTAGACAGGTATATATACTTGTGATTCGTCACCGACAAACTATATCGTTGGGAAAATTGGACTTTGCTTAACTTCAAGAGATTCTAGTTGTTTTCTCGCAAAATAGTAATTAAAATGTTGAACAAATATTGTGGGAGATATTTGCATAAAATGAGAAGGTTTTTCTAAGCCGGCTTTCAAATTTTTTGCATATTGTGAAAGTAAATTTTGATAAAATTTGTTATTTTCACAATCTTTTTGTTAATTTTAAACATAGTACAATTCATTACGTTAGCGCTATTATATTAGCTCGTAGATGTTTTTTGTTTCAACTTCTTCATGGAGTTAATGATAATTCTAAAGTTAGTGTGTTTCTAAGAACTGTTTAGATAATCGTAGCTACGCAAGTCTTAGTCTTTATGCATATAGCTTTGCGATAGACTATTCTGTTTGTGCCAAAGTATTTATAATTTATTCGGTTCTGCGTTTAATTTTACTTAAGGCTTAATCCATTTGTTCATCGTTTAAATATTTAACATCAAATTTGGATAGCATTGTTTGACTTTCGCTACTGAGTTCGTGTAATTAATCATGAATCACATAAATGCTTTTATATGTAAAACCTCTACATTCATGTGCCAATAGTGAAATATTCTCTAAATATATTCGCGGTAGTAATTCGTCGATAAGTTTGAGTTTAAGTAATTTTCTTTGCGATGTGTTTATATTATCGTCTAAAATTAAATATGCGTAATCTTCCGCGAATTCAAGAAACGTGGCGGGATTGAAGTCTCTTCCAAGTTTCATGTCTCGTTGTGGAGTGGCGTAAAATTAAACGTATCGTTATTAATTTATATTGCATTTTTTGGCTGTTTGAAGATAATAATTTAATCTAAAGATTATGGAATGTTAGTGTAATTAATTGTATGTATAGTTTCATTCGAGGATCCATTCGTTTTCTGCTTCGTTTTCTCGTTGTGCGACGGTGAGGTCGTAGAATATGCCAGTATTTTATCCTTCTCCTTGGAATACTTGTTTCAGCGCGTTTTTGTCCGGTGTGTTCTTCATTTAATAACATATTTGCTTATCAATATTAATTAGCTCTTTGTGTGCTACTTGGTACGCGAATTCATCCTGATCTGCTTCATTTATTATCTTCTGGTATCCTTCTTTTCCGAGAACCATTGCGATTTGAAGCGCCTGCTCAAATTACTTATTAATCAAGTTTAAGTTTTAAAGCTATTTTAGAGTCATTTTAATTACATCTGTTTATTTGTTCAACTTGAATTTGTTCAGAGTTATTTCAGTCAGAACGTTCAGTTTTTAAGTAAACAGTGTTTAGACCGGTTCATTCAACGTGAATTTTTCATCTGAAACCATTTCGAAAACATTTTGCAAATAATTCGTTGTCTATTAGTCTTGAGAGCTCGGGTCCAAATCTGAGACGAGCTCGAAAATCAAATTCGCGCCAACCAATTTCTGTAATTACAAAGCAGATTGCGGATTCGCGTTGAATTTGGAGCGGAATAGGCGCTTGTAGCTCATTTGGTGCTGCTATATGGTCAACGACAGTAATCCAGACCTCTAAACAACGCACATGATGTGAATATTCGAATTATTCATGATAATACTCGATTCTAAAATGCGCGCCTTGAACCCGAGCAGCTCACTAAATTTTAACTTCTACTTTCCATTTACATTTACCGGTTACAAACTGGCTGTGTGAAAAATCTGCATTTGCAACTGAGAAGAAACAAAAACGGTTGTGTCGTTAACAGAACAGGAGGTGATTATTTTCTCCTCGTTCGAATCCGTTCTGCTGAACAATCGAGTGAATGTGAAGTCGTTGTGTGATAAATTCGGCTTTTTCTGGAGGAGGTCGTGAATGCTACCAGAAATGAATAAGCCATCATTGTCAATTAGAACGAAAGATAAACCATCGCAGGCAGATTTTTACAGTGGAGCGGACAACTAAATGTTAAAAGTTTGCAATGAATCGTTTTCATACACTTGAATTATGGCTTTGGTCTCAAATTACTGAATTGAAATAAAATCAGAATCCTTGTACCAAAAGGCGCTCAGCTAGAATTTTGCCTCGAACTAGTTCAACAACCGGTTCTGAGTTGTATAAAGTTTAAGAAGCTGGTCATTACACGTAAACTTCTGACACAAATCAAAATATGAAACTACTTTGAACGTATCCGGAGTAACCTGCTAAATCGGATACGTTTCTCGCGCAAATATCTGTATCCCAGATTGCTCCTCGAATTAAATCACAAATTTTTAATCGTCAACGTTAAATATATGAGTTGGCTCGTGTTTCTACACGTAGTCCACAACTTTTTACATTTGCTAAGGTAATGGCAGCCTTAGCTAATCTTCGACTTCTAATTTTGCTGATGAAGGAAGATTATCACCAAAATATGTAATTTTTGCAGTAATTGGTAACATTTATTACTGAAGTGAAAATTTTAATAAAACAGTATAAATATAACATATAATAAGTATATTAACTTATTTCGGTTTAACCTGCATTTATCAGTCAATTTTCGCAAATTTAAGATTAAATATATAAAACTGTAATTATTCAACTAATATTATTGTTATTGATATAATACTCACATATTTAACTAGTATACACAAAATTAATAATGTTTCGATTGTTCCACTCCCTTACCGCAATTATGGATAATTGGGTTAATACTCTATTATAGGCCTATCGTGATAAAATTTCACTGGCTTCTATCCAACGTTATGGCGTGTGCAAATCAGCTATTTTATCTGGTGAGTACTTGTCTGCTGCTAACGTTTCAGTTGTTCCTGAAGGATCATTGCAATTAATTTAGCAATCATTACAGCAACGTCCTTTATAGGTAAATTCTGAATCTTTCAGAATTGAGAAGTTGGACTCGTAGTTCTTGTTTTTGTCTAATCCAGCGAACAAGTTTATTTAGCGCGTTTTGGTTGTTTCTGATTTGCAGACAATCATAATCATTGGTGCTAATACTTTCTAGAAGATAGAGGGTTTGATCGAGGTTGGCGAGATTTTATCTGAGATGTTGAAGATAAACAAGCGCGTGACTGCCGCTTAATTTTAGCGTGAGTCTGAGAAGCCGCCCCCAAAGCTCAAGACTACCAGTTACATGGAGTTCGATTTTGCTTCGTAGGAACAATTTGTGTTCAAGTTCAAGGTATTCTAGAAAGTTTCCTTGGAGTAGCTTGTTGAGCCGGAGGTCCTTTCTGAAACATATGGAAGCCTTGGGATCAACGATTTGCAGATGATCTCTCCCCTCCAGCCCCTCGATGCTGTGCTCACCGTTTTCACCATTATTGATTCTGATTCTCCACGCAGGCTCCAAACAGCCTTCGAGCTCTACGAGCTCCAGAACTCCTTCTCAAACATCTCATTCGTCCTTTCCTTCAAGAAAATGACCCTCTTGGAACTCAAACGTCTCATTCAAGACGCCCCATTCCTCTCCAGAATGAACTTGGTGGTTGACATTGGCAGCGCCGAGAACTTCTCCAGGTTCGACGAGAACGTTTACCTCACATTTTCAGAGGACGAGGAGAAACTGTTCGTGAACTAAAACGAGCTCTTACAGTACCTACAATTAAAATCCGAGTACATGCCCACCACCTCCGAGGACAAGATCAGCTACAAGAAGCTCATGAGCGGGAACAAACTGGTCGTTAACGGAGTGGCAAACCACCTGGTGAACGAAACGAGAGACTTCGTGGAGCAGAAGAGGTACGCGGTGTTCTACTTCGCCAACAGAATCGACAACCTGAACTATTTGTTGAGCGAAATCGTGCAACTGTAACAGCTGAACAACGACTGCTACTTCGCAGTCGCGCTCTCACAACAGCAATACCAGGACTACTACTACCTCAAGACCAGATACCCGCAGCTGAACGAACTCAACACCATCGTCGACAAGCACGGCGCCGGAAACGTGTTCATCGAAGAGGGACACACGCACGTGGTGTTCTACCAGCAAATGGACGAAGAATCCATCATAAACCACTTGATGGAGCTGAACGAACTGCTTAGCCAACAAGACGTCGAAATGGACAGGGCCAAACAACTCGAAGGCTACGCAGACTTCGTGCAAAAGGACAACAACGTGACCTTCCAGGGCGTCGACTTCCTGAGAATCATCGACAACGAAAACATCGATCCAGACGAAGACAACCAGTGCGAAGGCAAGATGAAAGTCCAGGGCCATGTCGCTCTGTGTCTGCTCAGAAACACCTTCGACTTCGACGAGCAGCTCTACCAGTTCTACCAGCTCACCGGAAAAGTGAACATGAACTTCATGGTCTGCTTCGTTGGTACCACCGACAAGGAGATGAGAGAAATCAGCCAGAAGCTGACAATCCTGAACGAAATCAACTTGCTGAAGGACTCCTCCAAGAAGGGCGCCGAGATTCTGCACAAGTCAAACGCCATAATCAGGTTCTACCTCATTAACAAAGAGGGACAAATCTACAACACGGCCGATGACGTGAAGATCCTTTCTCAGCTGCTGCAGAACGAGTTCAGAGAGAAGTTCTACACCCAGACCGAAGAAGGCGGCTTCATCGACGTCACTCAGCCAACTCACCTCACGTACGAAGGGCGCATCTACAAGTACCTCAACAAGCACCAGCAGTTCAACGCTAAGGCTTCCAACCACCTGACCCTCATCTTCACCAGACTTCCGCCAGTTTCTAAAATAGCCAACTACGACGAGTTCAAGGTGTGGCTTTCGAAGATCACCGAGATGGAAAAGAACTATCCAGGAAACGTGTGCGTGCTTTGCCTGCTCGGCTTGAATGAAGAAGACGTCAAGCAAGTCAACGTGGCAACAGGATGCTTCAAGAGAGTCCAGATGGTCCTGGACAACAACACCAAGATCCAAAGAGTGTGGCAAAAAGGCGGCCATATCTCAAGAGGCAAGCTCGTGATGGAGGTTCACACCTTCGACGAAGAGCTGAAGCCAATTCTCAACGCTGAGATGAAGACCACCGAAAAAGTTTTCACTGTTTTCGAAGAAGCCGAACTCTACCTGCACGACGCCGACTACAGACTCACAGACACCATGCCAAACGTTGTGGATCCTATCAGAAAGGATGCTACCATCAAACCAAAGGACCTCGAGTGAACGGGCAGTCTAGTCATTTTGTGGGTTAGTAATTTACACTAACTCTTATTATTTATATATTTATAAACTTTAATATACTATTATTATTTTCGCTTCTATTTTGCAATGTAAACATTATGAAAAATGCGATGTATAATTCCAAATGAATAACCAAATTAGTAGTTATAACATCATTAAACATTTAAATATTTAATACAATGTTATATTTTGTTATTTTGTCTTAGTTAAGTAGGTACTTCAATGATAACAAGTAATTCTAAATATTAAACAGCTAGAAAGAGTGAGTTATATTAATAACACGTGGATAGTCATTAAATTAATATAATATTATGTTCTTTACATATAGTCTTATAACTTTTCACTTCATCATTTAATGTAAGCAGAAATATATAGTTATGCACAACTAGTATGTAATATCGCTGAAAGTTTTATCACCTCTAGAAAAAATTATAATTAATTGAAGTAAGAAATATAACAAATATTTGGTGGATAAAATCTTTCAGTTAGTGAATCCAATATTACTAAGTAAATATTTAGTTATATTCATTAAAAACGTCAATCAGTAGCTAATTAAGAAAATAATATAAAATAGTTTAATAGAGACTAGAATTAGGTGAACAATAGAATATAGATCGAAATTGTTAAGCCAAATATTTAACTTACAACAAAAACAAATACAATATATTCTGAATATTTTCACGAAGCTATAAAGCTCCAAGAATTCTAATCAGAAGAAAGTGAATAAGAGCTATTGAGTCATAAATTTAATTGGACGTATTTGAATAAAATATTGAATGAGTGAATTAACTGTTTCAAAAATTTTAAATATGAAGTTCGTCATATACGAACTATGCTGTTAATAAGTTTATATTGTTTTATCATTATTCATTTTACTATTTAATACCAAATACTATGATAAATATTATTGACTTTGTTATTTAGAACGAAGTCGAATAATGCGTTGATTAGGTTTAAGACTACATTTATTTTTTAACTATATTTAGTTATTAATCAGATATTACTCACTTATTATATAAATGTTCCTAATGAACTAACATTTTGAAATGATAATGAAGTGAATTAAATAGTATTCGTATTTGTATGTTTATTCTTCAAAATAATTTTTCAAACCTTTACACATTATCGAACATACTTTTGAACACACACACACAAAAACTGGCGGACAACCACCTGGTGAACGAAACGAGAGACTTCGTGGAGCAGAAGAGGTACGCGGTGTTCTACTTCGCCAACAGAATCGACAACCTGAACTACTTATTGAGCGAAATCGTACAACTGTAACAGCTGAACAACGACTGCTACTTCGCAGTCGCGCTCTCTCAATAATAATACCAGGACTACTACTACCTCAAGACCAGATACCCGCAGCTGAACGAACTCAACACCATCGTCGACAAGCACGGCGCCGGAAACGTGTTCATCGAAGAAGGACACACGCACGTGGTGTTCTACCAGCAAATGGACGAAGAATCCATCATTAACCACTTGATGGAGCTGAACGAACTGCTTAGCCAACAAGACGTCGAAATGGACAGGGCCAAACAACTCGAAGGCTACGCAGACTTTGTGCAAAAGGACAACAACGTGACCTTCCAGGGCGTCGACTTCCTGAGAATCATCGACAACGAAAACATCGATCCAGACGAAGACAACCAGTGCGAAGGCAAGATGAAAGTCCAGGGCCATGTCGCTCTGTGTCTGCTCAGAAACACCTTCGACTTCGACGAGCAGCTCTACCAGTTCTACCAGCTCACCGGAAAAGTGAACATGAACTTCATGGTCTGCTTCGTTGGTACCACCGACAAGGAGATGAGAGAAATCAGCCAGAAGCTGACAATCCTGAACGAAATCAACTTGCTGAAGGACTCCTCCAAGAAGGGCGCCGAGATTCTGCACAAGTCAAACGCCATAATCAGGTTCTACCTCATTAACAAAGAGGGACAAATCTACAACACGGCCGATGACGTGAAGATCCTTTCTCAGCTGCTGCAGAACGAGTTCAGAGAGAAGTTCTACACCCAGACCGAAGAAGGCGGCTTCATCGACGTCACTCAGCCAACTCACCTCACGTACGAAGGGCGCATCTACAAGTACCTCAACAAGCACCAGCAGTTCAACGCTAAGGCTTCCAACCACCTGACCCTCATCTTCACCAGACTTCCGCCAGTTTCTAAAATAGCCAACTACGACGAGTTCAAGGTGTGGCTTTCGAAGATCACCGAGATGGAAAAGAACTATCCAGGAAACGTGTGCGTGCTTTGCCTGCTCGGCTTGAATGAAGAAGACGTCAAGCAAATCAACGTGGCAACAGGATGCTTCAAGAGAGTCCAGATGGTCCTGGACAACAACACCAAGATCCAAAGAGTGTGGCAAAAAGGCGGCCATATCTCAAGAGGCAAGCTCGTGATGGAGGTTCACACCTTCGACGAAGAGCTGAAGCCAATTCTCAACGCTGAGATGAAGACCACCGAAAAAGTTTTCACTGTTTTCGAAGAAGCCGAACTCTACCTGCACGACGCCGACTACAGACTCACAGACACCATGCCAAACGTTGTGGATCCTATCAGAAAGGATGCTACCATCAAACCAAAGGACCTCGAGTGAACGGGCAGTCTAGTCATTTTGTGGGTTAGTAATTTACACTAACTCTTATTATTTATATATTTATAAACTTTAATATACTATTATTATTTTCGCTTCTATTTTGCAATGTAAACATTATGAAAAATGCGATGTATAATTCCAAATGAATAACCAAATTAGTAGTTATAACATCATTAAACATTTAAATATTTAATACAATGTTATATTTTGTTATTTTGTCTTAGTTAAGTAGGTACTTCAATGATAACAAGTAATTCTAAATATTAAACAGCTAGAAAGAGTGAGTTATATTAATAACACGTGGATAGTCATTAAATTAATATAATATTATGTTCTTTACATATAGTCTTATAACTTTTCACTTCATCATTTAATGTAAGCAGAAATATATAGTTATGCACAACTAGTATGTAATATCGCTGAAAGTTTTATCACCTCTAGAAAAAATTATAATTAATTGAAGTAAGAAATATAACAAATATTTGGTGGATAAAATCTTTCAGTTAGTGAATCCAATATTACTAAGTAAATATTTAGTTATATTCATTAAAAACGTCAATCAGTAGCTAATTAAGAAAATAATATAAAATAGTTTAATAGAGACTAGAATTAGGTGAACAATAGAATATAGATCGAAATTGTTAAGCCAAATATTTAACTTACAACAAAAACAAATACAATATATTCTGAATATTTTCACGAAGCTATAAAGCTCCAAGAATTCTAATCAGAAGAAAGTGAATAAGAGCTATTGAGTCATAAATTTAATTGGACGTATTTGAATAAAATATTGAATGAGTGAATTAACTGTTTCAAAAATTTTAAATATGAAGTTCGTCATATACGAACTATGCTGTTAATAAGTTTATATTGTTTTATCATTATTCATTTTACTATTTAATACCAAATACTATGATAAATATTATTGACTTTGTTATTTAGAACGAAGTCGAATAATGCGTTGATTAGGTTTAAGACTACATTTATTTTTTAACTATATTTAGTTATTAATCAGATATTACTCACTTATTATATAAATGTTCCTAATGAACTAACATTTTGAAATGATAATGAAGTGAATTAAATAGTATTCGTATTTGTATGTTTATTCTTCAAAATAATTTTTCAAACCTTTACACATTATCGAACATACTTTTGAACACACACACACAAAAACTGGCGGACAACCACCTGGTGAACGAAACGAGAGACTTCGTGGAGCAGAAGAGGTACGCGGTGTTCTACTTCGCCAACAGAATCGACAACCTGAACTACTTATTGAGCGAAATCGTACAACTGTAACAGCTGAACAACGACTGCTACTTCGCAGTCGCGCTCTCTCAATAATAATACCAGGACTACTACTACCTCAAGACCAGATACCCGCAGCTGAACGAACTCAACACCATCGTCGACAAGCACGGCGCCGGAAACGTGTTCATCGAAGAAGGACACACGCACGTGGTGTTCTACCAGCAAATGGACGAAGAATCCATCATTAACCACTTGATGGAGCTGAACGAACTGCTTAGCCAACAAGACGTCGAAATGGACAGGGCCAAACAACTCGAAGGCTACGCAGACTTCGTGCAAAAGGACAACAACGTGACCTTCCAGGGCGTCGACTTCCTGAGAATCATCGACAACGAAAACATCGATCCAGACGAAGACAACCAGTGCGAAGGCAAGATGAAAGTCCAGGGCCATGTCGCTCTGTGTCTGCTCAGAAACACCTTCGACTTCGACGAGCAGCTCTACCAGTTCTACCAGCTCACCGGAAAAGTGAACATGAACTTCATGGTCTGCTTCGTTGGTACCACCGACAAGGAGATGAGAGAAATCAGCCAGAAGCTGACAATCCTGAACGAAATCAACTTGCTGAAGGACTCCTCCAAGAAGGGCGCCGAGATTCTGCACAAGTCAAACGCCATAATCAGGTTCTACCTCATTAACAAAGAGGGACAAATCTACAACACGGCCGATGACGTGAAGATCCTTTCTCAGCTGCTGCAGAACGAGTTCAGAGAGAAGTTCTACACCCAGACCGAAGAAGGCGGCTTCATCGACGTCACTCAGCCAACTCACCTCACGTACGAAGGGCGCATCTACAAGTACCTCAACAAGCACCAGCAGTTCAACGCTAAGGCTTCCAACCACCTGACCCTCATCTTCACCAGACTTCCGCCAGTTTCTAAAATAGCCAACTACGACGAGTTCAAGGTGTGGCTTTCGAAGATCACCGAGATGGAAAAGAACTATCCAGGAAACGTGTGCGTGCTTTGCCTGCTCGGCTTGAATGAAGAAGACGTCAAGCAAATCAACGTGGCAACAGGATGCTTCAAGAGAGTCCAGATGGTCCTGGACAACAACACCAAGATCCAAAGAGTGTGGCAAAAAGGCGGCCATATCTCAAGAGGCAAGCTCGTGATGGAGGTTCACACCTTCGACGAAGAGCTGAAGCCAATTCTCAACGCTGAGATGAAGACCACCGAAAAAGTTTTCACTGTTTTCGAAGAAGCCGAACTCTACCTGCACGACGCCGACTACAGACTCACAGACACCATGCCAAACGTTGTGGATCCTATCAGAAAGGATGCTACCATCAAACCAAAGGACCTCGAGTGAACGGGCAGTCTAGTCATTTTGTGGGTTAGTAATTTACACAGAAGCAAAATTTTATACGCTCATTTGAGTGAATAAAACATAATTATAACGTTTTCACTTCAATCTTTAGTTTCTTTAATGTAAAGAGCAACTATGATTTGTAACATTGCAAACCGATATGTATATTCAAACTCATACTACAATTCTTTCATATAAGACATAAAATTGGTACTTGGAGCTTAGGATTTTTCGGAATAAGAAAGTATAATTATTGAATAAATGTTTTCATTAGTCAAATAAAAGCGTTAGCACATCAAGATGAAGACAATATAATCGTAACTGACATTGCTGCACATATAAGAAAACAATAAATTAATTCGTAAACACAATTTAAAAACAGCTACAAAACAGGAATACGAAATTCCGTTCGCCGTAAGCGATTTCATGAATTTGGAGTAATCAGATATATTAAACGTATATGAATGATTCTTTTGAAATATAATAATTACTAACTTTTACTGATTATTATTGTTAATATGTATTTGGTTTCACATTTCATTCTTTTCTTCCATCTCAGTACTCACCTCATGTACCCGAGTGCTTTGATTGCTTCGAATTGATCTGGTATTTCTTGCAGCATTTCTAGTGCGATGATGTCTTCGGCTACTTCCGTTTTGTTTAATTTGTCCTTGAACGCTTGGAAGTTGAAGAAGTTGAAGTTATCAAATTTTCTGCGCTTGAGTTTCGAGTCGAATTTTTCAAGTGTTGTGAACGGTCCGTCACCGAGTCCGACCACTACAATGCTCAGTGCGTAATTGCTCGCGTCAATAATCGCCTGCCCATCAAAATCCGGTTCTGTAATGTCACCGTCTGTCATTACAATGAGTATGTGGTACTCCTTGGTCTGTTAGCACATCCTAATGGCCTCTCTTATTAAAGGGGCGAGTGTAGTTGGACCAGACTGTTGAATAAACGGAGCATTCTGCCTGTAGGCGAACAGTACGTTGTCCATTCCGGTTATGAACGGGTCGGAAGATGTTTGTATAAGAGGGCGCACCTTGGAGTTCTTTGTTAAAGTGTCACCGAAAACGTAGCAGGGGATGTTGCCGTCCTCGTCAAACTACTGCACGAGCGGGATCATCAAGCGCGTTATTTTCTCATAAGGGGTCTCTGATAATTATTGTATGTCGTGCATGTTGCAGTGGTAGGTCTTCTCACCGGTCCACCTGTTGGAAGCGGAAAAATCGTAGCCCAGAATTAACTGAGAGGACTCCAAACCAGATGCACGCAAGGACTAAAGCAGCTGCTGATACGTAGAAAATTTGTTCTTCTTGTTCGACTACACACAACAACTACCAAACATTTCTGAAGTGGAGTGGAAATAGACAACTACAATAGCTAAAAATTGATTACAGCTCATCGTTTTAAGAATAGAAGTAATGAGTACTTGTAAATGAGTAAAGATTATTGTCATTAATGATAGATATCAAGCTTTATGATATTTATTTTCATCAGATTTCAGAATCATTGTATTATATATCGACTAATTCTACGTCTTTGTAACTAAGTTTGGATTGTTGATTGTCAAATTTATGAGATGAAGATGTAATGATTAAATGCAGTTAGTACTGATGATAAGCTAACAGTTAAGTGAGTCATTTTTATATTAGATTGATGATTGCATCATTTTATATCAACTCACTCTTTTGGTACATCTCAAAAACATCTCACTCAATAATCAATTACATCAATCACAGGAACATTAAAAAATGAAATTTTCATTTTAATGCGTTCTTTACTTCTGTAACTATGTACATAAAGGACTCTATATTTTTAGTGTTAAAAATTAAAGTTTTATAATTTTAGTTCTTCTAAATAATATTCTTCTTATTGATCTAGGCTATTAAGGAAAGAAGAGAAAAGGGATGCCAGAATATTATGTTAATTTGAATTGATGAATTTAAGTAACATAATTCAAGTAGCAACTACTCATTCAAATTTCAAAAATGTCAAGAATTTCTTTCATATTAAATTCATCTTATGAATCTTTCTCAGTTGTGATTACAATATTTTATATAATTTTGCTACCTGTCGTTTTAACTGTTAACAGTTTTACTTACTTAAAAGAATTAGTGTCCCAAAACACGTCTAAAGATGAGGCATTAACTGACTAATTTATTTTCGAGCCCTTTATATGTGTTAGCTTGGTAGGTAGATGTTCTTTTGACGATTCACGTATGGGACGTATTTTATAGTTAGTTTATAACTTAAATAAGTCTATGTTTTTTACTTTTTAATTTTATTAATTATGCCTAGTTTTATATGTTTAATTACCATGAATAGAATTGTTAGCTTTAGGTAAGTTAAGCATGTAAAGTGGAATATTTACTCGACCATCTTTATAACAATATATAGAGGGGAAAATCCAAGGTCGCCACCTTATATCTGAAGGTGAAAATATAGTTAAACTTACTTTGAAAAAAGGAATCTTCCCAACAGATAAGAGGAATTTATTCTATAATATTTTTATATTACCACTCTACTCCAGTCCAAAATATTTAAATGCACTAAATTTAGTATCTTTTATACCAGCTGTAGTTGAAGAAATCGACTCTCATTAACATTCAGTGTATGATAAGGTACCAACAACGTAAACATAAAGTTACAGCGAATTATATATTTTCACATTATTCAAATACTCAAAGTATATTATTGCTGACTGTGCTTCACTGAAATAATTAATTTCAATTGTAAGGGCTGGAGTGAAAGGAGTACATGTTACTAATGATATATAGTTTTGAGATTCCAGCAGCTCTCGTTATGGTAGTTTAAATACTAAAATGTAATTAACTTTGATTATTGCAGTTAAACCTTCTAGCCCGGAACACTTTTGATTATTTAAATATGTTAACTTATGTACTCCTAATTGCTACTTACATTTATTCATGTTCGCTCTGATACTTTTCCCAAACTTTTGTAATTTTCTAAAAGTTGATTTTTGTAACTAAAAATTAATTTATTGAGCCCCAGAAGAATCAAGTGGGGTTCATAGTTATATGATATAATAGTATAGTAGTAATATATTGTACTTTGTAAATTAGAGTCATTTCGTGATTCACTAAAATATACAAATCTGGAATTCCATAATTTCAATATTTTGGGAATAATATCAGAGGCGACTAGTGTAACTACCACATATAGTTAGGGGTACATAAAGCAATATAATCACATTATATAAGGAGTTCTGCCTAGACGGTTTAGTTGTGATAATTATGCTTTCACTAATTTTAGTATTTTGAGCACTATTATACAAGCTGGCTGATTAACATTAAATTTTGGTATTAGTATTTAGTACTTATACTAATCCCTCTTTTAAGTCCGAAATTTAATATTTGAGTGATCTCCAATATAATGTAATTCAATTGAAGTTAATGAAAATATGAAATAAATTTAGAATGCTATATTTCTTTAATTAGCACCATATAATACGTCATAATTTCGCGGGAGTCCATGCCTTCAGATGTAGTCAGTTTAAATGATATAAATATGTAGCAATTTTAATATTTTTTAAGAGAAGTAGAGTGGTAATATAATATTAAAATAAAATATAAATGTTTTTATGTGCCATCGTATTTCCCCCTATCAAATATAGTTCAGCTCTAATTTCTCTTCGTATATATACCTGGCGACCTTGGATTTTCCCCTCTATATATGTGCATTTATCCTTATAATTCAGTTTAAATAAATGTAAATAAACAAATCTATATCATTAAAATATTCAGACATTATTATATCGAATGTTTAATCAAATTTCAGTCCAAATCGAGTCGCCTATTTGTTAATATAATCAGGTAGGACTTAAAAGTATTTGCTTATTATTTTATTAATATTGACTATTATTCAAAGCTAACCATCAACTTCATAACACTCTTGTTTACTTCTGAGCATATACAACAAGTTCCGATTTTTGTAGTGGGAAACTCTTTATTGTTTGAATTCACAATGGCCTTTGTTCAGTGAGTTTTTCTGGTTAAAATTAATACAACTCAGAAATAGTAGAGCTTCTGCAAGAGTGTGTTTTCTTATAAGAGATATCTTGCGTTGTCTTCTCTTGTTGTAATGAATTTGTATATGTTACGCACTGAATACTAATACTGCGTTATATCACTGGTAATTCCTATATTTAACAGCAGTATTCACAAAGGAGTATTTATTAAACATTTATTAAAATTCAACTCAACCGCACATTTAAAAATTAATTCCATAATTCCACATTCAAATAAAATTACATTATAAAATGTATTTACATAATTTGTGCGGGTATGAATGCGTTACACATAAAAACACTGAACGGATTCATTCTGTGAGTCAGTATTAATTCGAAATGCAGTATTAAAATACGTGTCATTTTACAACTTTATAGACAAATGATAAAGTTGGAGCAGGTTTCTCAGTTAGCTGTTTTATCAACATTCAATTATAAAATTATACTTTTAATTTTCAAAAAAAGTAAGGTTGTGTAGATTGGCATAACTGACCCCATTGTAGGCGGCCTAGTAATTCATTTGCGAGAATAGTATAGTTAATTAGCACTAAATACAGAATAGAACAAAACCGTTATCATTCTATACCCGAGTGTAAAATTTCCATTAATGTTACAAATACCTTTATATGGCCTCTATTCTTTTAACGCAATTTCTTAGACCGTTGCCGTGACGCTAGTACCTTCAAACTGAATTGATGATCAACTACTACTGCAAAATTGAGAATGCGCTGCAGCGAAATTATGTGATATAATACACAACAAAAAGATTCTCCGTTTTTAGATGTTTGGGTTAGTTGAGTCTTTTTAGTTGTGTGCCAAATAGCTGGTAAAATTTCTTAAAGATACTAAAATAATAACACGTAATGGCTCTACTTTTCAAAGCTAACCATCAACTTCATAACACTACGCATAATAGAATACCGTTAAAGTGATACTAATCATTAGAACGATACTTCAACAGATACGTTTGCTTGTTAGGCATAATGTTGGATGAGTTAAATAGGTTATTCGCAGCATTATTTCGTTGAATTAAAATATATAATTGCCGCGAAGTAACGTAGTCATTAGATTACAGCTAAAATGTGCACGGTCATATTCGTGAGGCAACATATAAAATCATTTCAACATGCATGACGGAATCATACAATATTCATCAGACTTGCTCTCCAACGATATTATAAATATCCTTTTTGTTAGAAATTGTTTAAAATACTTGTTCAACTTCTTGTTCATGGATGAAGAACTTTGATCACACTCGGAGTAAATTTAATTACATCACATGGAACTCTTGTTTACTTCTGAGCATATACAACAAGTTCCGATTTTTGTAGTGGGAAACTCTTTATTGTTTGAATTCACAATGGCCTTTGTTCAGTGAGTTTTTCTGGTTAAAATTAATACAACTTAGAAATAGTAGAGCTTCTGCTAGAGTGTGTTTTCTTATAAGAGATATCTTGCGTTGTCTTCTCTTGTTGTAATGAATTTGTATATGTTACGCACTGAATACTAATACTGCGTTATATCACTGGTAATTCCTATATTTAACGGCAGTATTCACAAAGGAGTATTTATTAAACATTTATTAAAATTCAACTCAACCGCACATTTAAAAATTAATTCCATAATTCCACATTCAAATAAAATTACATTATAAAATGTATTTACATAATTTGTGCGGGTATGAATGCGTTACACATAAAAACACTGAACGGATTCATTCTGTGAGTCAGTATTAATTCGAAATGCAGTATTAAAATACGTGTCATTTTACAACTTTATAGACAAATGATAAAGTTGGAGCAGGGTTTCTCAGTTAGCTGTTTCATCAACATTCAATTATAAAATTATACTTTTAATTTTCAAAAAAAGTAAGGTTGTGTAGATTGGCATAACTGACCCCATTGTAGGCGGCCTAGTAATTCATTTGCGAGAATAGTATAGTTAATTAGCACTAAATACAGAATAGAACAAAACCGTTATCATTCTATACCCGAGTGTAAAATTTCCATTAATGTTACAAATACCTTTATATGGCCTCTATTCTTTTAACACAATTTCTTAGACCGTTGCCGTGACGCTAGTACCTTCAAACTGAATTGATGATCAACTACTACTGCAAAATTGAGAATGCGCTGCAGCGAAATTATGTGATATAATACACAACAAAAAGATTCTCCGTTTTTAGATGTTTGGGTTAGTTGAGTCTTTTTAGTTGTGTGCCAAATAGCTGGTAAAATTTCTTAAAGATACTAAAATAATAACACGTAATGGCTCTACTTTTCAAAGCTAACCATCAACTTCATAACACTACGCATAATAGAATACCGTTAAAGTGATACTAATCATTAGAACGATACTTCAACAGATACGTTTGCTTGTTAGGCATAATGTTGGATGAGTTAAATAGGTTATTCGCAGCATTATTTCGTTGAATTAAAATATATAATTGCCGCGAAGTAACGTAGTCATTAGATTACAGCTAAAATGTGCACGGTCATATTCGTGAGGCAACATATAAAATCATTTCAACATGCATGACGGAATCATACAATATTCATCAGACTTGCTCTCCAACGATATTATAAATATCCTTTTTGTTAGAAATTGTTTAAAATACTTGTTCAACTTCTTGTTCATGGATGAAGAACTTTGATCACACTCGGAGTAAATTTAATTACATCACATGGAACTCTTGTTTACTTCTGAGCATATACAACAAGTTCCGATTTTTGTAGTGGGAAACTCTTTATTGTTTGAATTCACAATGGCCTTTGTTCAGTGAGTTTTTCTGGTTAAAATTAATACAACTCAGAAATAGTAGAGCTTCTGCAAGAGTGTGTTTTCTTATAAGAGATATCTTGCGTTGTCTTCTCTTGTTGTAATGAATTTGTATATGTTACGCACTGAATACTAATACTGCGTTATATCACTGGTAATTCCTATATTTAACGGCAGTATTCACAAAGGAGTATTTATTAAACATTTATTAAAATTCAACTCAACCGCACATTTAAAAATTAATTCCATAATTCCACATTCAAATAAAATTACATTATAAAATGTATTTACATAATTTGTGCGGGTATGAATGCGTTACACATAAAAACACTGAACGGATTCATTCTGTGAGTCAGTATTAATTCGAAATGCAGTATTAAAATACGTGTCATTTTACAACTTTATAGACAAATGATAAAGTTGGAGCAGGTTTCTCAGTTAGCTGTTTCATCAACATTCAATTATAAAATTATACTTTTAATTTTCAAAAAAAGTAAGGTTGTGTAGATTGGCATAACTGACCCCATTGTAGGCGGCCTAGTAATTCATTTGCGAGAATAGTATAGTTAATTAGCACTAAATACAGAATAGAACAAAACCGTTATCATTCTATACCCGAGTGTAAAATTTCCATTAATGTTACAAATACCTTTATATGGCCTCTATTCTTTTAACGCAATTTCTTAGACCGTTGCCGTGACGCTAGTACCTTCAAACTGAATTGATGATCAACTACTACTGCAAAATTGAGAATGCGCTGCAGCGAAATTATGTGATATAATACACAACAAAAAGATTCTCCGTTTTTAGATGTTTGGGTTAGTTGAGTCTTTTTAGTTGTGTGCCAAATAGCTGGTAAAATTTCTTAAAGATACTAAAATAATAACACGTAATGGCTCTACTTTTCAAAGCTAACCATCAACTTCATAACACTACGCATAATAGAATACCGTTAAAGTGATACTAATCATTAGAACGATACTTCAACAGATACGTTTGCTTGTTAGGCATAATGTTGGATGAGTTAAATAGGTTATTCGCAGCATTATTTCGTTGATATGGAAATATATAATTGCCGCGAAGTAACGTAGTCATTAGATTACAGCTAAAATGTGCACGGTCATATTCGTGAGGCAACATATAAAATCATTTCAACATGCATGACGGAATCATACAATATTCATCAGACTTGCTCTCCAACGATATTATAAATATCCTTTTTGTTAGAAATTGTTTAAAATACTTGTTCAACTTCTTGTTCATGGATGAAGAACTTTGATCACCTCGGAGTAAATTTAATTACATCACATGGAAACTCTTGTTTACTTCTGAGCATATACAACAAGTTCCGATTTTTGTAGTGGGAAACTCTTTATTGTTTGAATTCACAATGGCCTTTGTTCAGTGAGTTTTTCTGGTTAAAATTAATACAACTCAGAAATAGTAGAGCTTCTGCTAGAGTGTGTTTTCTTATAAGAGATATCTTGCGTTGTCTTCTCTTGTTGTAATGAATTTGTATATGTTACGCACTGAATACTAATACTGCGTTATATCACTGGTAATTCCTATATTTAACGGCAGTATTCACAAAGGAGTATTTATTAAACATTTATTAAAATTCAACTCAACCGCACATTTAAAAATTAATTCCATAATTCCACATTCAAATAAAATTACATTATAAAATGTATTTACATAATTTGTGCGGGTATGAATGCGTTACACATAAAAACACTGAACGGATTCATTCTGTGAGTCAGTATTAATTCGAAATGCAGTATTAAAATACGTGTCATTTTACAACTTTATAGACAAATGATAAAGTTGGAGCAGGTTTCTCAGTTAGCTGTTTTATCAACATTCAATTATAAAATTATACTTTTAATTTTCAAAAAAAGTAAGGTTGTGTAGATTGGCATAACTGACCCCATTGTAGGCGGCCTAGTAATTCATTTGCGAGAATAGTATAGTTAATTAGCACTAAATACAGAATAGAACAAAACCGTTATCATTCTATACCCGAGTGTAAAATTTCCATTAATGTTACAAATACCTTTATATGGCCTCTATTCTTTTAACGCAATTTCTTAGACCGTTGCCGTGACGCTAGTACCTTCAAACTGAATTGATGATCAACTACTACTGCAAAATTGAGAATGCGCTGCAGCGAAATTATGTGATATAATACACAACAAAAAGATTCTCCGTTTTTAGATGTTTGGGTTAGTTGAGTCTTTTTAGTTGTGTGCCAAATAGCTGGTAAAATTTCTTAAAGATACTAAAATAATAACACGTAATGGCTCTACTTTTCAAAGCTAACCATCAACTTCATAACACTACGCATAATAGAATACCGTTAAAGTGATACTAATCATTAGAACGATACTTCAACAGATACGTTTGCTTGTTAGGCATAATGTTTGATGAGTTAAATAGGTTATTCGCAGCATTATTTCGTTGAATTAAAATATATAATTGCCGCGAAGTAACGTAGTCATTAGATTACAGCTAAAATGTGCACGGTCATATTCGTGAGGCAACATATAAAATCATTTCAACATGCATGACGGAATCATACAATATTCATCAGACTTGCTCTCCAACGATATTATAAATATCCTTTTTGTTAGAAATTGTTTAAAATACTTGTTCAACTTCTTGTTCATGGATGAAGAACTTTGATCACACTCGGAGTAAATTTAATTACATCACATGGAACTCTTGTTTACCTTCTGAGCATATACAACAAGTTCCGATTTTTGTAGTGGGAAACTCTTTATTGTTTGAATTCACAATGGCCTTTGTTCAGTGAGTTTTTCTGGTTAAAATTAATACAACTCAGAAATAGTAGAGCTTCTGCAAGAGTGTGTTTTCTTATAAGAGATATCTTGCGTTGTCTTCTCTTGTTGTAATGAATTTGTATATGTTACGCACTGAATACTAATACTGCGTTATATCACTGGTAATTCCTATATTTAACGGCAGTATTCACAAAGGAGTATTTATTAAACATTTATTAAAATTCAACTCAACCGCACATTTAAAAATTAATTCCATAATTCCACATTCAAATAAAATTACATTATAAAATGTATTTACATAATTTGTGCGGGTATGAATGCGTTACACATAAAAACACTGAACGGATTCATTCTGTGAGTCAGTATTAATTCGAAATGCAGTATTAAAATACGTGTCATTTTACAACTTTATAGACAAATGATAAAGTTGGAGCAGGTTTCTCAGTTAGCTGTTTCATCAACATTCAATTATAAAATTATACTTTTAATTTTCAAAAAAAGTAAGGTTGTGTAGATTGGCATAACTGACCCCATTGTAGGCGGCCTAGTAATTCATTTGCGAGAATAGTATAGTTAATTAGCACTAAATACAGAATAGAACAAAACCGTTATCATTCTATACCCGAGTGTAAAATTTCCATTAATGTTACAAATACCTTTATATGGCCTCTATTCTTTTAACGCAATTTCTTAGACCGTTGCCGTGACGCTAGTACCTTCAAACTGAATTGATGATCAACTACTACTGCAAAATTGAGAATGCGCTGCAGCGAAATTATGTGATATAATACACAACAAAAAGATTCTCCGTTTTTAGATGTTTGGGTTAGTTGAGTCTTTTTAGTTGTGTGCCAAATAGCTGGTAAAATTTCTTAAAGATACTAAAATAATAACACGTAATGGCTCTACTTTTCAAAGCTAACCATCAACTTCATAACACTACGCATAATAGAATACCGTTAAAGTGATACTAATCATTAGAACGATACTTCAACAGATACGTTTGCTTGTTAGGCATAATGTTGGATGAGTTAAATAGGTTATTCGCAGCATTATTTCGTTGAATTAAAATATATAATTGCCGCGAAGTAACGTAGTCATTAGATTACAGCTAAAATGTGCACGGTCATATTCGTGAGGCAACATATAAAATCATTTCAACATGCATGACGGAATCATACAATATTCATCAGACTTGCTCTCCAACGATATTATAAATATCCTTTTTGTTAGAAATTGTTTAAAATACTTGTTCAACTTCTTGTTCATGGATGAAGAACTTTGATCACACTCGGAGTAAATTTAATTACATCACATGGAACTCTTGTTTACTACACAACAAAAAGATTCTCCGTTTTTAGATTTAAATTATTATAATAACGATTAGGCTCGGCGCTCGACGTTAGAGCTGAAGTGGCATTGCTGGAATACCAGCTTTGTTTAGTGTGATAGTACGACGCAGGTGGATAGATCGGCTTGCACGAAGCAGCCGCGTTACGCCCCACCTGGATGCTTGTACCCGGGTCGTTGGTTGCCTTGGTTGCGGAAGTGCGCCTAACGTACATAGGTGTGTCTTAAACTAATGATCATTCGCGTGAACTTACAGTTCTTGTACAGAAGACCGAACTAGTATAAACGAAAATTAAGTGAGTGGCTATATAATATTGTTTATATTCATACAAAATCAATGTTTTCATCTATAATAATGTATAAATAACTAAAATCCGTTTCTTAATGTAATAATAACATATTAGTTAACAATAACAATTATAATTATTGTTAGAAGGCTTAATAATTAAATCAAATTATTCTAAATAATAAATTATCAATGACTTAATCAGCATAAATATATATTTACACTTCAAGCACTAAAGATTCGAGTATAAAAGCAGATATAAGTAATGTTAACATAAATTGTTTTACATTATTTAATTTTAATAAAAATATCAGTGTTATTATGAATTCAGTTTTAAATATTTCTTTATAATTTGAAGTTATAAAAGGAGCACTACTATGTATTTAATGTGATATTTAGATATAAAATTCGACTTTAATATTTATTGCAAGCGGTTAATAGTTATCTGGATTAATTCTTAATTCATAAGAATCAATAATATTATCATTCTGTTCTATTTAAAATAAATTCACGAGTATTAAATCATCTAACATAGTTAACGTTGTAAATACGGAATTACTCAATTTTTCAATAGTTTAAAGTTAAATATTAGGGTTTAACTTCAAATCAGGTGATAATGGATATATTGCAGCATAAGTAGAAATTAATATTTAATTCAGTTTGGAATAAGTTGAAGTATGCGTTCTAAATACACCATAAATAGGTATTCTAAATACTAATATTGTAATAAATTAATCTGGACATGATGATTTATCATGTATAAATATTTGTGGCGATTAAATAGTAGCATATGGATTATGTGTAGATCAATTTGTATTTAGTAAACTCTAAAACGAAATATATTAATGTCAATACCCATTTGAATATAATTACGATTCTTGTGTTTGTACAGATGGATATTTGTTGAATAATTCTTTGTGTATAAATATATTAAGTGAATTGAATTCAATAAGTGTAGTTAAAGATAACATCACAACACTTTAAAAAATAGTATTTGATAATATTACAGCGATAAACTAATCAATAATACAAGGAAACAATATAATATTTAAATAAATTTAAGATACTTCTGATATTTTAGATTAATTGATATTCTAAAATGTTTCAACGATAAATACATTAATATCAAACACAACAACATAGTTAACGAAAAATATATTGGAAAACAGTAGTAATTTAGATAATAGAATTTTGGAAAATATCTCTAATGTAAATGCTATAATATCTTCAGTCAACTCTACACTTCTCAAATAAATGGCTGATAATTCAACAATTTTAGACAGTCGAATATTCAACAATATAACGGATGTAAAGTAAACGATCACTGATAATGTTACCACGTTAATAAGTTTAATTTAAAAGTTGCAAGGATAAATAGATTTGCTTCAAGATAAGTAAGATAAACTACCTATTGAGATTCTAGATAACATGTTCCAGCAAGATAGCTACGAAGCAACAGAATTGTGGATGATATGTGGGTAACCAACTTTTGTTCAAACATTCGATATAACATCTATTACCAACACCATTATCGCTACTAATTTCACAAACGGGTCTGTTTTTGGTTCACTTATAAACGTTCAAAACGCATTTATTGACATTCAAAATAATGTTTATTCTTCCGTCGTAGAGCCACTTTTCGACGCTCAGAATTAGTTCTACAACATTAAAGTGTAAGTTGGAACCCAAATAGTTGGAAATGGTTAGATATTGTCAAGTAATAACGCAATTATTATAAATTAACTCATTATTATGTCAAAGATAGGAACAATGATAACAATTAACTCACTACTTCAACTCAATATATTACAAACATAATCTGTAAATATAAACGTGAAAGATTTGAAAGTAAACCTAGATGTTGAGGCTTCCACCGGAAATCTGAGTTTAATTGGATAAATGACAGGTTAACTGAGCATTATCAACTATGAAGTTGCAGGAATTTACAAAACGCAAGGCAGCATGAGTTTAGGAGTTAATACAGCTAGTTTGAGCAAAATTGTAATAAAATAAGTTAATTTTGCTCCATCATCGTATATATATGGAAACTAATCTTCATACTTCTTTAATTCTGTTAATAATTGCAATATAGAATTTTCTAGAAGCAAAATTACTTTAATTAACTAAATTTTTAGTTCTTTAACTAGCTCAAGTAGTAATTAACAATAATTTGGCGGTTTAATATCAAATATAAATTCAACTAGACTTATAGTTGCTGAAATATCGTACACATCAAACTTCACTTGCACCACTCAATACGTGATGAATTCAGGGTTTCTTTTGGGAAAGTCTAATTCAACTTTGAGTTAAATAGTATTTTAGTGGTTGTGTTTTTCAACTACACTTAAAGCTACTTCAAATATTAATTAATTTGGTATTATCGGATTTTTAGACGGAAATGTAACAATAAAATAGTCTAATATTTTAATGAATATTACTTCAGATACAATGAATAATTGTGGTGTAATTGGTTAACTATCAGTATAAAGTTTGTAATCAGTATTTTAAGATATATATTTAGTTGTTAACATATAATGTTTTGCAGGATCTGCTTCTTCGGCCATGATTGGACAGCTATTTTCATCATTCACTTTTGTTTCAAACATTTCATTTGTTTCAAGTGTTTATAATGGAACAGGTATATATGGTGGTTTAGTTGCGTATTCAAATAGTAATATCTCATTGTAAAATTGTATGTTTGATAATATAATAATCACATCTAATGGATATTCAGCTGTTGTTATAGGTTAATCTACTAGTTAGGTACAATTAATAAATATTAAAGTTAATAATACTTTAATTAATTCAACTTCATTTGTTGGTGGGTGCATTGCATATTCCAGTTTTGTTACTAGTTTATTAAATGGGGTAATAAATAACAGTTCATTATTTTCAAAAATGAACTTGGGCGGGTTCTTTGGAGTAGTGACATATTAAATGAACTTATAAAATGTAAACGTAACAGAGCTTCACATAATTAGCTTAATGAATTACTCAGCTGGAGGAATCATAGGTTCTTTAAACGCTAATATCACAATATAATTCTCTTATGTTTACAACACAAACGTAAGTTTCGGAGCAGGATCAGCAGGAATTATTGGTATATCAACACAAAATATAGTAATAATTGATGTTTCAGTATATATGAGCATAATAAATGGAACGAATGGTACTGGTGGTGTTGTAGGTTTATTAGGAAAGTCTATATCAGCATCATTTACCAAATGTTCTATTACTAATACGAAATTGCATTCTAATGATACAGTAGGCAGTATTTCTGGATTTTTAAATTAATCATGCACAATAAAAAGTAGTCAGACAGATAATAACACAATTATCTCAGTTATGTATGCTGGCGGAATTATTGGATATTCTATAGATATTTTAAATATAGAAAATACAACAGTAAAGAACTGTAATATTTCTTCATCCACATCTGTTGCAGGTGGAATTATTGGTATGTCAAATATAGTAATTATGAAATAGTGCTCAGTAGATTATATTACTTTAGTTGCGGGAGGATAAACAGGGGGTATTATTGGAGTCACTATAAATGTTACTACTGGTTTTTTATAAATTGATTAAGTTGATGTAAATAATATTAACTAATATTGTATTAATGGGAATTCTCTAGGAGCTGTAATTGGTATTATTTATTTAAGTTCTGTAATATCAAACGTAAATGTAAATAATGCAACATTAAACAGTTCTGCTGCTTATGGTGTAGGTGGAATAATTGGAATATAATATGCAAATGTTCAAATAATTGGTTGTGTTGTAAAATATGTAAATATATTTAATGGTGGTAATGGTGCAGCTGGTTTTATAGGGTATTCAAACTATACAGTATCTATTGCTAATTGTTAAATTTTCAATTCTGTATTTGTATCTGCAGGTGGTTCAGGAGGTATTATTGGTTATTAGAAATCAAATATATCTAATTAAACATAAATTCAAAACACAACAGTAAGAAATGTTTCGTTAACGGCTTATTATGCTGGTGGATTCATAGGTAATTACGATTCAACATTCGTATTTATCATAAAAAATTCAAGAGTAAGTAAAATTTCTGCTTCTGGATCTGGACAGGCCGGCATTGTTATTGGTAATTCACCACCTAATTACTTAATAATTTCTTCTGGTTCAGATGATATGAATGCAGCCAATGGAATAATTATATAGTACTGTTCGAATTTTACAACAGTTAAAGGTTGTTGAAGTGATTATATTATTTTTGCAAATTTTTTTAATATTAAATATTATCATTCTGGAGCATCTTCAAACTACCTGAATTAGTCTATATTAGTCTATATTAGTTGAACTATTACTATGAGATTAGTTTGTGATTGATGAGATAAAGATGGAATGATTAAATTGAGCCTTAGTACTGATGATACAGTTAAGTGAGTCGTTTTATAAATATTCTAAATCATTAGATAATAATTTAGTCTGCATATTACTTGTTAATTTTATCATTTATTCACATTTAGAACAACACCTACCTACCACTCTATAATGCCAATCACTTTGAAAATCCCCTTCATTGGCGACTTCGGTTCCGGAAAGACAACACTGGCCTTTAAATTCGCGTCCACTCCCTCCAGATTCTCAACGCAAATAACCGCCCTTAATTCCACCTCCGGTCGCTATTTAGTAAAGCACCTAAAAATAAACGACACAGAAATCATTTTTCAGCTCTGGGACACTGAATCCCAGGAGAGATTCGGAACCGTTTCAAACGACTATTTTTAAAACGCTTCTTTCATAGTTTTAGTTTTTGACGTCACAAAACGCTAAAGCTTTGAAAACGTGAGGGAGTGGGCACATCAGATAAAATAAACGAATCCACACGCGCAGATTCACCTTATCGGGAACAAAATTGATTCAGAAAGAGACGTTTTAATTTAAAACGGACAAGAACTCGCGAGAGAACTTAATATGGTTTATCACGAGTGCTCTGCGATTACTGGAGAGGGAGTGGAAGACATATTCGAAGGAATTGGAATGACCGCTGTTCAAAGAGAAGAAGAAAATAAGAAGAAGAAATCGTGTTTGTGAGATAATAAGCTAATATTATTAATTATAAATGATTTAAACTTAAAAGTCCTTGCACGAAGAAGCTAAATTACAGCTACTTGATCATTTGATTAATGCACTATCGTGACGAAGTAAGATTAATGATTAATGACATATGAGCTTAAAATAAAATAATTAAAATATTGGAATCAGTCATACTACTTCAGTGTATTAGCTTAAACGTATTTACAATAATTTATAGAGTTTTACTATCATTTACGTAATGTTTCAATAAACAATGCTCCTCAATTATTAATAAGGCTTCATAAATGTTTGTGTTTGATACTAATGATAATACAATGTAGGGAATGGAATTATCATCTTTTATCATACTATTAATTGCATCCACTATATTTTAGTTAATTTATTCATATAGTGCTGGAACATGTATCGCCATAATTTTCAATTATATTAAATAACTAGTTTTTTGAAAAGTGAATCGACATTTAGAAAGCTGATCTTGAATTCTTGTATTAAAATAATTTCGAACGCTAAGCATTTTTAATAATATTTATCTATTTGTTTTGGAACAAATTTTCAGGAACTATTCGTATAATCTATCAAATGTTTAATATTATGCTATTTATACACATGGTAATTATGTAAGTTGTAATTCTAGTTACTATTAAATATTGGTTATTTAATACTGAATATAATTCAATTCTTAATACTATTTCTTTAATTATTTTAAAAATTAATTTCGTTAAATATATGCGTTTTAAGGCAATTAATTATTAACGAAAATCTAATTCGGTATTTCTATTTAAATATTCGGATAATAGTCGCTAAATTACTAGACTAAAGTTGAGTTGAGGATTTATTACACAGAAGGTCTTCTTATTGCTTTTCTACTTAACATCGAATGAATTAATTCTTTTAATTCTATTGAGTATCTACTATCATTAATTTGTGTAAACGATCCATTAATCACCTTATTCTTTATAACATCTTTTTAACCATCAAATGGAACAGTGAATGTACATAACTCATAAAGTACAACTCCTAAAGCGAAGATATCTGTTTTATCATTATATAATTAATATTTCCAGATTTCTGGGGCCATAAACTAATAAGTACCTGCTTATTACTTCCTGCTTGAATTAGATGCTTATGACATCCCAAAATCAGCTATTTTGCATATTGGCATACCAAAACTATTTTTAAATAGTAAAATATTATTATCCTTTATATCTCTGTGAATTATGTTTTTTGAATGCAAATAATTTAGTCCATTTACACATTAAATTAATATATTTATAATTTCTTTTTCAGAATAATATTATTTTAATTTAGCCCTCATTGTTATTTCTGAATATAAATCGCCTTTGTCAGCATACTCCATAATAATATAAAGCTTATTTTCTTATATAAAAGACTCATAATACGTTAATATATTTGAATGACAAAATGAAGCAAGAAAACGAACTTCGTCTAATTATTACTCTGAAAACAATCCGTTACATATATTGCCACGTATTTCTTTCATTGCGTAAATTTTTTAATCTTTTTGTCGTTCGACCTTGCTCACAATTCCAAATCCACCAATTCCTAATAATTTCATTTAATAAAATTTACTTAACATTAATGTGAAAATGGAAGTGGAATAAATAAATATTATAAACTAAAAATATAGAAATATAGTGTTAAATTATAAATATTTTAACTCCAAATATTAACTCCATCAATATAATCAATAACAACTCACTAATAACAATTAGATTTTAATATTACATACAAACAACGATGATGATAATTGTTATAGTCAATATTTGAATTAAATTAATTTAGCTAAATGATTATTAAGTATATGATATACAATGTTTTAATATGTTTAATAACTAATATATGACTCACTGCAACCTTATCCACTATGTGAAGCTCTATTTAAGCATTATATCTTCATTAGTAGATTATAACAACTCAAATGCTTTGAATTGTATGATTTAACTTCCGAGGTCAACAATGTTAGTTCAAGTGCCGAACTAACTTAGGTTGTCTGAGGAGGCTATTCAGAGTGACAATCCTAGAAGATGAGGTATGATGTTGAGATTAGTTTTGAGGTAACGTTATGTGTAACTGAGTTTGGATTTGTGGATTGTCATGATTAATGAGATGAAGATGGAATGATTGAATTGAGCCTTAGTACTGATGATAAGGTTACAGTTAAGTGAGTCATTTTATATGTTGTATATTGTATATATATTCGCTAACTTTTTATTTAATATATACATGTATTAATGTATGTTTATTGAAAAGGCTCTTATCCAATGACATACCATTAAAGTTAGTTAAATAAATAACTGAGTGTTGTGATATTTCATAAAAACTCAATCCAGTTAGCTTTATTTATTTAGGCTTAGGGCAGCATAGTAACCAAATAACGTAGTCAGCGTCGGTAAATGTAGTACTGTTTATTTTACTCCAAATAAAATTTTTTGCTTGAACTATAAACACTGGTTCTTTAAAATCTGATTACACTATAAAAAGTTTTATGTAGTGTTAACATCAATTTTTTATAACTTTATGATTATTATTATTATTTATTATTTATGATTGATGACTCACTTTCTTTTTAAATTTTGAATTTATTAATGTAGAAGTGGTACTATTAGTTTAATAATATTAAAAGTATTACATATAGATTTATTTCTATTAAATTTCTATTAAACTATTAATATTTCACTTCATTATATGGAATCATTGAAATTATATGAATAAGCTAATTTATTTTATGAAGTTTCAAAAACAAAATAAATATGTAGAATAACTGTATTATCGAATATTGCCAGTTATCTACGCAACAATAATTAAGATTAGATACCATATATTATATTTTCAAACTATCTTACAGCACTTATAATAAGCTTAAATCCTTATATTTGTACATATAAACTGGTATATTCTTTAATTGTGAACTAAATATGTCAGTATTTATCTCCAATCAACTTAGGAGTAATTGGATAAACTTTAATATTTCTTTTTATAGAGTAAAGGTTGAATTAAGTAAGTTTATAAAGCTAAAGTTTATTAGCACTTTTACTATTTATTTAATCTATTTGTGTTACTATAAATTACGCAAGTTTTACAAGGAATAAAAGAATTGTATTAAAAAAGAAAACAAGAAAGGAAGCCGAAGAGAAAACAAGAAAGGAAGTCGAAGAGAAAGCGAGACAAGAAGCCGAAGAGAAAACAAGAAAGGAAGCCGAAGAGAAAGCGAGACAAGAAGCCGAAGAGAAAGCAAGAAAGGAAGCCGAAGAGAAAGCGAGACAAGAAGCCGAAGAGAAAACAAGAAAGGAAGCCGAAGAGAAAGCGAGACAAGAAGCCGAAGAGAAAACAAGAAAGGAAGCAGAAGAGAAAACAAGACAAGAAGCCGAAGAGAAAACAAGAAAGGAAGCCGAAGAGAAAACAAGAAAGGAAGCCGAAGAGAAAGCGAGAAAGGAAGCCGAAGAGAAAGCGAGACAAGAAGCCGAAGAGAAAGCGAGACAAGAAGCCGAAGAGAAAGCAAGAAAGGAAGCAGAAGAGAAAACAAGAAAGGAAGCCGAAGAGTAAACAAGACAAGAAGCCGAAGAGAAAACAAGAAAAGAAGCCGAAAGAGAAAGGAAGTCAGAAAGCGAGACAAGAAGCCGAAGAGAAAGCAAGAAAGGAAGCAGAAGAAAACAGAAAGGAAGCCGAAGAAGCGAGACAAGAAGCCGAAGAAGAAAGAAAGAGGAAGCCGAAGAAAACAAGAAAGGAAGCCGAAGTAAACAAGACAAGAAGCCGAAGAAAACAAGAAAGGAAGCCGAAAACAAGGAAGCGAGAAAACAAGACAAGAAGCCGAAGAGAAAACAAGAAAGGAAGCCGAAAACAAGAAAGGAAGCCGAAAACAAGAAAGGAAGCCGAAGAGAAAGCAAGAAAGGAAGCCGAAGAGAAAACAAGAAAGGAAGCCGAAGAGAAAGCGAGACAAGAAGCCGAAGAGAAAACAAGAAAGCCGAAGAGAAAACAAGAAAGGAAGCCGAAGAGAAAGCGAGACAAGAAGCCGAAGAGAAAGCAAGAAAGGAAGCCGAAGAGAAAGCGAGACAAGAAGCCGAAGAGAAAACAAGAAAGGAAGCCGAAGAGAAAGCGAGACAAGAAGCCGAAGAGAAAACAAGAAAGGAAGCAGAAGAGAAAACAAGACAAGAAGCCGAAGAGAAAACAAGAAAGGAAGCCGAAGAGAAAACAAGAAAGGAAGCCGAAGAGAAAGCGAGAAAGGAAGTCGAAGAGAAAGCGAGACAAGAAGCCAAAGAGAAAGCGAGACAAGAAGCCGAAGAGAAAACAAGAAAGGAAGCCGAAGAGAAAGCAAGAAAGGAAGCAGAGTCGATGATAACAGTCATGAAGCACACTGATTCTAACTTTTCATCAGAGGTTATTTCCGAGTCCACTAGCAGATAGATTAAGAAAACAATGGCTCCTGAGCCAAACAACATAATCCATGACTCAGAAGATAATAATAACAATGAGACCTTTACTTAGTCTCCATTGTAAACTTTATCCTTTGAATTCGATTCAGCCGAAATTCGGGTACTAAACAAGCAACTGTAAACTCTACATTCAGTGTTGAATTAGAAGTAATAATTAGAGGTGCTGTTATATGAGGGATAATAGAAAACAGAGAAACGGATTAATGAACTGGTGAATCAAAACGCTAAATATGAGGTTATATTGAATCGCCTGAATGGAATCGTTAAAAATAAAACAGAAACTATTTATAATTTAAAAGAAGAAATATATAAATATGAAGAAGTGAAAGAGAAAAGGTGAAAATATATAAATAATATTTTTTAGTTTCGTGAGTTAATTGAAATATCAAATAATCTTTAGTAGTTTTAATACTAATAATAGTATTTTAATCGTTTTTCTATTATCATTTTCTTACAGTTCCAATTAGATCTGATTATTAATTTTCAAATGTTAAGGCAATGTTTTATAACGATCTAATTTGTATTAATAACAATCACTCATGTTATGCAAGTATTTTCTCTTCGATTAACTCATCAATCGTCTTTTAAATTTAAGTGTTGAGCTCATCTGGAATATCCATATCTTGTATTACCCACTCACCGTCGACGCATTTGCATGGGAAGCTGAACACCAATCCCTCTGGAACTTCATAAATATTCTCTTTTGGAGCGGGGAGTGAACAAGAGGTAATCTTCTCTGTTCCAAAGTGCCAGTCGCGCATGTGATCCAGAGAAGCCTGTGCAGCCGATGCAGCTGATGACTGGCCCCTGGCCTCTATGATCTTTGACCCGCGTGTTCTGATCGTTTGGCTAATATTAGTTACGTCCTTAATCTCGTCATAGCATTACTTGTTATTTAGTAAAACGTGGTTGAAAACGGGGACCATGGTGTTCGAGTGGTTCCCCAGAACGAACACGTTTTATATCTCGCTCGGAGATACGTTGAAATACTGAGCTAACTGTCCGATTGAGCGGTTATGGTCCAACCTGGAGAGCGCGGTGATGTGATTCTTTTGAATGTTGGGTGCATTCTATTGGAGGATGTACGCGTTTGTGTTGGCCGGATTGCCGACAACGAGGACTCTAACTGAAGGTTTTCCGACTTCATTCAGAACCTTACCCTACTGCTCGAAAATGTCCTTGTTCTTCAATAAAAGATCCTTCCGCTCCATTCCAGGGCCACGTGGCAGCGCACCGAACAGAATAACGTAATCAGCGTTGGCAAATGCAAGGTGCTGGTCACTAGTGCATAAATGGCTAGATAAACACGGAAAAGCACAATCAACTATTTCCATATCTACACCCTACAACTGACTAGAATTTGGACAACTGCAAAGCATAACCAAATCTATGAGTCGGTCTTTTCCAAACACATCACCTGAAAGAAGACTAAACAATGCGCTGTACGCAATGTTACCACTCGGACCTGAAATTACAACACGAATTGGGTATTTCATATTAAACCAGTTTAATGGTGTGGAAACATGACCTAATTGGAAATTTATGGTATTTGAACATATTAGATCAACAACCTCAAAATCTACAAGAATGTTGAAACAAACAAATCATTATTCAAATACCTAACTCACTGAATAGCTAAATGATATCAAAACAGCAGTCATTTGATATACAAGTGGAAATAGAAATATCTGTGATGCAGCTTAGTGTTTTTGAAAGTGTCTTCATTTTTACCTCATTTTTTGATTACGTATCCCAAATTACTTCATAAGATTGATTATTATCATTTATAGAACTTAGACGCTTTGCGATGTACGGTTTCAATATTGGAAGCTCCATCATTTCGCTTGAACATTCTGATATGTCGAATATGTCTTTGTTTATTAGTTTTAATGTTTTCTTTCGCGTTAATTATTTTAATTTTGAAATTTTAGTTAAAGGCTTACACGAGTTTTGAATATTAATTATGCTTTGCATGTTGGAGTGAGAGATTAATAAAATGCATTTAGTTCGATAAATATTGGTATATCACATATTGATTTAATAAATTATTTCAAATATTCAACTTAATATTATAAATAAAACATGACAACATTGATATATTCATTTAATATGTTCATATATTGTATATGAACGTTATTTATATATAGTTATTTATATAATTTTATCTTTAGTATACATAAAAAGGTCTTTATTTCATAAAAGGGTTTAAAGTTTTCAACTCAGGTCTAGTGATAATACAAAGTATTACTTATAATTTGGCAATAGTATTAAATAATTTAATAGACAGCATTATGAGGAATGATAATATGATGTATTGTTAATAATAGTAACTTCACTTTAGAGAATTTTTTAGAGAATCTTCTTTTTTACTTTGAATACTGTGCTGTTATTAGGTAACACAACTAAGTTATATATTTCAGCTGATATATTTTTAAAAATTAAAGATTAAAAAATGAATTATTAAAATACCAAAGTGATAACACTATTTAATAAATGATGTGTTGATAAGGTAACAGTTAAGTGATTTATTTTGTTTAATCGATTATATTATACAGAGTGATTATAGATTGAGTGATTGTAGATTTTACATCAAGTAGTGTTGAATATTTTTTTGTATATTGTTATTTTATTTTTTGTATGTTTATATTGAAAATAATCTTACACTCCAATGAAACTCTTGTTTGCTTCAGATTTTCACGGAAATGAATAACATATAGCTGCATGTTGTGATATTTCCTAATAATTCAATCCAGATGCCTTTATTTATTTAGGCGATTTTTCTCCTAATAGATTTATGTATGATACACCAGCAAAGTGTGATGAATACAATCAAAGAGTATTTTTCCCTAAAATTGCTTCAATGAACGCTAAAAAGAAATTTGTTATTTCAGGCAATACTGATTTCCATGAAAGTAAGAATTTATATAAGTAATTGTATACAGATCCGACCTAGGTTGAATTTTTAACTGATGGAATTAGAGATTTAAACGAGAATATTTCGGTTTTGTTCTGCTCTTTGACTAAATATTCGCCGCATTCATTGAAAGATGGCGAATGTTTGGATTAAAACAAGCCTTTTAAGTAGAAAGTAACCCAAAGGGTGATAACAACTCATGGAGAAAATTCTCAGACTTCGAGCTCTTCGGAAACCAGTGTGTCTGATTCGCAGCATTCGAGTCTGCCTTGTGGTCGTTAGCGTGCTGGAAGTTTAACAACAATGTAATAGAATATTGTGATTGACGAGTCTCACATCGATCCTGTGATTTTGCAGGAGCATAACGGGATTGAGAAGCGTGTGCGTGTGAAGTACGTGAAGGAGGAGAAGATAGCCACGCATGGCATGATTTCGAAGCCGTTTGATCCTTCGATTGAGCAGGGGTCTGAGCTCGCCATGGACGCATTATCTTACGACATGCGCTATTTCCAGCAGATTGACGTATTAAATCATCACACGCAGCCCGAGTGGTTCCAAAAACAGCACGCGCAGAGCCTCGAGTGCTATTTCAACACACAATTACAAAATAATAAGCGCGTATCCATTTGGGCCTCGCACGGTCCGGTGTACAACACAGTAGCGGACAGGCTCCGTTCGGGCGATCACGTGGGCTCGAAGGCGATGCGCAAGGCCATGTGCACTTACAAGCCCGATTTGATCGTCTCGGGGCACATTCACGAGACCTGCAGGGACGGCGAGTACAAGCAGTACGAGCAAATTGACGAGGAGGAGATTTGCATTTGCGCGGTCGGAAACGAGGGCCTCGTGATGCCGTTTTGCCTCTCAGCGAGCTTCGTCCTGGTTGAAATAAATGAATTGACTGGGAAAGTTGTTCACACGCAGCGGAAAACGGTTCTGGTTAATAAATATGATGAAGCGGAACTAGCTCTGGCGAAGTTCAAAGAAACGGTGGGAAAGATTAAAAAGTGATTTGGTTTTTGGATTTTATTTTATTGAAAGATAGTTAATATATTTTTATTAAAATATATATCAATAAAATATAAATAAATAGTAATAAAATGAACTCACTTAAATTATATTATAAGGTTACCATATATAGGTTACCACAAACTAATCTCAATATTATACCGCTTCTCTTAAATGAACATTATACCTCTTTATTCTGAACAGTAATTTAATGTAATTTATGTATAACTTTCCATTATTATATATCCAACGTAATTTTCTTCTAACTTAATTTACTGGTTCAGTCTCGTGTACCTTGATGATATACTTTCTATTATTAATGTGTAATAAATAGTACAAAAATTATATTTTAATTTTAGAAAATAATATTGAAATAAACTACGGTAAAGTCTCACAAGTACACTAGATACCGAGTCTCACGAATAGTACTAGGGAAAATGAATAGTTTATTTGTCATTTCATTTGGTTTTCAGATATTTTGTGATATCTCACGAATAGAACAGAGTTGATGACGAATAGACCAAACCTAATTACAAATAAATATTATAATTTGAACCACCTGATAAAGGTCATATAAAGTTTATTTTATTAATCTTTTGTTAACATTCAATTAAAATCACTCATCACAATTCACTCGATAATAATAGTATTATTATTTATGAACTTATTCTCAAAACTTCAAAAACATATTATTCGAATCGTTTCTTATAAATATTTGTATCTAAATCCATTATAATCATCGAATTCTCTCAAATATTACGGTTTCTCATAATTATCAAGTACGGAGTGGTACGTGTTTATTAAATTAAACGAATAAAATTGATTAAACAGATGAATTACATAGGTTATCACAAATAGAACAAAGTGGTTGGCAAATAAGACTAAGCTAGATATCTCACGAATAAGCTTTGGAAATCAATAGTCTATTCGTCATTTGTACTCTGTTCTATTTGTGAGACTCGGTACCTTGTGTATTTGTGAGACTTTACCGTAAATTAATTGATGGTAAACTGGTATCTTTAATTTGATTTATGACTATTAGTACGTTCAATTGGTGTTTTCAATAATATATTTCATATTATATTGAGCTAAATTATTATAATGAATTTGTAATTTTGAAGAACAAACTATTAAATTTAACAACACATATATTGTATACTCATATATTATTACTAAAGGAATAAGTTGAATTAACAATTAATAATTTTAAGATCATGGGATTTACCTTATGTATACATTTTCACAACTTTTTCCGTAGGCTAGCTATAATATGTCAATAAATAAATATACATAAACAAATACAGAATTTTACAATTATTATTTGGATAACGTTCAATTAACAAATTTGGTATATTTAGAAAACCCCGATTAATATATGAATGCCACTTTAATGCCCAGAAATATAAAAATAATCAACGGTTATACATTTAAATAATTTATACATAAACATAGTGACTAAACTTCAAATTACTAAAAAATTTACTCCACACTTAGATTCAATTTGTTATTAATCCTGTTCAAAGTCAAATTGAAACGATTTCCGTTTCTACAACTTTTATAAATATGTATGTGTTTAACATATTAATTTTCTTTTGATTTAATAACATTAACTTCCATTTAATAAATAAGGCACTATTCACAACTTGATTAATATGTTTTAAACTCCACCACTTTATGAAAATTTAAATAATTATAATGTCTAGAATAATATAGACAAAAAACTGTTACTAACCATTCTGTAAAATACGCCCCAAATAAAACAATTAAAAACAACTACGTCCTCTAAACTATGACATGTTTGACATCCCGGAATCCTCAAACGAATAAAGTAATTAATTGTACCCTGTTAAGGTTGAATCGTAAAATTATAAATGCATTTAGTCCAGTACGCATCTATCAATAGCAGAGAGTTCATCGTGCGATGTGTTGTGGGACATGTATTCTCGAAAAGATGTAAGATTGAAAACAATTAAAAATAACAAAGGAGTACACCTAATTTCTGATATTGCTATTTCCACTTTTGAGAACTCCTCAGACAGTTGTTTTGATCCGATGTAGTTGTTTAGTGAGCTGGGTATTTGAATACATAACATTGAAGTTGCTCATATTATATATCAGTAAAATCATTATTCTATAGTTAAGTTAAATACTCAACATATCTATCAAATCATATCTCAATCTATATATGAGCCATTATTAATGCACGCTATTGAAGTTTAGGTGCAAGCATATTCCGTTCATTAATATAAATCAATGAATACTTAAAGCTTTTGGACGTTATGACGTATTTATAATTTGTATACTTTACAAAAGATAACTTCCGTGTTTAGCCTTTATATTAATTACTTATATCTAATTAATAATACACTTTACAGGAAATATATCGAATACTTTTTGTGATATATTATTTTGTTTACATTTTAACATATAGTCCGGTATTTAGCTCTATCAACAACTAAATACGAAAAGAACATCAAATTACTATATAAACACAATTTAGAAATCGTTGAATTTAGAATAAGTGAGTTATTAAATTCCTTTATATAACGCATTATGGGCTTCATTTATTAATTTCCACTTTAGAACGCCAAACCAAATACAGATTCATAATTGTTACTAACCCCTAGGCAAAATAAAAACTAAATCGACCATTAAAAACACAATACAGTTGTTGAACCAGGAAATATCGGATATTGAAGAGTGTTCAGATGAAGCCACATACGCGCTATAACCAATGTTACCGTTGATCCAGCAGCGTCAAAAGCAGAAGTAGTCTGAAAGTAACAACCAGTCGTGTGAGGTATTCTGGGACATGTGTTCGCGAAAAGACGTGAAGATGAAGTCCATCAAGAAAAATAGCGGCTTGAATCAAATAGAAGACATCATAATCTCCACCTTCGATAATTCGTCTGAAAGCGGATTTGACATGTTACAGTTATTTTCCGACCTTGGAATCTGAGACTATTTATTGTTAAAACCAATAACATCAATTTCTCATCATTAAATATTATATATTTCGATAAATTGTATATTAAGAATATTCACTGGTTGTAAAAGTCCATTAAGCAGTCTAATTCGTCTTCGAATTCCTAAGGAACCGAGATACAGGTGATGGAGCTAAGTTCCCTGCCGCTTGGTTCGCTTGCCGATTCTTTTATCGTGTACATTATATTTTACTCGAAGAAGCGCTTTAGATCTGGAACGGCGGCGTTCAGATAGTAGGACATCTGCACCCAGAAGAACTTTCGCGACCCGTTCGGAAGAACGGATATGAGCTGTGGAATCTCGAGCACATCAGGCTCCTTCAAGAGGATGCTCGCCATTTCCAAGAACATCTCGAGCGAAACAGACGAGTTAGCTAGTTTGCAGTTCATTTTGGAGTGGGTAGGATCAGGTTTGAACGCTGCGATAATATGGTGATATATGATGTTTACTTTATAGTTTATTATATTAAATCATTTCAATTAATTCATTAACACTAAACAATATGAATACATGAAGTACAGCATATGCTCCATATCTTCTTCTGGCCGTTAAAATGACTATGTCTTTCATGTAAAATTATATGTGTATGAATACTTTGGAGTTTGAACATATGGAAAATATATAAGTAAAATTCTTATTCTGAAATGGCTATTCCATAGTTTTCAAAAATATTGTTAACCTAAATTATATGTTTTTGTAGCTTTGGTATTTACTCATCCAATAAATGTTCAAGTCACTATACATTATTAAAACACTACCACAAACAAATCTCTATATCAGAGCATCTTTGCATCATCTTTAAAGACAGTAACTCTGAATAATCCCTCAGAAAAACTATTAAATTTCAATATAATTTGAATATAAAACGAAATGATCACTGAGCCTTCCACATTTATAAAAGAGTTTTTTTGTACCAGCCAGAGGTATCTCCTTTGATGTCCTTGGCGAGGCTACCATATTGCATGTAAACTTCATTGATAAGTTGGTTATGTTTGTCTCTGAAAAGAACTGAAACGTTGACCAGAGATCTATCGCGGGTACCAATACCCTTAATGGAATCTCTAATTATGTAGCAGCATCCATTAACAGATGATAAGAGGGAGTCGTGGGCCAAAAGGAAGGCTTTCTCTGAATTTCCAGAAAACTCTTTAATGATTGTTTATCTCAGAGTTTTCTTGTACTTATGGGCGTAGATATCGCATATTTGGCTAAACTCCTCTTTGGTAGATGAACATAATATTCTGATGAAAACGTTTTCGTCAGTGCCAAACCCTTTCGCAGCAGTGTGCAAATCTTCAGCATCTTATTCTTGAGTACCTCTAGCATACCGCATCTGACATATCCAGCCTCTAAGTAGTCTTGCCCAGTCGGCATTTTTAGCAATATCATCAGAGATGTCATCGAGCATGTCCGTCCGTGCCACTCTAAAATATTCTTCGCTGATGACTGATATGTCTTCTGTGTTCGCCATGAGAATTAGTTCAATCAGGACGCGCTCATCCGTTCCCTGACCTTTGATAGACTCTCTAATCTTGCGGGCCCAGTACTGGTAGCGACCCTCGAAAGAACCGCAAAGAAGCTTTTAAAAGTTTCCCGACGTCTCTTTTCTGAGTAGTCTGGCGATAGACTAGCCATAGGAAGCGTAAAACGTGCGGCTTACCTAGGAAAGATCTTCTAGCGTGCACTAGGTGACAACATTGAGGATGCGTTGTTCGTCTGTACCCATTCCCTTGCAGGCCATGTAGATCTCGGAAGCGAAAGTGTAATAATCTGCGGCAGTATACTTCATCATATTAATTAAAGGAGTGGAATATATAATCTCATTGAGTTTATATATTAGCAAAGTAAACTCGACAAAACATTAGGAGATTATCTGGTTTAATTACGTTCAGGATTTTAACGCTCATTATAGATGATGTAATTTTACTTGATTAATACAACGATTATCTCTTTAAGTGAGGTTCTTAGAGATTTCTCTAAAAGTTATATTAATTTTAATTTTATAGTAATCGTTCTATGATCATAAAAGCTAGCCAAAAGTGGGTTTTGGGATTCAGTTGCCACTTCACTAAATGAAGAAATCGTCAAAGTTTGTAACATACAATTATTCAATGCGCTTTTTATCAAGCACCCTAATCTTTCAACCAATACATTATGAGTTGAACGTATCAAAATCTAAAATATTACCAGATATAATACTCTAATTAAGATACTTTCAAATAATCCACTAATTTTGAATGCTATGAAATAATCTTCATGTTGAATATTACGGTTTCCAACCAATAAACACTTTCACACTTGGTTTTTATGTACAACTACCCCCAAATTTTGCAACTTTGGAATTACCCAAAAGTTATTGAGTTCAATGTAGAAGTTGAAGCATATTTTAACACGGAGTTATTATTTGAGTTCTAATATATGAAATACTTTGGACACACACGAATATTAGATACAATATTTTCAATCACCTGTAGAAACTTCATTGAACTAGCTGTTCCCAGCATTATTAATTAACTTAATAATAAATTGTATTTGTATAACTTAGTTTTAGCTTCATGTTATTCTAGATTATAACACTAACGAAATATTAAATTTTAGTAACTTACAAAGTAGCTGTACATGAACAAAATAATATTGGAATATAAATAGTATTATAATTTGTTTACTATTACTTTAAGAGAATTTCGATTCCAAAAGCAACCATTTTCAAGTCGAAAACTGTAAAAATCGTTTATAAATTGAAAATATATAAATAATACTGAATTAATAACTGGCAAAATGTTACTAAATAATAAGAAGATTTATAATATTTTTAAGTACAATTAAGTTTAAAAAGTAGCAATTATTTGATAATTTTTTAAACATGCCTAGCTTTCAAAGAAGCTGGAACGTTTAAGGAGTTAGTATGAAGAATTTGAATTATATTAAGTAGTGGTAACTAAGTGATGCAAGATCGTTGATGTGCGGCTTCTTTCAGTTAGTTTGCCGTAAGTATTGAATTATTACCCAGTTGTGTTTTATGTCAAAACAATATTAGTTATTGAAAAGCCCAATTAAATTCAATTAATTATTAATTGAAGAAAAGGGAACTGGGTTCAATTCAGACTAAAGAAGCATGAATTGCTGGAATCGTTAAATATCAGGGGTTCATCAGTTGACAAATATTAAGAATTTTAATAACGAATAGATAGTCAAATACATTCGAAGACATTGCCAATAAAATGTTATTATTGACAGTAGTCTAAATTATAATTATTTCGCTCACTGTGAGCAAGTGATGATCTAAACCTAAGAGTAGTGAAGTGTAAATATAAAATATCGGTTTTATTCACAGTTATAAATAATCATAAGCTCGCGTTTCCCCCTCATAAAAAGCTTCTAACTCGCACATAAATTTGTTTATATAAAGCCTTTTTGCTAAAGAGTTATACATTTAAATAATTTATACATAAACATAGTGACTAAACTTCAAATTACTAAAAAATTTACACCACACTTAGATTCAATTTGTTATTAATCCTGTTCAAAGTCAAATTGAAACGATTTCCGTTTCTACAACTTTTATAAATATGTATGTGTTTAACATATTAATTTTCTTTTGATTTAATAACATTAACTTCCATTTAATAAATAAGGCACTATTCACAACTTGATTAATATGTTTTAAACTCCACCACTTTATGAAAATTTAAATAATTATAATGTCTAGAATAATATAGACAAAAAACTGTTACTAACCATTCTGTAAAATACGCCCCAAATAAAACAATTAAAAACAACTACGTCCTCTAAACTATGACATGTTTGACATCCCGGAATCCTCAAACGAATAAAGTAATTAATTGTACCCTGTTAAGGTTGAATCGTAAAATTATAAATGCATTTAGTCCAGTACGCATCTATCAATAGCAGAGAGTTCATCGTGCGATGTGTTGTGGGACATGTATTCTCGAAAAGATGTAAGATTGAAAACAATTAAAAATAACAAAGGAGTACACCTAATTTCTGATATTGCTATTTCCACTTTTGAGAACTCCTCAGACAGTTGTTTTGATCCGATGTAGTTGTTTAGTGAGCTGGGTATTTGAATACATAACATTGAAGTTGCTCATATTATATATCAGTAAAATCATTATTCTATAGTTAAGTTAAATACTCAACATATCTATCAAATCATATCTCAATCTATATATGAGCCATTATTAATGCACGCTATTGAAGTTTAGGTGCAAGCATATTCCGTTCATTAATATAAATCAATGAATACTTAAAGCTTTTGGACGTTATGACGTATTTATAATTTGTATACTTTACAAAAGATAACTTCCGTGTTTAGCCTTTATATTAATTACTTATATCTAATTAATAATACACTTTACAGGAAATATATCGAATACTTTTTGTGATATATTATTTTGTTTACATTTTAACATATAGTCCGGTATTTAGCTCTATCAACAACTAAATACGAAAAGAACATCAAATTACTATATAAACACAATTTAGAAATCGTTGAATTTAGAATAAGTGAGTTATTAAATTCCTTTATATAACGCATTATGGGCTTCATTTATTAATTTCCACTTTAGAACGCCAAACCAAATACAGATTCATAATTGTTACTAACCCCTAGGCAAAATAAAAACTAAATCGACCATTAAAAACACAATACAGTTGTTGAACCAGGAAATATCGGATATTGAAGAGTGTTCAGATGAAGCCACATACGCGCTATAACCAATGTTACCGTTGATCCAGCAGCGTCAAAAGCAGAAGTAGTCTGAAAGTAACAACCAGTCGTGTGAGGTATTCTGGGACATGTGTTCGCGAAAAGACGTGAAGATGAAGTCCATCAAGAAAAATAGCGGCTTGAATCAAATAGAAGACATCATAATCTCCACCTTCGATAATTCGTCTGAAAGCGGATTTGACATGTTACAGTTATTTTCCGACCTTGGAATCTGAGACTATTTATTGTTAAAACCAATAACATCAATTTCTCATCATTAAATATTATATATTTCGATAAATTGTATATTAAGAATATTCACTGGTTGTAGAAGTCCATTAAGCAGTCTAATTCGTCTTCGAATTCCTAAGGAACCGAGATACAGGTGATGGAGCTAAGTTCCCTGCCGCTTGGTTCGCTTGCCGATTCTTTTATCGTGTACATTATATTTTACTCGAAGAAGCGCTTTAGATCTGGAACGGCGGCGTTCAGATAGTAGGACATCTGCACCCAGAAGAACTTTCGCGACCCGTTCGGAAGAACGGATATGAGCTGTGGAATCTCGAGCACATCAGGCTCCTTCAAGAGGATGCTCGCCATTTCCAAGAACATCTCGAGCGAAACAGACGAGTTAGCTAGTTTGCAGTTCATTTTGGAGTGGAGAGATTATCAGGTTTTATATAAGCCCACTAAAGATCTTATTTACTGTTTACTTATTTTTGATAATAAATAATTCCAAATTTAAATTAAACTATAAATACTCTATAAATACCACATACAATAAAAATTAAGTGACCATTAGTTTATTAAATCTTATGACTATTAAAATGTTCAAATCACATTTAATTATATCTTTCATGTCAAATTTCGTGTACATATGAATTCATTCATGCCATTTTCGGTTTAAATACATGCAATATATTAACAGTTGAAAATCTATTTATAATTCCGTACATTAGCCCGAAAAAGCTAACGGAGATTCTGTGAGGAAGTTTGACGTGTGATAACGCCACGCAAATTGGTTAGAGATGAATGCTGTTGGTTTCTTATTGATCAACGTTTAGAAAGGAAAGGAAATGTGATGATCAGAGAAAAAGGACCAGTAATTTACGGTGTGATGTCTTCTTGATAATTCTGTACATGTAAACAGTTAATTTCATTGTATGATTACTTTCTAGTTTAAGTTGTTTGACTGTATTATACTATAAATTCATAATCTTGTTTCTATTTTTAGATTTTTCAACATTAAACTCTTTATTTATCTCAATATTAAATGACTCACGTAACAGTAACCTTAAAAGCAAGATTTCGCTCTAATTAATTTAAAAATTGACTTATTCTCTCCTTTCAATCTATTATGGGCTGACACCACCTATGGTATCAAAATTTATTGTAACTAACATGAAAATAACATCAATCAAATATCTCCAACGCATTTTTTAATATTATCGAGTATTTTGGGAGTGGTTCGGGTGTTCTTGAAGGTGGTTCGGGCTTGTCTTCGCCCTTCTTCTTTGAGAATATCGTCAACGGCTTTTCCACCGATTGTTGGAGCGAGAACCGGGTAATTCGGTTTGTACACACCTGGGGTTGCTTTTGTAGATCTCATATGGTGTAGTTTGGACAGTTATTTAACAACTTGTGCTTAGTCTTCTAGTTTGGCTTGGACAATCATGTTCTCGCAATGGTCGTTATACTATCTGCAATATTCAACTTACTCTGCTGAGGCAACAGCAATTTATGTAAGTTATTTTCTGCGCTCTTATATATTGAGAACGTGTGTTCTTGTTACATGCCCTCTCCACACTGACTGGATCCGAGCAGCCATCTGTGAGTAGAATTTTTGACGACCCTGGAACTGAATAGCATCGTATATTTTCTGTGTTTTTAATACTTATATTTTACGTTTGTAAGAAGCCTGAATTATGTTTGCAGATGTTCTAATTATATTTAAATTTTATCGCTCCCTGTTAGCACGCAAGGCAGCTTGAATTATACTCGCGGCTTTAGCTTCCTGTTTAAATTGTAACTTTGTTTACTCTGTGTATATTTGGTTCTATTTGATTAAGAATTACGTGAAGTTAGTGTTAAATTCCATCAAGCGGTTGTTTGAAGTGGAGAATATTATTGTATTCTTTAATAAATAAAATGTAAGTAAAGTGAAAATCAACTCAAAAATGTCAACAAGAATTTCACCGAAAACAGTATTGATAACCAGGGAGCAGCTTCGGTCGCGTTCGGTTGACAATCGTAAGTTCTAAAGGTTAATTCCGAAGGGTTTACCTGCGGTGTATCATTAAAAGTAGGAGCCAAAAGTGGACATTGTAAAGAGCATGTCTTTGCCTCGAAATTCGATTCTGAACTAGGTTTTTCATCCGTAGAAAACGCTGTTTAAGGGCTTCACCGCTGGCTACTCCAAAATCCTGAGGAGAGCGGACAACGTGAACATAGAGAACCTGATAAACCTAGGTGCTCAGGTGATCATTGACCAACATGGTTTCACGCACGTAAAGCAGCACACTGAAAAGCATCTTTTAGTAACTGGAAGAACCGCTGACGAACTATCAGTCACAGCTCCGTTAATTTCTGTTCACGAAAACAATTTTGAAGAGGAAGAAACTATAAAACCTCAAGACCTCCAATTCAGGAACAGGTTCCACAAAATAAGAGCGAATTGGCCCCAATTTTTATAAAAGGTGTCCACGGGCAAGGACATCGTCAAATACCTCTCTTTCATGGTAAAATTCACTCAATTCCTCTCCTACAGTTAAAAAGTGCTCGACAACAACACATACAACGAGTTACTTTCCGCGCTCCTCCCAGTAAACAATTTACGTCTATTAATTTTAACACTAGTTCAGCTCGTCTCCGCTCCAAAACTGGTGCGGACGGTAATGTTCCTCATAAACGAACTATTACGCCTTGACTTCCGCACCAATAACATAAACTACGTGAAACCGATTCTGAGGTGCATTGGAACAGAATATTTACAAAAATTGCTCCTCATCACAAAAGGAACGGACACAGGACTCATTTACGCGAAATTACAATGGGCTCTGGTTGCAATGGATGTGGTCGGAATCGGAGAAGCATCACTTTACGAAGCTACTATCAGCTACGCGAACACATAAATGAAAATTAAGGATGCAAATGTAAGCCCCGTTAATAATCAGAGCACGCTGAACACACAAACGAATTTGACCGGAACACTGAACATGTCTGGAACTTAACAGAGCATGGAAATAGTATAAAGCGCTGAATAACTATAATCTTAATAAAACTCTTAATAACTAAGTGCTGAATAGATTCAATAGTAATTAAATATCCAAAGCGCTGAACAAATTCATAATCTTGCTGATTAGAAGCTGCAAACAACTCAAATTGATTAAGAACTGTCAGATAAAGAGACATTCGCAACTGAGCCAAGGTTATAATTGAAATCCCAGTAAGAGATGAATCAACGCATAAACCAAATCAGGTCCAAATCTGCAGTATTGCACAAACCAGTTCTTCCTCCAACAACTCCAATTGACAATCCACGTAATAATTCCGAACTCTAAAATGAAGCTATCCACTTCAAATTCGTTCAGGATGTGAATCTAGACTTAAATCTAACTGTTCAACCACATAGTTTAGGATTAATTTCATCAATTACACTCTAGCCAACCAGTTTTGATATTCTCCAAAGGTACACCGTTCAAATAAATTCTGACTGTTAAAATTTATTTGCTCTCGTATTTTGGGAGCCAAAATAAGATGTTAATGCGTTTGAAAATAATAACCCACAATTTTTAACTTAGCAGAGGAAAATAAACGAATTGAGGGAAAAGTACGAACTTAAAACCAAATAGAAAAGATAAACCGAATCGTTTTAGCAAAAAATATAAATGCATTTACGAAAAGCACTCGATTCTGTTGACTTCGAAGACTTCTTACAAAGGTAAAATACGAATCAGAAAGTATTCTAGGAGCTTGGTGAAGTGGAAATCGAATAAAACTCGCAAATACAGCTGTGTACATTCAAAATAACAGATAATTTACAGTTCTCATTTGACACCTACTAAAATTCACGTTCTCTTGTTATATGCTTCATAGCCAGGAGAAATATAAATAAAGGTGTAATTAAATCGTTGTCTCTTTTATAATTCGCACCACATCATCCACTTCCAAATAATATACTGAAAGCACCTAACTGCGTGTTCAGAAAATACGCAACTGAGCGTTTATTACTCAAAAAATACTAAGTCGTGCCAAAACCAACCAAAATGTACTTTTATATAAATCTAAAGTAGATACAAAAACCATAACTTATTAAAATATTAGATTAAAACAAATAACATATACTACCTGACAGAATAATTTTAGCTCCAATTAATGATTTAACAGCAGATCTAGACTTGTTCTTCGGCAAATATAAGACCACAGTTAAAATGATTGAAACTTTAGAAACTTTAGGAGTTAAAATTTAAGAAGTCAAGCTGCCAAATGTTCATAATGCAACTGATGATATATTTTAAGGTGTTTTAGAAGAACTCATGGCTGGCAAAACGTCTTTTGGTACTCTTGGAAATTTGGCTCAATAAATATTTACTGAAGTATTATAGGAGGTTAAAGGAAATGAAAATACTGAAGATGATAAAATGGAAATACCTGAGTTTTAAAGTTTGTTAAGCAGTCAGTTGTAAAGTATTGTAATTGAAACACAGCCGAGTGCTAATATAGCTAAACCAATTATTGAATAATAAGAACAAAATCAAAGTTAAGAATTTGAAGAAGTAAGAATGGAATGAATCAATAAATTTCACTATAATAACATTTTTTCGACAATCTACATTTTTTAATCTAATAATTCCAAGTTAAAATATTTCATCATGTCCAATAGTGGTTTAACTTCCAAGTTATTTAGCTTATCTAATCCCATTTACATGTCATGGTTAGTTGGTTATTTCAATGATACTCCCTACATAACTTTCATACGATTGTTGAGTAAATTTATATGATTTCTAACCAATCTAATCATTTCATTACTTTATTTTAATACAGATTGTAAATCTCCAATTTATAATTGTTACATTATATTCAAAATTTCTTATAATTCTTTGTTAAAAACTTACCACTTTGATTGTATGGTTCTTTAACTTATTTAAGGGAAATATTACTCATGAATTAGCGACCAATTTTTACCATAATTAAGAACACACAATAGTAATATTTATATTTCATGTTCTGACCAAATATGATAAGTTGATGGCTTAGATTATAATCTATTAGAATATTACGACTTCAATTATTACAAACTATATTCTGGAAAATGTTTTACAACTTCAGACCATTTTATTGTGTTATTTTATTTATTTTAAGATATAATGGCAAGGAGCTTAGCATTTTCATCATCGGTCCATCTATGGTATTTATTCGATCTAATACTCATTTGATGTGAAATATATAACATACATATATTATAAATAACACAACAATATTAATAAAACTTTTTGTGTATTATAATTTTTAAATATTAAAAATTCTATTTTGCTAAATGCAATTTTGGATGATATGATCAACATTCATTTGTTTTGTATACAAATTGAATAGAAAATATAAATAGAACAAAGGTCAACATTGAATTTGAATAAAATATGAAAATCATTTAATAATATTGGGTAGGAAACGACAATTATACTGTATTGTGTTACGATTTATTACGGCAAATATATTATCTAACTTTCTCACAATACACCTAGTTTTTTCATGGCTTTGAATTGCGCGCCGATTTCAACGAATACGTCGGCAGCGAATTACAGTTCAGGGTTTTCCATTCTTTGAGCTTTTTTCATGAATTTGGCGAAGTCTGTGAAGTGGAAGTTGTCGAATCTTCTTCCTTGTTTTAGGTTATCGAATCTTTCCATTTTGTCGAATGGTCCGTCGCCTACTCCGATAACGCATATTGAGATTGGGTAGTTGGACGCTTCGCACACAGCTTAACAATCCCGCGCTTCGTCTGACACGTCCCCATCAGTTAGAATGAGCAAAATGACTTACTATTTTATGTTTTAGCTCTAGTATGCCTTGCAGATCTCTACCCCTTTGTTAATGGCCGGTGCCAATGTGGTGGGCCCGGACAGTACTGCAAACGTAAGCGCTTACCTGTACGCTTGTTTAACGGCTGCCATTCCTTGGAAGTGCTCGTTCATTAATTATGGGAACAGGATTGGAGCAACCGCTTTGTCCTTCGTATCCATACACCCGAATCTGTAAACTGGATATAAATCGTCGTCGTCAAAGTTCTTCAGAACTGGTTCTAATGTTTACAGTACTGCTTCGTAAGGAGTAAGGGGTTGGCGGTAGTCGTGCAGGCTGTAGCCGTATGTTTTCTCGCCTGTCCAGTTGTTCGACTTTGAGAAATCGATGAAGAGGGCGGTCTGGAGGGTTTCCACACCGCACGCGCGCAGGTTGTCGTCGAGCTCCTTGTAGGAGTTGAACTTTAAGTTGTTCGGAGCATTCACGGAGGTATTTCCACCCATATTTGAATGAGAGGAGTGGATAATGCAAAGAAAGTTGTGCATTATGGGCTAATAAAATAATATCACAAATTGGATTGTATGATCCAGTTAATTCGTGCCTAGATTTAGTGATTCTGTAGCCATTTTGCACTTTCAACTACAGAAGTTTCTGCCATTTAACCCACATATAGGAGCATGTACTGTTGTGACAGAACAAGGGACCACTGAGGGTCTCCAACTTAATGTCAAAAGTTTTTACTTACGTTAAGAGGCATTTTTTGTATCTTTGACATTTATTGCTGAAAACAGCGTGAATAAGCTTTTATTTTTGTAATTTTTATTTTTAAAATAGAATTAAAAATAATTCCAGTATATTACTATGTTAGTAACACTATTTTTACTTTTCAACCACTTCAAAATAGAAATTATGTATATCACAATATTTTAACTTATATTTATATAAGTAGAATAATAAATATATTTTAGTTGTAATAATTACACTAAACGTAATATTACGTCAAATTTATTCATATTGTTAGCATGAATTATTAAATATACAAATATTACACATATTGATATAAATTAAACTATTTAGTGATATCACATATTTTATATTCAAAGTACTGTATTTACTTTCTATTTTATGTTATAGAAGTTAAATTATAGCTGAAGTAATAATCATATTGGAGTGAATATTTAAAACAATTTTATCAATAATTCTAATTTTTATTAACATTTATATAAATTTCAGTCAAATATTAGAAAATGCTACAAATTTGACCACATATATTTTTAGCTGTTTGTTTATATTTAATAGTAAGTATTCTATATTTCAAGTAATATCCACACCACTTTCTTACAACGTAAAAATGATATATTTTATTTAATTTATCTTTAAGGAGACTTAATCATTTCTCGTAATATATATGTTTATATAGATATTCAAGAATAGTATTCATGGTATAGTGTCATCATTTCAGTAAGTCTTTTAACATAGTTATTCAACTATCAATTATTTTCATACTCGTGGTATCACATTCGTGGGCTATAGATAGTTTTTAATCAATTAAACTAACAACCATACAAATTTGCGTGTCTCTATCTCATTTCTGAGTTAAACTGGAACTCTCAATTCATATGAGGTGGAGGAACGGACATGACGGGTTCGGGCGCAATAATTTCATTTATGATTACAATATAGCATATATTATGATCATGAATACCTATATAGAACGAAAATATCATAATCTCACTTTTCATCTGTGTATCCAAATCATGTAGCCGAATCAAAGCACGAATTATCCAGTTCTATTCCATATTCAGATAAATTTATGATACAAACAAAAGTTTAAACTTATGAATTATTCATTTTATCTCACCGTGTAACGTATGATAGTTTTAAAATGAAGTACACAAATACGAACCTCATTTACAAGAATGAATGTCTAACTTATTTATATTTTACACTTATCTTTATTCATTATAGTTGATCACTAAATATTTTGTGGTTATAAATTACGTTCCTTATTTTGTACTCGTTTATCGAATTAATAAAATTTATTTCTTCTTCCTTAGTCATTATTTTAACTTATTCACTTAGGATACCACTAAGTAAAGCGTCTATTATAGTCATTTCAGGCTTTGAAATATTGATAGATGAAGAGGTTTAACCTTTACTGATTTGAGCATTATACTATATAACACTATAAAAGATATGATACCATACAATATTTGATCATTGAGTTCTTTTGGCGTCTTTGCGCATAATATAATAGGGAGCTGAGCGTCCTTCATGTGCAACTTCAATTTATTCTTGTAACACTAATCCTCTACCTGTATAAAATTTCAAATTTTTAGTATTAGAATTTTCCAGGTAGAAATCTGCATTTACTTGTTCGGCGATGTCTTCAGGGATTTGAAGCACTGCATTACCCAGCCCAGTGTTTTGAACAGTGGATCCAAGCATAGCTACATAACCATGATTATCTTTTTATCCGCAATGTTATTCATGAACTCTGCTTAAAATTCCAGATACTGCGATAACTGCCGTTCCGATATGTTTAAACATTGTTATACCAGCGTTGATGTCTTTGCCGAAGAATCTGTCAGTTGATCCTGGAGGCGAGGTCAACGCGCAAACTCCTGCTTACTAGATTGAAATATTTTTAGCGTTATATTAACACAAAAGATAGTTCGTTCCGCGATCGAGAGTATCTTTTGCTATCATGTGACCCAAATTTTCAACGAAATCTTATCTTTTATTAACGTCTGGTTAGTAAACGCACGACGCAGGATCATTTATAAATGCTTCTCTCATGATCATAGAGCAGACTTTTAGCTCAGCTGGGGTGTCAATGATAATCGGATGGAGGAGAACGTTTGATTTCGACAATATTGGGCCGGCCTTGGTTGGTTCGGTTAAAATAAGCTGATCTAAATCCTGTGGGAAGATCACGAAGTTGTCTTTGATTAACTGGACATTGCTTAGAAGCTTTTGAAGATCGAGTACAGTCGATACTTTTGGAATCACGAGCGGGAACTGCTTGAAGGTGGCTTGCACAGCTGGGAGGTAAAGAACCTTCTTAAGATTTTCTTCAGACGCACCAATGAAAGTGACGATAATCGACTTTGAGTACTGGCTGGTTGAACTGGCGCTTAGCGGATATGCTATATTTTGGTTCAGAGCCTTGATGTGCTTCTTCGTATCGCTGGTGTCGATATACTTAATCAAGTACGACGGAATGAAAGAGGCGAACGCTGTTATTCTATCGCCATCAACGATATGTGTAGCACGGTGCATCATCTTGCATCCTTCGATGAGCTTATACGTCATATTAGCGTTAACTGGCAGCTCTTTCTATACAGCGTCGAAGGCCTTGTTGAAAAGTTTCATTGGTGTAATATGCAACATTTTATGGAGTGGTGATTGAATTAAACATCATCTAAACAGTATAAACAAGGTGATAACACCAAAAATTTAATTTAAACAAAACAAACATAACTTTTCCTGAGATAACACAAAGTTTTTTAGTATTTTGTTCCGTTTCTTTGTAATATCTTGTTCTTGCAAAGCTATTATATTTATTTATTATACAGTATATTTATATACAGAGTAATATTGAAAATACATGTAAATCAATTTTCATTCTATAACTGCTTGTAGGTCTTAAAAGTTTCTGGCTGCGTTAACTTTGGTTGCAGCTTTTTTGGCCCATTCTAGGTCTTCTGTGTTAACTTTATATCTTTTGGTGAATTGCACCATCATTGCGATTTTGGTGTCATTGAATAGATAGTCTTTGAGCTGCTCTGGCAGTACCGTTTCAGCTGTCCCGCTAACTTTTGTGAATATTTACTTTTATTGGTTTTGTATTTCTATCGTTTTAGCTAATTACTTATTTTAGTGGGTATTCTTTTATTTCTTTTCCTTCAATGTTCGTGCAGATTACTCTGAAGAACGACGCGTTCCTCACCGCTCCACTTGCTAGCATTACCCTTGGCACATTATTCTCATCAAATAAACTTTTGAATTCCAAATAGTCTTTAATTGAGATAATTCCTCCGTTTGCGGTTATTTTTACTTATTCTGTTTTGTCAATTTGTTTGTAAATCCGGGCGAACTGTTTAAAATCGGCTTCGTCCTTATCACGTTCCTGCTGAATTCCCCTCATGTGAACGTTTATCTCCCCCACTCCCGTTTAAAGCAAATCTCTAATGAACTGAGTAGTGTTAATTTCAGTTTGCAAAAGTCTTATTTTAACGCTGAACTTAATATCAGGGTGTTTGTGAACGAGCGTTTTGAGGAGTGAAAGTAATGACTCGGGTTTGTTCAGCATGTCCGCTCCGTATCCGCCCTGGTGCGTGAAATTTCGCGTACAACCACAATTCAAATCAATACGCTTTACATAAGGAGACAAAATATTAATACACGTGGAGAGGATCTCGGGATCGTTACCAACTAGTTAAACACACGTTTTCGGTAATAAGGACTTGTCCAAATACAAAACACGGATGTCCTTCCGAATGAATAGAAGCATATCCTGAGACTCGAAGATATTACTGGATATAATGTTCTGAGGAAATATCGCATCGGTGTACAGAGTATCCGCACCGTACTTAGCCGATAGGCGCTGCATCCCAATAAAACCAGCTCGGACCATTGGGGCCAATACAGGCTTCATTTATTGTATTGGAGTGAAAATAATAGTATGCATTAAAAATATATGCGTAATCAAAATTATAGAACGAAATTCACATTTAATTGCCTATTACCATCAAATTGCGTCGCTTAAGTTCCTTCTTGTAATTATCAAGTATAACTTAAATATCGTAACTTATTAGCAACTTATTTACTTATTAGATGATGTCCTAATTAGAATTGTCACTTAATATCTTGTATAACAACTAGATATGTCTACTTGTTTGGTTCAATAAAACTGAGTTTATTTCAGCTATTTGAGGATTTCCTGATTTAAGAAGTTCCAGAATATACTAAATTTTGGATTATTCTTTGATATATTTGTGCCACTTAGATTTTAAGGACGCTTTTGATACAAATTGAAAATTGGTTTATTGAATTTTAACCCAGTCTTACCCATAATTAATTACGCAGAGATACAGAATGGTCTCGTCCACCTCAGACCAGGTGTGGTAGAGCGTGGGCTTCGCGTTCTTGATGTTGCTGTACTAGGATTTAAGCTGTTGTATTGTGTGGTTCGGGAATTGCACCTGAATTTCCTCCCAGTTTGCTTACTTATTATTATTTTTGTAGATGCTAACAATTTCTAAAAGTTTGAAGTTTTCCTCGGACGTCCATCTGATGTACTATTTTTACTATTTCATTAAAGTGGTGTCGTTTTTAAATTCATAACAATACAAGTTTCTACTACCGAACTCATTTTAAACTAAATTTGCAACAAATGATATGTTTAGATTGATTGAATAAACATATCACAAAATGCACTTACGGACTATTTACACCACTATTGTTAAGTTTATAGAAAGGATTCAAACAAAAAAACACAAATTAAAATCATTTGTAATGTTAAAGTATTTCAGAAATTTTAATGAAATTTATAATAAAATAAAAATATTACTTATCAACACTTCATTAAAATAAAACATAGACTGAATTTAGCTAAAACTGAATTAAATATTTGGTTCACTAATATCAATATTTAGATTAAGTATTTAATCTAATAATTGGTTGTTTTATAACATTATAAACTATTCAAATAACTGAAGAGGAAATATATAATTTATTATATATAGTTTCAAGAATTATATAGTATATTCTTCTTCAAAGATCCAAATAGCTACATTAAATATCTGGCCGCTGGTAGTTGTAAGGTTTTTATGATCTGATGAAAGATAATAAGCTTATTCTCAAACATATAACTCATATAACTTAACTGATTGTGGGTTTGATGTCCATAATTTGGACAAAATATTGGAGCGATTCAACTTTTGACCATGTATTATTTCTGTTCAGTATATGCTAACAACATATTATATGCAGAAATTCTTTTGTTAGTTAAAATGATGTGATTAAAAGCAAATAGTGTCTAATTAACTTTTAAATCAACAACTTTGATTTTTATTATATTAGCCTCACTTTTGTTTGTGAAAACGTTGAAATAGACAACTTTTATTTTTTGATTGGATTCATGAGGTGAAATGTTCTAAAATTAAATAATTTATTTACATATATAAATAACAACTGAAATATTAACATTCCAAGCACATGAAATTTCACTTAAATTATGATGATTTAGATAAGCCAAATATGTCTATATATCAATGCGCTACCATTCTACTCTTAGCCATTAGTAAGAATTTAACTATTTTGCTTTGTCATATTTCTTCATTTTTCGGAACATGCCAAAAACCCACATTCAGTTAAACTTAATCTTGAACATTATTTTATAATCATATCAGGTTATTCTGATTATTTTATAAGCTATTTAGTCTTATTATAAAATGATTCGCTTAACTGTAACCTCATCATTAAAACTTCCTCGAGATGCTGTCTTACGCCAGTGTTTCTACCATATATATTCAAATTAAAGATACATGTAGATATTTTAATATTTACTGATAGATGATCATTTTATTTGTAGTTGATAATGACATTGACTTTTGTTAACTCAGTAGTTTTATAGCCATCCAACAATAGACAATAAGAGCTTGACTTTCGAGTGCATTTATTGAGTGCGAACATTTTTATTTAATGCATATAAGTGAATTATATTCCACTTTAGCAATGAAATATATATATTTATATACCTATACTTCATTGAATTCTATTGTCTGGGACAATAAAAAAAAACCCTTATTGTGCAATAGAAAATAGACAATGGATGGCTATAAGTAGTTTCATTATATAGTTTTTTGATCAAAAGTACGGTATCTACAAAGATTTTACCTTTCTGTTCAGATACATGACATATAATTTGTTAATTATTGAAAAAAATACAACATATAAATTAAATTAACTTTTGCCACTTTAATGAAATAGTAAAAATAGTACATCAGATGGACGTCCGAGGAAAACTTCAAACTTTTAGAAATCGTTAGCATCTACAAAAATAATAATAAGTAAGCAAACTGGGAGGAAATTCAGGTGCAATTCCCGAACCACACAATACAACAGCTTAAATCCTAGTACAGCAACATCAAGAACGCGAAGCCCACGCTCTACCACACCTGGTCTGAGGTGGACGAGACCATTCTGTATCTCTGCGTAATTAATTATGGTCAGGATTGGAAAACCATATCTCAAGCCTATTTTCCGAATGTTTCTGAGTCTTCTTTGAAGTCAAAATATCATAAATACAGCAAAGAACGTGTTCTAATTCACGAAGTCTTTAGAATGCTGAACACTGACGATCCTGCTGTAATGACAGTGAGCAATTAACTACTTACTGATGCAAAACGTCACTTGGACATTTTTGATAACCGGGTAAAATTAATTAAAGGACTGCCAATTGACGAGCCTGATGAATATGATAAGAAAATGGGTGTTGACAAATTAGATTTATTAGAGCATAAGAATGCTGTAATACTTAGTAACTAATATGATATTCTGAAGCTGTAAAAGAATATGTACAACGAGCTAAATAGGAGACACTTGATATTGAAACTAAAGACTTTATGATTGTCAAATAAAATTAAAGTTGTAGATAAGTGATATTTAATTTAATAATATTGAATATTAAGCTATAAGAAAAATTGCAATAAATCATACGTAAATTACGTCTCGCGAAATAGTTGTGGATAAATAAGCCCAGGTTAAATGTTTGAATTACAATTGTTAATCCTAAAAAATTAATCCCATTTATTTGAATTTGTAAAATATTAGGAGAAAATTGATATACTGTTGTAATTAGGGTTAAAGTTGTAATTATCTCATGTAAAGATCAAATTTGCACAAAACTTAATACACACTACTACAGAAATCCGCATATAAGAGACTTTTCATTTATTAGGGGGGTTCCCCTCCAAAATGCTCCTAACCCTCTTATAAATGGGGCCGGGTCCCCCTTGAAAAGGGTCCTCTTACAGTTATGGGAGGTGGAATTGCTTTTTCTTGTTTACTATGTGAGTAATTATATATTAAAATATTTTGCCACTTCTAATGCGGATGACAAATTTCAATAAATAATCTCAAGTTGGAGATTATTCATGAACTACTCATTAACACAAGAGGGCCAAAAATATGATTTCGATCGTATTAGACCATAATCGACTATTCAAAGTCGGTATTTAATATTCCAAAAAGGAAAAATAGAAATTACCACATGCAATAAAAGGACGGCAATGACAAAAATAAACGCGGTAGAAGATGTTTAGGGAAGGTCAACTAATTCACTTAACAAACTTAGGCAGTTCTGAAGCGTTTGTATTCTCTTCATTTCTGGGTCCAACGGATGAATTCATAAAATATTGTACCAATCTGAACTAGTTATATCACTTGTTTAAGATGTCCCTGTGTAATTTCTACGTTTTAGTCAACAAAACTAATTTATGAAAGATTTTATCTCGAAAATATATGGTAGTTAAGCCTGATTGGAGAAAAGAATAAGAGGATCCAATGATTGGTATACGGACGCAATATGTAATTTATAACTAGTAGCGCAAGCACTGGACCTGCAGAGGACCTCGGTGTTCATCTTCAACTGGGTCAATCTGAACGATTTTAGGTATTTCTTAATCACGAAAAACAATGGAGGACTTTTTCTTTCAATCTCAACCGGGAGCTCAAGATGAAGTATTGGTACTTCGCTTAATTAGAATTATAATTCAGGTAGTTACAGTCGCTTTCATTCTCAATATTCAAATAATGAATGCATTTTTGTTTCTTGAAGAATGGAATCAAGTGGGTTAGTCGGGCCCAGCATTAAATAATATATTGATGCTACTCTAAAACAACAGTTATTTTACTTATGATCTTCCACTTCCATTTCATAATGAGAAATCAATTTTCTTGATTGTTAAATTATACAACGTTAGGTAAAGTTGAAACTTATTATTGAAGTATATACAGAGTTATATACGTTAATTATTGTAGCACAGCTATCCAAGGCTCAACCAGGCCTTGATGTGATTGAAGCACTTTACAAATCAATAGTAAATAGAGTTAATGAGTGTATTGATGAGGAGGGAGAACACACTCATTATTGAGCCGGGCAGTGATATAAGTAAGATTCAAATAATAAACTTCATTCTTCTTCCTAATTCAAAAAAGCATTTCGAGGGCCCACCACTGTATATATGGATTTTTGTAGTAATATAAAACAATTTCAAATAGATATAAATAATAATAGAATAAAAATATACATAATAGAATAGTATAATAATTAATATAATAGTATAATAGAATAAAAATAAAATCTATTCATTTCATGAGCCCCCTCTTGCGAAGTTCCGCGTACATGTTCGTCTGCAATTTGATCACGTCGTAGAGTTCCGCGAGAATGGCGGCGTTTTTCCGCTCCAGAACGTCCAAGCTGTTGAGGCCCATGAAGCGGTCGTAGTCGTCCGGTTCGTCCATTGGGAGCCCTTTGAGGAGCTTAACGCGGTTGTCGAACATGTCCAAATGCCTCTTGGTATGTAATAATAAAGTGGTTGATATATTGGACACATCCTGGTCTGTGTTTAGAGCTTGAAAAACTTGGTGGATGAAAATGCGCAAAGCGCAGTACTTCCGGTACTTGGACTTGAGAGAGGCAACGGAGACGTTCGGAAAATAAGTCTACGAGATCAACTCCCAGTCCTAGCCGTAATTCTGCACACACAGATACAAAATGGTCTCGTCTACCTCGGACCAGGTGTGATAGAGCGTGGGCTTCGCGTTCTTCAAATTTCGGTACTGCGACTTCAATTACTGCTGCGTGTGATTCGGAAATTGCAACTATACCTCGCTCCAATTCGCATTTTTGGAATTACTCTTGTTCAAATTGACGGCATCGATGAGCTTCTGATTCTCCTTACTCGTCCACCTCATGTACTATTTTTACTAACTCATTAAAGTGGTAAAGTATTTTTAACACAATCACAAAAATATACAGAATTTAATACTTGTGAATCACAATTATCAAAATTACAATTTATAAATGATCATAAAAGTTAACTATATATTAAATTTGCGATATAATAGAATTAACAACTTAGCGGGTGCAGAAAACTTTGTGCATCTCTAAGCACTATATTTAGGAGGGAATCAAATAATAAATGTGTCACCATTAGCATCATTGGATAGCTTAGTTTACCTACAACTTTAAAATAACAAAATTAATGATATTTCACCATTATCTAGATTAATAAAATTATAGATTTTGACTTTAAATGATAATTTAATAAGAGACATTACATCTTTAAAAGATTTATCAAAACTTTAAGTGTTTATCTTTAAACAATAATTTGATTTAAGATATAAGCGTTCTGGAATTTCTTATAAAATTAGAAGGATTATAAAATGACTCACTTAACTGTAACCTTATCATCAGTAATAAAATTAGAAGGATTATATTTAACAAAAAAACATAATTGAAAATTTCAGTATTTTGCGGTATTTGACGAATTTAAAAATATTAGAAATTACAGAAAACAAAATTAAAAATATAAATTCAATAAAAAGTTTAACTAATTTATAAGTTTTAGATATATATTATGATCATGAATACCTAAATAGAACGAAAATATCATAATCTCACTTTTCATCTGTGTCCAAATCATGTAGCCGTATCAAAGCACGAATTTTTTAGATATTTCATATAACAAAATCAGAAATATTAACGTTCTCTCTAAATTATCTAAATTAAAAATATTAGCTTTGGAATAAAATATAATATCAAACATTTCTCCACTTGAAAACTTAAAGAATTTATAAAAACTATATCTTGGATTGAATAAAATATAAGATATAAGCTGTTTAAAAGAAATGGTATAATTGGTTAAGTTAAGCATGTCCGATAATGCCATAGAAGATATTTCTGCGATTCAACATCTTACATAACTTAAAGTAATTGATATATCATCAAATAGATCATCAAATGATATAACAAATAACGGTGATATAAAGCATCTATTAAAACTTCAGGAAATATATTTAAATGATGTTTAAATATCCGATTTATCACTGATATTCACACCACAGTTCGAAAATATATTAGTACTACATCTAGGTATAAACAATATTAGTAATTTATCACCATTAGCTTAATTAAAAACCCTTAAAACACTGTGGTTGTAAAATAATAAGATAAATGATATATCACCTTTAAAACATCTTTCTTAACTGATTGATTTAAATCTAGAGTTGAACCAAGTCGTGGACCTAACTCCACTTAAAGATATCCTTAGTTTAAATATCTTATAACTCGATTATAACAAAGTTTGTGATGTTTCCTGCTTGCATAAACATTTTGAAAAACTAGTCTTGGATGAAAACTTCATTGTAAAAGAACAACAAAAACCTGAATATGGACTTCAATTCGAACCAACTAAGGAAAATATTCTGCTCTCAAACAGAATGAAACAACATTTCCTCTAAAATGAAATCCTGAACAAAATGAGAAAACGATCACAGTAAACCTTGATTAAATTCAAAAATCTTACATAAATTGTTCAGGTTTTAACCAGCATGGCGTTTTAAAATCATTTATAATTCGCTTAAACAGCAGCTAACACACTGGCAAGTAACATCTATGGATTCTACGAGTGAAAAATATAATTTTCATCTTTAGTATGTAAATATTAAGCTAATTTAATTAAATACATAAATATTCGGTTATAACCAAGTGCAAATCACTTAAATACGCGTACATATACGTTATATATTGCATGATTCTAATGGTTGTAATATCGTTCATCACTTTTCGTTTAACTTTTAAGACTATATATATATCGGCTCACTCTTTTGGTACATCTCAAAAACATCCACTCAATAATCGATTACTTCAATCACAGGAACATTTTAAAATGCTATTTTCATTTTAATGCGTTCTTTACTTCTGTAACTATGTACATAAAGGACTCTATATTTTTGGTGTTAATTTTTTAGATATCATCAAATTATATCGATTCAGAAATGATAGTATTGTTTTATATTTTATCGCGTTATTACTGTAAATATTTATATAACATTATTACATGCTAGGTTATTAACTTTTCAGAGATGATGGGTGTGGATATGGTGGTGGTAAGATGTTACAGCTACTGTATATTTATTCTTATTAAAATATATTCATTAAGGTGTAGTATTTATTGCATTCTCTGAAGTATTATGTTATGTATTTACAATATAATATTAAGTTGTCGTTAAAGGTGACGGTCTGTTTTAATTAGAATTTATTTCTGGTGAAGTTATAGTGTTTATATATGTTTATATTTCACTATTTATTTATTTTTTCCAAATTATAAAACAATTTTTTATATTTTTAAAGTTTATTTTTAAAGTTAACTAATTAAAAAACTTGACTCATTTCATTAAATTCCGTCTTCTTAACTCAGTGTACATGTTTTTCTACAGTTTTAAAATGTCATATTACTCACTTAAAATTATTGCATTCTTTTACTCAAGAAGATCCAATCTATTTAAACCCATATATTTATCATAATCATCTGGGTTTTCTAGTGGTATTCCTCGTAATAATCTAATTCTGTTATCAAACATATCTAAGTGACGTTTTGCATCTAATAAGAGCTAATTACTTACAGATATAATAGAATTATCATCTGTGTTTAACATTTAGAATACCTCATGAATATAAACACGCTATTTACAGTATTTATTATATTTAGATCTCAATGACTCAACTGAAACATTAGGGAAATAACTTTGGCTAATTTAGGACCAATCCTAACCATAATTCTAAACACAAAGATATAGTATTGTTTCATCAACTTCCGTCCAGGTGTGATATAATTTTGGTTTCACTTACTATATATTTCTATACTATGATTTTAATTGTTACTTTGTATGATTAGGAAATTAATTATGAATTTCTTTCCAATTTACTAGTTTATTTAGGTTCTTTTACTTGGTTACAAGATCTAATAGTTTTTAATTTTCTTTGATTGTCCATCTCAGATATTCTTTTTGTTTCATTGAAGTGATATATTATATTTTTGATTATTGTTTCTTATTTAATAATATCATTAAACACAGAGTAAATGTATTATAATGTAATAAAATGTATCTTAAGCGGACTTTTTTATTTGATAGATGAATGTAAGTAAATATTTTATAACTATTAAATAATTAACGTCTGATAGTTGTAAGAATTCAAAAAATCACTTTCCTTCTAGAATATCGCTGGCTACTGTGGTCGCCAAGCCAACTTTGATTTCAAAAAATACTAACTATTTCAAAACTATTTTTTGTATTAATTTTAACTATATATTAACTCAATGTTTAGTAGCGTCTCCTTTCTATTTTATTACTTCTTCTAACCTTTTGGGCATAGAGTCAATCAAATGATTGATGATATCTAACGAGATTTACTCCAACGCCCTCTTTACTTCTTCATTTAATAAGTCATATGTGGTACATTCTTCAGGGGAAATGTTTGACTTCAGTGGATTCCAGCAGTGAAAAAGTGGATTTAAGTCTGGACTCATTACTGGAAAGCGATAGAGCTCAATGTTGTTAGCAGTATAAAAGTTTTTCATATACTTACTAAAATGTGTCGGGGCGTTATCTTGTTGCAACTTCAAGTTATGCTATTAAGTGATGGAAGTGTAACTTGTCTGAGAACTTAAGAATTGACAATTGAATTCATGGTCGTACCGCACGGCATAAACCATAATGGACCCTTATATCTATAGCTAATCGTACTATAGATCATGCACGAAAACAGTCCATATTTTACACTTCGAGAAAATACTTCGGATTCCACTCGTCTTTAGGTGTTCTGAGCACTCTACTCGCTCGATTTGCATAGCATTTTGAGCGATACTCATCGGTATACTAAAAAGTTCTCCAATATTCAATTGGTTGTTTCAGGTTCATTCGAGCAAAGTTCAAACTTTCCAGTTTATGCTTTTCGGTAAGTTTTGGCTTTATCTTAGCAACATAGAAGCTTAAACTGAATTTGGCCAGGAGACGAGATACCGTTGTTAGAGACATGGAAATTCCACGAAGGGCTTAGTATTTTTCAGCTATGATTCGTCGAGTTTCGAATCTATGGCTCTGGCGATATTTAACAACGCGAAAATCTCAGCTTAGTCAAATTTTCTGACACTATTATCGGCATGAGAAGCTTCTAGCTTGCCTGTAACTTCAAAGTGCTTAAAAATGGAATAAACAGTTTGGAGACTACATTGAAGGCAACAAGCAATGTATTTCTTGGTTGCAACAGTTTGTGATTCTGTTTCTCACATTCTCATCATTATGCGACGCTCTTGTATTGTGATCCGTCGGCTTCGTGTGTGCTTCGTCATTTGAAGGATGAAGTGAAAAAGAAATGAACCGCAGAATTAATTGAATATGTTATAATTAGCATAAATACAGTGATTTAATTTTCAAGCGCAATTATTACATAAACATTTGTTAAAATCAAAGTTGGCTCGGACACCACAGTATTCTCACACATCCTTAGCATGGAAGTTTGTTTAGACCTCTGATTTCCTTGCACTTCACGGATCCGGCTTCTGCAGTGAACCTTTGGATCATTACATCTTCCAGATCAGGTCTCAAGAGCTTGACGGCGTGTGCTGCACCGCACAATCCTTCAGGCGCCTAACCTCCTCCGAACTTGGAGCACTGTGCGACCATTGGATCTTCGAGAGAGTTCACACCAGCGATAACTGACGAGCAACACGAGAGTCTGTGAGGAGCTGTTCTGAAGTAACTGAGAGCTTTGTCGGCGTATGACATTATGAAGTGGTGCAGTTTTGGCATGTCGCTTGAAATCGTGAAAACGTTGAAATCATACGTTTTCAAGAATAGCCATGTTAGCTAGCTGTCGATATCTAGCTGCATTAAATCTGGCGCACCAGTATCATAATTCGCAAACCACACACAAAAGCTGATACAAATATTTATAGCACAAACAATTATATGAAATCGCCTGAGAGCTGAATATCGGTTAAATTGTTTAACTCTCATTATAGCAGATTTAAATTCGTGGCGCCGGTACATGCCGGGAAATATTGAGCAAACTATGACTTAGTCGTGATGGTACCTGCGTCCGCTATTTTGCGATTTTGTCGTATCTTTACATGATCTTACTCATGAAAATTAATAGAAATGTATGGAATATGGCTGTAACCAAAGCGTCCCAGGTCGAACGTAAGAATTCAAAAAATCACTTTCCTTCTAGAATATCGCTGGCTATTCTCACACATCCTTAGCACGGAAGTTTGTTTAGACCTCTGATTTCCTTGCACTTCACGGATCCGGCTTCTGCAGTGAATCTTTGGATCATTACATCTTCTAGATCAGGTCTCAAGAGCTTGACGGCGTGTGCTGCACCGCACAATCCTTCAGGCGCCTGGCCTCCTCCGAACTTGGAGCACTGTGCGACCATTGGGTCTTCGAGAGAGTTCACGCCAGCGATAACTGACGAGCAACACGAGAGTCTGTGAGGAGCTGTTCTGAAGTAACTGAGAGCTTTGTCGGCGTATGACATTATGAAGTGGTGCAGTTTTGGCATGTCGCTTGAAATCGTGAAAACGTTGAAATCATACGTTTTCAAGAATAGCCATGTTAGCTAGCTGTCGATATCTAGCTGCATTAAATCTGGCGCACCAGTATCATAATTCGCAAACCACACACAAAAGCTGATACAAATATTTATAGCACAAACAATTGTATGAAATCGCCTGAGAGCTGAATATCGGTTAAATTGTTTAACTCTCATTATAGCAGATTTAAATTCGTGGCGCCGGTACATGCCGGGAAATATTGAGCAAACTATGACTTAGTCGTGATGGTACCTGCGTCCGCTATTTTTCGATTTTGTCGTATCTTTACATGATCTTACTCATGAAAATTAATAGAAATGTATGGAATATGGCTGTAACCAAAGCGTCCCAGGTCGAACGTAAGAATTCAAAAAATCACTTTCCTTCTAGAATATCGCTGGCTATTCTCACACATCCTTAGCACGGAAGTTTGTTTAGACCTCTGATTTCCTTGCACTTCACGGATCCGGCTTCTGCAGTGAATCTTTGGATCATTACATCTTCTAGATCAGGTCTCAAGAGCTTGACGGCGTGTGCTGCACCGCACAATCCTTCAGGCGCCTGGCCTCCTCCGAACTTGGAGCACTGTGCGACCATTGGGTCTTCGAGAGAGTTCACGCCAGCGATAACTGACGAGCAACACGAGAGTCTGTGAGGAGCTGTTCTGAAGTAACTGAGAGCTTTGTCGGCGTATGACATTATGAAGTGGTGCAGTTTTGGCATGTCGCTTGAAATCGTGAAAACGTTGAAATCATACGTTTTCAAGAATAGCCATGTTAGCTAGCTGTCGATATCTAGCTGCATTAAATCTGGCGCACCAGTATCATAATTCGCAAACCACACACAAAAGCTGATACAAATATTTATAGCGCAAACAATTATATGAAATCGCCTGAGAGCTGAATATCGGTTAAATTGTTTAACTCTCATTATAGCAGATTTAAATTCGTGGCGCCGGTACATGCCGGGAAATATTGAGCAAACTATGACTTAGTCGTGATGGTACCTGCGTCCGCTATTTTGCGATTTTGTCGTATCTTTACATGATCTTACTCATGAAAATTAATAGAAATGTATGGAATATGGCTGTAACCAAAGCGTCCCAGGTCGAACGTAAGAATTCAAAAAATCACTTTCCTTCTAGAATATCGCTGGCTATTCTCACACATCCTTAGCACGGAAGTTTGTTTAGACCTCTGATTTCCTTGCACTTCACGGATCCGGCTTCTGCAGTGAATCTTTGGATCATTACATCTTCTAGATCAGGTCTCAAGAGCTTGACGGCGTGTGCTGCACCGCACAATCCTTCAGGCGCCTGGCCTCCTCCGAACTTGGAGCACTGTGCGACCATTGGGTCTTCGAGAGAGTTCACGCCAGCGATAACTGACGAGCAACACGAGAGTCTGTGAGGAGCTGTTCTGAAGTAACTGAGAGCTTTGTCGGCGTATGACATTATGAAGTGGTGCAGTTTTGGCATGTCGCTTGAAATCGTGAAAACGTTGAAATCATACGTTTTCAAGAATAGCCATGTTAGCTAGCTGTCGATATCTAGCTGCATTAAATCTGGCGCACCAGTATCATAATTCGCAAACCACACACAAAAGCTGATACAAATATTTATAGCGCAAACAATTATATGAAATCGCCTATTCTCACATATCCTTACGGTCTTAATATTAATAATATTAATGAGAATCTAGATCTATTTGTGACTGATAACTTTTGAGACTTTTGTATACCTATTATATATCATATTTATATTATGTATGATTGCCATGATTTATGAGATGAAGATGGAATGATTAAATTGAGCCTTAGTACTGATGATAAGGTTACAGTTAAGTGAGTCATTTTATATTATGTATGTAAGTTATAATTTATTACTGAAATTGTATGTTTAAAAACCAAAGTTATGTATCCTATTAATCTGTGTTTCCTTTGTTATTATTTTGAATAAATATAAAATTTATTCGTTTACTTTAAATTTTTCATTTCAAATATGTTATTATTGTTTATTAATGTTTATACCGAGTGTATACCATCTATTTTCACAAATGATGTAACATCAGATACTTCTAATCTTAAGATTACTATTACAAAATCTGGAATTCGCTAATTTATAAATAACTGCGTTTAAAATATTGTTGAAATGATATCAAGAATATAATTTCCAGATATGGAAGGTGTATTGGGTTCGTTTACTGTATAAGTTAAAGATGTTGTTTTCACAGACATAGAGGTTAATGATTTTGACTTCATTTTGGATAAGCATTCAACAGTGAAAGTAAATGACATAACCGCCAAGGCTGAATTCGAAATAGTGGTAATTTAAAACTAGTTTCCGTATACTAATTTTCAAACTCGTGCAGTTGCCATTGTATAAAATGCGAGTGTTACCACAATCACTACATTTTAGGAATCAAAAACATGTTAAGGTCATTTAGAATTTAAAACCTAAAATACTAACGTTAATTGCGACAAATTTTCATTTTAGTCAGATATGTACATAATTGATTCCATGGCTTAGTAATTTGGGGTTCAGTTTTTTAAGCAGTTTCTGACTGAGCCATTGATCAAGGCGTTCGAAGACCGTGTAAATCTTTATTTATAGTCTTACAAGGGTGAAATACAATTTGGAAATGACGTTGCTGATCAGCGTTTGTATAAACTTAACATTTAGCCTCAGTTTATAAACGTGTAAATGAATGGGTTATCAAGCTACTATCAGTAAAAATATTCGCACATGAAGAAGCTCCAGGAAAATTATTCTAATGACGAGATAAATTATGTAGTTGGAAAATCGATTTTTTAGTAAGTGTTTGAAAATGTTTTCGGTGAGGATTGCGATATTAATATTGTGAACATGGGCATCTTCGCGAATATACTGAACGAGTCTATTTTGTTCAAAGTGGTTCCTCAATTCGATTTTATTGAGAGCGAAATAAAAGAACAACGAAAAATAATAAAACTGTTTTTGATTTCTGGTGTAAAAGAACTGGACGATAAACTAAACGAAAACTCGTATTACATTTTTGATGCCATTTTCGTTAAAAACTTCAAAATCGTTTACAGAGAAGAAGCGGTGGTTCTATTTTCTCAATTTTCGTGACTTTAATTTATATATTTTAATTATTTTAGACCTTTGTCACGTCTTCAATTGTCGACCGTTAGCCCGCCTTGCTCTAGCGGTGCTCGTTCTTTTGTTTGTTTCAAATTAATTGTTGGACAGTGGAATGTATGAAATAATAAGTATATAAAATAGAATACATGAAATTTGTGTTAAATGATATTTTCAATACAGATTTATTCAATGCAGATAAAGAATAAAAAGACTTCTTTTAACTCAAAATGTATATAGAAAATTAAGTATTTTACCCTGAAATTTTACGCACATAAACAGTTCTCAATTTCAAACAAAAATATCAAAACTATATTTTCTCACTGCGTTCCCTTCTGAACTTTCTTCAGATTTCTGCGGTTGAGTTCCGCGTACATGTTCTTCTGCAGTTTAAGGATGTCGTACTGCTTACTCAGAATGACCGCGTTGTTGTGCTCAATGAGATCCAGTTTGTCAACGCCCATTCTGCGGTCGTAATCATCTGGTGGATCAAGTGGGAGGCCGAGGAGGAGCTTTACCCGGTTATCGAATATCTCAAGGTGCCTCTGAGCGTCTTGTAGGATCTGATCACTGACTGTTGTTACAGCCGGGTCATCGGTGTTGAGCATTTTAAAGACCTCATGAATGAACACGCGCTACTTGCAATATTTATGATATTTTGACTTCAACGAGGACTCGGACACATTCGGAAAATAGGCTTGAGATATGGTTTTCCAATCCTGACCGTAATTAATTACACAGAGATATAAAATAGTTTCATCTACCTCGGACCAGGTGTGGTAGAGCGTGGGCTTCGCGTTCTTGATGTTGCTGTACTAGGATTTAAGCTGTTGGATCGTGTGGTTCGGGAATTGAACTTATATTTCCTCCCAGTTAGCTTGCTTATTATTATTCTTGAAAACATTGACTGCAAACTTGAGCCTTTGATTTTCTTAAGTTGTCCATCTTAGGTATTATTTCTATTAGCTCATTAGAGTGGCATTAATTATTTAGATTAATTTAATATTATTTATCCAAACTACCAAAATTAATAACAGTTTCATAACAAATTTATAAATTTATATTTAGATTGCAATTCTGCTGTATGTAGTTATACAACGAATATTACGACATCAATATATTATATTGTATATTTCATCTATTTTAAAAGATTCCTTCAATTAATCTTGTAGAATTAGAATAGAGTACATCTTATGTAACCCACAAAATATATTCTTCTTAATATTATACATAATTTATCAAGAATATGAATATGATAACATAGCTAGGTCAACATATAATCTAAAAATTAGCCCACAACAGTACAATAAATATCACTTTTGTTCCACGTTTTCCTTTAGTATACACGTTTTTAATACATAACTGGAACTTGTACAATTCAATTACAGTCCATCAATTATTTTTAAGATTAATTCAATATGCATTGTCTTTAGCTAAGATTTACGTACTACATTATCTGCACTACATTTGGAAAAACTAAATAAATAATATCTCACCTCTATAAATTAGTCTTACATTAATTCGCTCTCAAGGTGGAATTAATTATTTTGGGCACTTCAATTAAACAAAAGTAATAGCTTGTCACATGAAATAACTCCATAATATTAATTGCTTATTATATTAATACTTATTATATAACTAATTTATAAACTATTAATCATCACCGTGAAATGGTAGTGAATAAATATCATACAACAAAATTTACATTTAAAATTAACATTTCGCCCATATTATTCTGTGTTGAAGTCTTCTGTCTTCTATTTTCTTTATGAAATTAATAGTTTATACTTGAATTGTATTTGCCATTGTTTTTATCAACTTACATGTTATCAATGATAATATTGTTATCAGTTAGATCTAAGTCATTCACTGACTAACTTAATATGTGATCACATCATGTATTTGGCTATTTTCTATTGAAGTTTGTCAAACATTATAATTGAAGTGGTAATTTTTGTGATAGTAATCTCTGGAATTCGTATAATTATACGAATACACAAATTAGTGTCATTAATAAAAGACAATAAACATAGAATTTGGATTGATAAAATATATAATGCTCAGAATAATCAATTGAACATATATATAATATCATCTGCTACTCACCCGTGATGATTACTTCCTCAAGGTGTAGCCTTTTCATTTATAAGTGGATTACCATGTCCAACCCCCTTATAAGCTAAAATGCGACCCCCTTCTGAGTGATGTTATGTAGTAATTTCATTAATTTGCTTTTCTTTTCAAATTAATAATTGTCATAGTTATGCTTCTTTTAAAATAATTTTTGTGCTTACAAACTTGCATGAATTCATTAGCTATCAGGGCTGCACGTTTGTTAGGATCATTCTGATATATTCGTATGAGCAATTGTCTATCATCTTCATCAGTAAGATCTTCATACATAACACGCGAGAAAGTCTTTTGATAATATTCTCGGAGCTGTTTACCAGTCTTTTCTGGAATCATTTACTACAACTAGTTCCAAAAGATCTATTTGTTGATAAGCTCTAAACATAAATTTACTTATTTGCACAGTTCTTAACTATTTTTACTGCTACTTCCTAGCCCGTAATCTTTGAGTACTTCTTGTATTGACTATTTGAACAAAGACTAGAAATCAATATGTCTCTAACTTCTGTTGTCTAGTCGTTAATATTATGGGACTGTTTATCTAAGTGAAAGATGGTCTTGAGATATGAGCTCTAGCATTGCGATGTCTTAAAACGTTATGTGTAAGGTGTTTATGCTCAAATTGAGCTCTAAGGATGCATTTACAAAACAAATTTTATATGCGTCGTCTGAGAGCATCATCACGTTGTAAGAAAGCAGATCTGGCCCAGACTGGAGTTATTTTTGCAACTGTTGTTTTAACATAGTTTGTATTTGGTTCATATGAAGTGATGTTATTTAGAGTTCGTTATAGTTTCAATACAAAAGTTTATCAATGAAAAACAAAATCAATACTTTCTTTAAGATTTGATATCGCTTTATTAAAATATCGATGAATGACTTTTTTGGTTGATAACAAACAACGTTTAATATTATTTCAATTCCGATTGATATGAATATGAAATAAACATTATTAAAAAGTACTTTTCAATGGTTATTAATTTTAGTTTTACGTATTGTTTATAAGACTGAACGTGAACCTTGTGTTTTTATATAAGTGAATATATAGGATTAAGTTAAAAGTGAATCTATGTTACTTCATTACCTTAATTATTACTCTCGAACGCAAGATAAAATAATTTGAAAATAATTACTTGAATTATAAATGAATTGATACACAAATAATTATTATTGTAATCTGCGTGTGTGTATTGGTATGTATTATCAAATAATAGTGTTTATATTATTGTATTTAACATGTGGGATTCTCAGACTCTATTGAGCATTAGAATGATACGTTAAGGAAACCCAGAAGCTTCTCTTTTAATAAGTATGCCGGCGCATAATGGAGAAATACAGAATAATATTTTTGATTACGATAACTAAAAGGAAAATGCAATTCACCGATCAAATTATCAAATTATTAGAATTATTCTTCTCAGTTTTTGTATTTTGTTTTTGGAATTAAAATTGTCATTAGATATCGTTAGACTAGCCAAAACAGCTTTGGAGATAAGAATAACATTTTGTTTAAATTTTGAATAAAATTCTATAGAAAGGAAATAATGAGGTCTAGATGTTGCAAACAGGCCATTTGGTAGAGTTGTATAACAATATCTTTCTAACGCTACTCAAACTAATTGAGTTTGGTTTGAGGAAGTTGTATGTTTATAAATGGTTTTAGGGGTGGTTTTTCGTACGCATTTGCGTACCCAAAAAATATTGCGTACGAAAAGTCTGCGTAAGTTGTACGCTCGCGTACATTGTACGTTACGTACAAAAATGAAATTGCGTACGAAATATTTAATTTATTTATAAATATCATTCAACTTTATTATATAATGCTATTTAAACAGTTAATATAACTAAATAGTTCTTAAATATTAGTAGTTTAATAACATTACTTGAAATTTAGTTAAATTTAGTTAACATATATATTGGAGTGAATTATTAATATTATGTGTATATACTTACTATTATTCTAATATAACAGTGTAAATATCGTAACTATTCTTCTTGTGTTGTAAAAGGTGTTAAATCAGTTAATTTTTGGAATAATATGAAATATATTCATTAATACATTGTATTTAGCATTATATATTAATTTAGGGTAGCACATAATATGTATGATAATTTTTATAGTGATAATAGCCAAAATTACAATTATTAAATTTTATATATATTTTATCAAGTAAAGTGTTATAAATAAATTCATAAAGCTGAATTAGTGATGTATTTTAGCAGTACATACTAATAAATTGTATTTTTCAGACTTCAATCTTGCTATTAGAAATATTTTGAATACATTACATTTGAAGTGGGAAATATAAAAATATTCGTACATACTATCAATAAATAATCAATTTTTCATTTTATTAATTGAAATCTCATCAATATCTTAAAATATCTAAATAAATTGTTCATTTTGCGTACAAAAATAATATTTGCGTACGAAAAGCAACTTTGTTGTACGTGATTCGTACTCCGCGTACAGAAGAAAAATCGCGTACAAATCGCGTAAAAAAACCACCCCTAAATGGTTTTGATAAAAAAGTGAAAAGATAGATAAGAGGAAATGATTACCGCATATTAAGGTGAGTTTTGGTTTTCTTTTAACCATCGGATAATTGATGCGGCACATATTCATTTTATATTGTGATGTATCTATTTTTGGTTCTGTTGAGAAAATATTAATTCAATTTAAACTTAATCAGCGCGGTAGCTATATTATTTTAAATTTTGCAAAATATAATTAATAAAAGACAGAATAAACTTAAACTCTTCAAAAATAGATTAGTGTTATCAGTGTTCTCAGTACAATTTGAAACTAGTATGTGTATATTTTTAAAATTTTATTTATATACGTGTAATTACATATAAATGTATATTATTGTTGTAAAATTTATAATTGTAAATGATATTAATTTGATTTTAGAATTGGTTGGTGTTATCACCATACACATACTATTTAGAAGCTGTTATGATCATCACACCACTCCATAAAATGTTGCATATAACGCCAATGAAACTTTTCAACAAGGCCTTCGACGCTGTATAGAAAGAGCTGCCAGTTAACGCCAATATAACGTATAAGCTCATCGAAGGATGCAAGATGATGCACCGCGCCACACACATCGTTGATGGCGATAGAATAACAGCGTTCGCCTCTTTCATTCCGTCGTACTTGATTAAGTATATCAACACTAGCGATACGAAGAAGCATGTCAAGACTTTGAACTAAAATATATCATATCCACTAAGAGCCAGTTCAACCAACCAGTACTCAGAGTCAATTATCATCACTTTCATTGGTGCTTCCGAAGAGAATCTTAAGAATGTTCTTTACCTCCCAGCAGTGCAAGCCACCTTCAAGCAGTTCCCGCTCGTGATTCCAAAAGTCTCCACTGTTCTCGATCTTCAAAAGCTGTTAAGCAATGTCCAGTTAATCAAAGACAACTTCGTGATCTTCCCACAGGATTTAGACCAGCTTATTTTAACCGAACCAACCAAGGCCGGGCCGATATTGTCGAAATCTAACGTTCTCCTCCATCCGATTATCATTGACACCCCAGCTGAACTAAAAGTTTGCTCTATGATCATGAGAGAGGCATTTATAAACGACCCGCCATCCAGTGTTTATGTGCCGGACGTAAATAAAAGATAAGACTTTGTACAAGATACATCGCATATGATTGCGAAAGATACTCTCGATCGCGGAACGAACTATCTTTTGTGTTAATAAAACGCTAAAAATATTTCAATTTAGTAAGCTGGCGTTTGCGCGCTGACCTCACCTCCAGGATCAACTGACAGATTCTTCGGTAAAGATATCAATGCAGGAATTACCATGTTCAAACACATTGGCACAAGTGTTTTTGCAGTTTCTGGAATTTTTGAAAGAGTCCATAGCCAACATTGCGGATAAAAAGATAATCACGGGTATGTCGCAATGCTCGGCTCAACTGTTCAAAACACTGGGTTGGGTAATGCAGTGCTTCAAATCCCGGAAGACATCGCTGAACAAGTAAATGCCGATTTCTACCTTGAAAATTCAAGTCCCAAAAATCTGAAATTTTACACAGGCAGAGGTCTGGTAGTTTTGGAGGAAGTAGAAATCAAACATAACGGCCGTTTAGCAGTTGACTATGTAATGCGTAAAGACGGTTGCAAAAAGTGATTCTTTGATTGACTTAAAGATTATAATATAGAATGTTTACCCTATAATAGATTGACTTGATTGAGCATTAAATGAAGTGGTATAAATTTATAATTAATATATAATTAAGGGTTACTTATTAATTTATAATAAGTTAAAAAATATTACAACTATTGTTAAAATTATATTGCATTAATGTATTTATTTAGCTTTATATGTGATTAAACATCTTTTAAATATTAATAGTTAATAATTTATTTATTGAGTGATGTTTTTGAGATTTTAACTGACTAACGAATATCGTTCACTTGTAGTTCTTCAGAAGTTACCCGCTGCCAATTCTCCACTTTTTGGTTCTTAGACTCGTTACCTCTTGTTGCGTTCCGCCCAGCATGAACTCGAGTGCTCCATCACACTTTTTGAACTCATTTAAGAGTATTTCATAGCTTTCGGTTACGTTTGCTAGGCTCTCTTGGCTTAGTTTAAGATCTTTTTTAGTACTTTGGAGGGTTTTCTGTGTTTCTTTCAGCTGTTGGTCGAGAATGTCAACAGCTTTAAGCTCGAGAAGGCGCTCTTGGGCTTTGGTTAGTTATTGCTTGAGATTGAATATTTCCTTTTGCTGTAATTGCACCTTTGACTTATTTTGGTTGTAAAAGCGGGGCTTTATTATTTCACATTATATTTGCTGATCAAACATTAACGGATTCACATACTTATCTATGTATGTTAGAGTAAGCTTGTAATAACGATTCCCGTTCTTCTTATCACGAGCTAATTGACTCTACATTTATTATAGCGGGAAAGTTTGTATGAAACTGCGCCTGCTGCTATCAATTTCACTAGATTTCCTGGTTAGAAGTGAAGATTAATTTAGAAGTGCTGAATAAACATTCATTTCTTAATATCTTCGCGTTTGTGGCTAAATAATAAAATCAATAACAGATTCTACACCAGATATTCTGGTATTCCTCAAATCAGTTGCAATAGACTCAAACTATTTTTAACTAGGTTATCTATCTAACTATTCTTACATCGTATTTATCCTTAAAGAGGCGAATGCTGGTTTTCTAAACTTACTTAATGTTAGGTCTTAACTCAAAAATTCTTAACTACCACTTTCTTTAATAGGAGCAAGAGCGTCAGAGCTGCTACTCATTTCTCCATCCAATTCTTTGGTTCTGGCATTTACTGCCTAAATAACATTCTTTAGTGTCCCTATTGTTTGATTCTTTGTTTTTAATTCTCTAGCGACTCGTTCAATAACATACTCTATTTACGATATTTTATCTTATAATTTTAATATTTTACTGTCGAATATAGGATTCTTATACTAATCTATTAAGTATATATAATCAATTGTATTTTGCACATCTGCCACAGTTTATTTTTGGGTTTTTTCCATAAATTTAATTTCTGCTTCTTTTTCTTCTACCTTATGTTTCAAAAGATCAATATATGATTACATATCTTTCATTTTAAGCAGATAAATCTTAGATCTTTCTTGTACCATTACTTCTATTTCATATGCGAATCTTTCAATACCAGGGCATTTATGTTTTCTGTATTCAGCTAATTTCTTTTCGAGTCTAAAATGATATGACTAAACTTCATGCATTGCCATAATAGACCTTTCTTTGTAAACATTTTAATTGGATACATAAATTTAGAAGTTTTGTTCTATTTTTTCACCAACATTTTATGTTGCTTTTGCTTATTCAAAGACAAACAGCTTTTAGTAAAGAAATTTAATTTCTTCTTTCATCATTTTAATTTGAGTATCTGCTCCCATTTTGGTTTCATCTGTTTATGTAACTTTTGATTCATTTGTATCAATGTGTTAGCAATATACTTCAGATTTAGGAACTACTAAAGCTATGAGTGCTTCCGTTTAAGTGCCACTACATGAATATGATTAGCTTAATTCATCTTATTGTTATATGATTTACATAGTAAATTCTTTAGTTTTGTTATCATCAGACTTTTTAATTTCATCTAATATTTAGTTAAGTTTTACTTATTCTTAGTATACAAAAAACATATCATAATTACCATTAATTTACGAAGGGTTTTCTTAGGAACTACCTGATATCGATTTGGTTGATAATGCAGAAACAGCTCGAAGGGAAACTTAACTATTTTACCAATTCATTGGCTTAGGAGGTGGATATACAATATTATCTTCAGCACTTTTGTTTACAATAGACTTCATATCTTATAATATAATACTTTTGTTGTTATATGCTTTCATACTTTCTATGGAACTTTAATTAGGCTTCAAACAATCTTTGATCGGTACAATAGAACCTTCCTTTTTCAAGGAATTATTTTCTAATTTACTTAATTACTTAGTGCTAGATTAGTTATCATTTTTATTATCATCTTACAAACCAGCAAATGACATCTATCGCGTATTAACTCCATAAAGTTAGTTATTTAAGTCTATAATTACTTGATCTTTTTCACTTACGACTATTTAACATTTTGTTATTACTTAACTCATAATCATTTTAGCTTCATCTGCTTTTCGTTCAAATTCATTTATTCTTTCATTCAACGCTAAATATCTTCTTTTCAGGACTTTATAACTCATTGATTAAATATTATACTATTGTGAAATTTGATTAGATTGTTATTCAAGTACTTTAATTTATTCATTTCTTTGTCTTATTTCATTATGTGCATCTTACAAATTTTAAATTTATTTATCTAATTATTACTAAGTAAAAGGATTAGCAGCTGAATTTGTACTATTAAATTATTTTCCTTGAGATAATTTTTGTACTTCAGCTCTTAAATCGTAATTTGTAAATTCTAAGAATTTTATTCGTACACAAAGTTACTTTAATTCCGTATCTTAAATCTTGTTAACTTCTTAATACCTCTCAATATCTTATTTGAGTTTGTTGTCTTCTTCAATAACAGTTTATATATTACTTCCCATAACATGACCTTCTTCTATCTCTTTTTTCAGTGCATCTAGTTGTGTTTATACAAATTACTATTCTTGTTCTTTTACTGACAATTATGTTTAAAGTTGAAGCAATTATGATTCAAAATTCTATCTAAGTTATTTTTCTTCCTATAAATTATTTTAAATATCTTATTTTTCTGAGCAAAGTTAGCTATATTAATCCTATTAATCTTCAAGTTATTATTTTAGCGTTTAAATGTTAGTTTCTAAGTTATTTTAAATTGTTTCATCTTTTTGAATTATAATCAATATTTCTGCTTCTTTTTCTTTTCTTTATCTGATCAATCGTTCTTTGTCTTAAAATAGTTAATCATATTATAATTGCAAAGCGTTGTAGGATTGTGTTAATACTTATTTAGTTTATTCTAAATCAATAATCCATGGCAATATAGTCATTAAATACAATTCATTATCTGTATTTAACTGAATATTATTTAATATTTAGTGTTTGTTGTGTAATAGATGTTATAATTCCTTCATCTTCTATTTTTTACCAAATTTTTCATCAAAAGCATCTTCAGTATCTAACTAAGCTATAGAAGAGTCGCTGAAGCTGAACATTGGGTTCTCTTCTTTTTGTTTAGATACAAAGACATATCCTTCTTCTTTTATAGTTGGATTTTGTGTTTCTTTGTAATCCTAAACTGGTTCGTTGATGTGAATTTCAACGCATTTATAATCATATTCATCACCGCATAGTACTGTATTCACGTTAAATTTCTGTGATGTTGATGGTTGTCCCATATATTGTGATGTGAAGGATGACATATTATCGTAGGTTAGTTTTGTCGATGCGCTTCTTTCGTGTGATTATATGTATTCTACGCTTTCCATTATTGATGCATTTTGTTATGTGTGTGATAAATTGAATTATGACGACATTTTCTGCAGATTTCTGCTTAGATTTTTGCTTGTGTTTTTGTTTCCGACGTTGCTTACGTTTCCGCTGAGTGGTTGTTCGTTTGACGATTTGTTCATGCTGCTGTGGTCGCTGTTTGCTCCGTGGTGTAAATTGCTGCTTGATTTGTATTTTGATAATGCGATTTCGAGGTCGGTGATCATTTTGTCTTTTTCGAATGCGATTTTTCTTTCTCCTTCGATTCCTTCTTTTAGTGTGGTGATTTCAAACTTTTGCTCTTTGATTTACTGTTGTGCTTCAATTAAATCGTTTTTGAGAGTTTTAATCCTCTCGGATTGAATGTTCGCTTGTTTTATGAGCTCTTCAACGTGTTCGGACACCTCTTATTGTTCTTGTTTTGAGAATAAACGGATTAATTATCTGCAGTAGTATTTCTGAACGTTGTGGAGGCGTTGTTCGCTCATGTCCCTGAACTCGATGAACTCCTGAATGTATTTGTCCTTCTCCTTTTTGTGTTACTTATGTTGTTGTTGAAGGGCTTTGGACAGCGTTTTTATTTATATCTCGAGCTGCTTCACAGTTGTTTTTTGCGCATCTGTCATTTGGAGTGGAATTGTTATTTAGTTGTTAGGAATATATCAAATTTAAAGAATAATGTGAAATATCGTCACCTCGAACTATCTTTTGTGTTTCATTTTATATTTTGTTGTACAGTAGTTTGCAAATTCTTGAGTTTTTAACTTGAGTTTTTTCCAGGTTCATGATTAGTCGGTTTTCACCTTTTAGAGGTTTTAATTTAATTGAACAGCTGTTAATTTAATTGTTAAAGTATTTTTGTGAATTTTATATTATAGGTTACGGTAATTCCGAGGTCTCCGGGGATTGGTCCCTCGAGTATGACCCCGAAGGTGTAATTTATGCCTGTTATAACCGTTCGGCCAATCAAGCATAATAGCATCAAATCGATTTGTGGGTAAATGTTTTAATATTGTTTTACATATTTTAATTCAAGATGTTGAGTGTTAATGCCGTTGTATAATGACTGATTTTGATTATTTTTGTAATAATATCCATGAAAGATTGAATTTAATAATTAAAATATACTCTTATAATATAATCATTCAACACCTATTTATTTTAGTTAGTTCTAATTTTACATTGATAAAATGGTAAAATAAGCATATATTTACTTATTATGATCAATGTAGTATATGTACGGCATAAATGTTAAGTATTTTATTACATCTTTTCATTTTTAATATGTGAAGTGGTAATATATTAAATAATTTGTTATATATTAAAATATAAATACATATAATGTATTATAAATATCATATTATTATATATTTACAAATTATTAAGGAAAACGTACATATATATTAGCAGGAATAATTATAATAAAATATGTTATAACGTTAACGTCGTGTACTAATATTATCAACTTAAAATAATTTTGTAAGTTTAAGTCAACAAAAATGTAAAATGAAATCATAAATCAGGCCATTATAGACTAAAATCAATTCAACTGAGAGTCGTTTAGAATGTTTATGATGTAGCATTAGCCTTATTCTTCTAAATTCTTATTATTACTGTTCAGCTCTCAAACAATAATCTAATCATTGATAATGTTATTCAAACAGAATTGTAACTAAAGCTTACTAATTGGAATACAAATATGACAATTGAGGACGAAAGAATAATAATTGGTTATATCGAATATTAGTAATACTATGTTTAATTGCAGTATGTAAATAAGTTTGTACAACCTCTATATTTGAATAATAATTGGTATTTTTTAATTTTTTGGTAATTGCAAGCATATGCAAAAATAATTATCAAGATTATATATTATTATATAACTAACAATAAATATTTTTACTTGCTATTTTGAATTAATATGCTGGCTGGAGATAAGCTTGCTAAAATAATTAAAAATATGATTGTATAATAATCTGGAATTCAAGTATTTATATATTTTCCACTATAATTATTTTCAAATCCACTCCCAATTTTGATTGTTTTGAATTGAACATTATTTGTATGTAAAACATTATTTAACATATTGATGAGTAAAACAATGACCAAACATAATATATAAATATAATAATACGTAAAATCATACAAATCGTCACGGGTTTCCTTAATTTCTTTGTTTAAAGAAGGCACTGCTGAAATCGTCAACTCGACCAGCTTCATCTTCATCTCGACCAGCTTCATCTTCAACTCGACCAGCTTCATCTTCATCTCGACCAGCTTCATCTTCAACTCGACCAGCTTCATCTTCAACTGGGCCAGCTTCATCTTCAACTCGACCAGCTTCATCTTCAACTGGGCCAGCTTCATCTTCAACTCGACCAGCTTCATCTTCATCTCGACCAGCTTCATCTCACCATTCATCATCACGAACGACTTCATCTCGACTTCATCTCAACATCATTGTTATGTTGATCGTTGCATTTCTTTAGCACTTGTTCTTTTTGTTGAGTTTATTTTTAGCGTTAGCTACGTTTGACAAGGTATTCTTCAGTGAGATATAGCTCATTTAGTAACGGATCCTATCTGTTACTTGGTATTTTTGAACTTGGCTCGTTTGACATCACAAGGAAGTGGTAAAAAAGGTATGATTATTCACTAATCATCGAAATATGATGGTTATGTTGAGATTTAATTAAAAGACAAAAAGATGAAAACAACTTAGAATAAAGATTGAAAAAAATAAAGATGACCATGAGCTGTTGGTTAACTTTTAATAGTAGTCTGTGTTGACAATGTTATTCAACGTCATATAACCTAAGTTATAAAATTCTATTTTTGTAGTTAATAATTAGTTTATTTTATATTATTTATTATTTTGAAACTGAATAATGTTAAGTGTGAACTTGTCAGTATTTTCACTCCACAAATAATGAAAGAACTCTCTCATATTTTGAATTGAGGCTACTATTAGAGAGATTACCAAAGTAAAATCATCAATAAAAACTAAAGTGTTTTGAGGGGGCGTCTGCCTCTACACGCGTGAGTGGGCCCGCTGTGATACATCCCACTGCTGATATTTTGACCCTGATACGGTCAATGTTATTCCTGATATTTCGAGAACATGAATCAAAACGCAAAACCGGTCCGGCGCCGAACGCGAGATGATAACACACTTTCATGATACCCGACGATCTTATAATTTGTACAAACGCCGCGCACTATTTTCTTGGCCTGGTTTGCAGACGAACTCCGGCTTCTCATTTGTAGTGTGAATCAAATTACTGCCGATATATCTATTTGAAATACATTGGGAAATGTGACAGCAGAAAGCCCAATATGATAGAAAGAACAGCTCTGCCTCCAAACCAGCAAATGCATTTGTTGTTGTCACTACAATTTATCTATGATATATTTTGGTGCGTTAGCTCAATCATGAGGTATTTGGGACGTAAGGATATAGCTCTAGTTCTTAAGAGTATAACATATTTATGTTCACCATTTCTGTAACGATGCATACTGAAACCTAATAATTATTCTTCAGCCAGTATCCAGCACCTCATTTTTACTCATGTAGAGCTGTTGTATTTCTTCACAATGATTGGTGTATTTGCTTTAAACATTTAGAGTATACACTGATATATGAACCGTGTTGATACTTTAGCGCCTGCAATATTAAAATGGACTGCAAAGAATTGAATTAACAGAAGATCCAAAATGTAAACGAAATGTAACTAGAGATTCCGGCGGCGTCTGGCAGTTGATTTATCATCCGTCGAATTAACCTAAAATGGATCATTCGCGCCAGATTATCAACAGTGCACGAAATTTTGGTTGAATAATCTGTTTATTTGTGATACACGATACGTTGTTTAACATATTTTATAGCTTGTTTATATTATCACTGTGGAGGAACTGTTGATGTTAGATTACGCGTTATCATATGTTACAAATATCTCGAATGCTAAAAGCTCAAAGTGCATGCATTAAACTCTAAATGTTTCTAAACTCGGTGCGCCAAAATATTTTAACGTAAAAATAGTGCTTATGAATTATCAAAATTTAGTGTGATCATTCGTTGTTGTGTACATAATCCAAAGCTAAGCCTACAGCTATTACAATTCTATCTCTCATATTTTTGAATTGAAGGTACTATATGAAAGATGACAAAAGTAAAATCATCTTCCAGAAATTAAAGCAGTTGAGGCTACAAAGCTTTTACTAAAGTATCAAATGTTTTCTTCTATTCTAACTATTTTCAAACAAATTAATCATTTGTAGTATTCTCACTGCGTCAATAACATATATTTTAACAACAACCAATACAGCTACTGCTAGAAGTCCAGCTAGCTCAACAACGTCAAGGTCCAAAACGATATCGTGTTGGCCAACAAAAACAACAACGTGAATCTGTACATTTATGCCAATCGAACCCAGTAGGCAACTATGGAGTCGCAAGTCTTCAACTACAACATCAAGACGTTCGCGATATTCGGTTTCAACAACTGCCAGGAAATACACGACTCGCAAATCAACATGTCTCTGAAGTTCGACGTGCTGTAAGGCGCCTTGATTTGCATCCAGTGCGATGTGTTCATTCATAACTGCACGTTAGTCTTCGTCGCGAGAGGACAGCAGGTTTCTGGCGTGCTCATTGAATCGCTCACAAACATCCAAATAATATAGTCGTTCGTGCAATACAGGCACACCAGCGGAAACTCGTCTGGAGTCGTAAATATAATAAACAACGCCATGGATAATTTCACGGTCGCACATTGCAAACTGGCTGGACACAACATCATAACCAGCCCATTCAACGGCTACATTACTTCTGCCGTTCTCACGCATGTAGTAGTCAACGTTACAGATTTCTATGTTTGCGCGGGTGACACAGTTATGTTAGGCCAATTGAGTGTGGCCATAACCTAGAACGGTAGCGAAGTAGAAAGGTGCGACATCTGCGGGAGTCTATATTATGTGTACGGGTTGTGCGTAGATTCCATACAGTACGGAACTCTGGCGAACGGAACCATGCAGTGCGTATACCCGTTTGAGTACGCTAACGACAAATGCGAGTGCGCGTACGGCCACCTTCGAAACGGATCCGCGTGCATCAGTCTCATCGACGCCATTGAAAACCAGTTAAACACAGAGACTTTGCTAAATAACATATCGTCTCAGTTTAAGGCTGTTGATCAAAATATATAATATAACACAACTATTTTAAACTGTAGTATTTCAGATAATATGTAATTAGTATCTAATCATATTAAAAATACAATATCAAACATTGAACCTTTTATAACATCTAATAATACTTAAATAATTAATAATATTATATTTAACTCAACATTTTTTAATATATAACTATAAACACAAATTAATGAATTATCTAAAAATTTTAATAATTATTCTAATTTAGAGTAATAACTAATTAACAATTTATCATAATCAGAAAATGATTTGTTATTTAATGCAATCACTTTAAAATAATATATTTAAAGTAATTAAATCAACATTTCTAAATAAATAATATTTAATGAAATGAAAGTAGAGCAAAATATATTATTTAACTTTTCTAAAGTTGACACATCAATTCTTTCAAATCTTACTTAATAAATATAATTAGTTTAAGATAATGTTACAAATATTAGAACTTATATTATTACTAGTGTGACATATTTAGAAAGTAAAATGTTAGGTGATACAACAATCTTAGATTAAAGAATATATAATAATATTAGTAAAATTAATTTAGACATCAATAATAATATATATGATCTACACTTCAAATCTAACATTTCAAATTAAAATGTTTCAGCATTAAATTCTTAACTTCAGGATAAAATATAAGTATATAATGATAGTATGGAATATCTCTAATATTAATTAACTAACTTATCATTTGTTATTTCTTGTTTAAACAATAAAGGGTAAATGAATTAAGGAACGTGTATCATATCAAAAACAGTTGAAAACGTAGAATCTTAAATGATCTGCGACCAACTTACTTTTTATTTCACATTTGATATTAAAGTTATTACATATTCTGTTATTGAAAATGAAAGTTAAACAGAGTCATATTTTGATGGGACAAATGTTATCTCGAATGCTTTTATTGATGTGGTAGATAATATATATTCTTGTATTTAACCTATATTTCATAATTAAAGTTCATTCGTAAATATAAAAATATAGTTGGGTTTATAGTCAATAAACAGTGGTTCTCTTCTCACTAACAGTTAAACATTAAGTATAAATTAACTTATTGTTAAATCAAAAATTAGTACATAGCTTGAAACAAGTGAATACATTAATATTCTTTCACCAACTGTAACTAACGCAACAATTTCAAATCTATTGGTGAATCTTAGTTTTAAAATGTCATAAGGAAATATTACTTTAATCAACAATATTAATGGTGTTCTGAATGTAACTAACTATCACATTTTAGGGTTCTATCAAAGTAGTAAAACAGTAGCTATGATTGGACTCGTTGTTGACTCTGCTGCTATTAGTATTAATTATCTTACTTTCAGTCCATGTGTTTACGATGTTGGAAACTATTCTTCGTATCTTATGAGTGTTGTGACTAAAAGCGAAGTCAATATCCAGAATATAGCGATATTAATGGGAAATACCTCAGTATAAAGCTGTTTAAGTTCAATTGTCACAACTTAAGACTAATAAATATAATTTGGAGGACTTATTAGTAATCTATTGGATTCAACGATGAATCTTATTAAGTTAGTTTTGGACAGTTATCAGACATTTAGCACTGAATATATTTAGAATTCAGGAATGTTAATTGGTTATACGACATCTGAATTAAATAGTATTAAAATAAACAATTTGTGTCTTCAACAGTAATTATAAAGTTTGGCTTCGTCTTTCTCCAATTTTGGTCTTATAGGAACTAACAGTGAAAATGTGTCGATCACAAATTCTGTATTAATCTTGGAAATAGAAGTGTTATGTTTGAAACAATTTGGAATAATAGGTAATTAGTCAACTCTCTTGACATAAACTTCTGACGAGTTAATGCTTCATGTTCATGTAACTAACATACACATACATATGAATCTAACAGCTTTTAACGATAGTTTTAGTGTCAGTGCTATTTCTGGTAAGTTAGTTGGAAACTTAATAGTTGAGAATTTTAAGTTAAAGAATGCACTAATACGTTCCATTTACAGAATAGGTGGACTTGTAGGATTTTCTTATAACTCAAATATTAAAATTTTGAGTGTACACATATTTAATAACAGCTTCTATGCTAAAGATTCATATGTTTCTTTGATAGTAACTTAACTCATATAGTCAGCTGTAATGGCAAATGATTTGTTCATTACGTAAAACAATATTTCAAGTTAAAATATGGTAGGTGGATTTGTAGCGATGGGAAGTTAATCTAAAATTAACGTTGTGAATGTGATTTTAGATAACTTTTTGCACGCTAACGGTATGGCCGGAGGTTTTATGGGATTAGGCGATTCAACAAATTATACTATTTAATAACTTAAATTGTAAGGAATTATTTGTGTTGAGCAGTGGAATGCTGGTAGTATTTGTGGAGTTGCATATGGTGGTTAAATTTAAATAAATAATTCAATAATACTAAACAATAACGTAACTGCAATGTTGAAAGCTGGAGCAATAGTTTGTTATTGTTCATTATCCAAATATATAATACATAATTTAACAATTAATTAATGCTATTTTAATAGTACAGGATTTACTGGAGCAATATCTTAAGCTGATGATTCTTAATATATTGTAACAAAATTTAATATGTTAAATACCATAATCGTAGGACAAAGATATGTAGGCGGTTTTGTTGCATAATCAACAGAATCTAAGTATTCGATAAATAATTTATTAATATAGTCTAGCTAAATTTAGTCAGAGACAGAGTATGCAGGTGGTTTTTGTGGTTCTTTTGACATATCTAGCTGCTCAATAAATGATTCAATTATAGAAAATACTGAAATTAGTGCAGATAGGTATTCTGGAGGATTTATAGGCTGTTAATTTAATTCATCGTAAGTAGTAAGTAATTTAAGCTTGTCTGAGTTAAGTATATCAGCAAATAATATCGCTGGAGGATTTTCTGGTGAAAGCCGTTTTACTAATATAACTGCTGACAAACTATCAATAACATTGAGCAGCATTAAAAGTTCAAATCATGTAGTTGGAGGGGTCGTCGGTGAAGGGGTCTATTTACATCTTATAATGCAAAATTCCAGCATTATTCTTGTTTAAATTAATGGGTTAAAATATTATGGACTTATAATCGGGATTGACGAAAGAGATAATGTCTTCTAAATCTCAAGTTCTACATCATCAAAATATTAAATCAACAATATTCTTTAGGAAGATTGTCCAAGCTTAACAAACAATTATTCTGTAAATCAATGCTCATGAGTGATATAAATATATATTTAGTTCAATCGATATTTATACAAGAGTATACGTCATTTCTATGCATAGGCTCATATAGTCCTCACTTCCCCATTTTTGCAAGCTCTTAACTCATAACATGTCTTCTACGTCGATGGAGTCTTGGAATTATCTTACCTGACCCGTACTACGATCAGATGAAGGTAGACAGGATGATAATATTACGCTCTCAAAGAGTAGCAGTATTGAGACCGCTCAAAATTATTCTTATATTATATACTGAAAGAAACTGAGAAGCGAGAACCAGTTTTTAAAAAGTAAGTTAGCGAATCAGGTGAAACTGGTCCGTTAACGACTCAGTGAGGGCCCTGGTACCTAATCCAACGAGACGAAAAACATAGCGAGATCGATTTAGAGAAACCCAGTGCCAACCGCTTTGCCTCCCTAGTGGACAACGATGGTACCTACCTACCTACCTGAGTGATATAAATATTCATTTAGTTTATCAATAGAATACTTGTAGTTATAGTTTCTTGATTACTATTTTTACTCTTTATGCAGATAATAGTGTCAGAAATATGCTTTCTGTAAATCAAGTTAAAGTTGTTGCAGGAGTATTAACTAACGTCGCAGGAAGAAATCAACAATTTAATTTTGTTAACAGCAATAAATAAATATATAAAACTATTTAAATTAATTTAGTAATATTTAGTATGCTTTTGTATACTGACTATACAGGCTGCAGAAGACACAGACTTCAATGACAACATGAAAATTAAAATTCCAATTGAAACCAATTGAATAAATATCTTTACGTTATAACGTTGAAAACTAGCCCATTGCGCTAAAAAAGAAAACTTCTTAATTTAAAACTACTAAAATTTAAAACTGTTAATAAGTAAATTACCAGCGTGGGCGTGATGAAAGCGAGCGGCGTCACAAGCTGGCATGTTGGCGTGAAATTAATCTAAAGATTCTAAGAATCCAGTGCTGTTACATTTACTATTAATTTAATTGTGGATTGATACCAGCCACTGAGTTCTTGATGGGTGTCGGAAATATTAATAGCACAAAGCTCCTATTTAGTAAAATATAGCAGGCCCGGTTGACATCATATAGGTTCGAGCCGCTAGTATCTAACAGGTGACACGGTGACGCTCGCTCGCCGCAGACGTTGCCGCCCTTGGTATTCCTGAACAGCATCGCTCTGTCTCGCTGTCTGTTTTTACTTTCCGCAGAATCGTCTGCCTCTACACGCGTGAGTGGGCCCGCTGTGATACATCCCACTGCTGATATTTTGACCCTGATACGGTCAATGTTATTCCTGATATTTCGAGAACATGAATCAAAACGCGAAACCTACCTCGGCGCCGAACGTGAGATGATAACACACTTTCATGATACCCGACGATCTTATAATTTGTACAAACGCCGCGCACTATTTTCTTTGCCTGGTTTGCAGACGAACTCCGGCTTCACATTTGTAGTGTGAATCAAATTACTGCCGATATATCTATTTGAAATACATTGGGAAATGTGACAGCAGAAAGCCTAATGTGAAAGAAAGAACAGCTCTGCCTCCAAACCAGCAAATGCATTTGTTGTTGTCACTACAATTTATCTATGATATATTTTGGTGTGTTAGCTCAATCATGAGGTATTTGGGACGTAAGGATATAGCTCTAGTTCTTAAGAGTATAACATATTTATGTTCACCATTTCTGTAACGATGCATACTGAAACCTAATAATTATTCTTCAGCCAGTATCCAGCACCTCATTTTTACTCATGTAGAGCTGTTGTATTTCTTCACAATGATTGGTGTATTTGCTTTAAACATTTAGAGCATACACTGATATATGAACCGTGTTGATACTTTAGCGCCTGCAATATTAAAATGGACTGCAAAGAATTGAATTAACAGAAGATCCAAAATGTAAACGAAATGTAACTAGAGATTCCGGCGGCGTCTGGCAGTTGATTTATCATCCGTCGAATTAACCTAAAATGGATCATTCGCGCCAGATTATCAACAGTGCACGAAATTTTGGTTGAATAATCTGTTTATTTGTGATACACGATACGTTGTTTAACATATTTTATAGCTTGTTTATATTATCACTGTGGAGGAACTGTTGATGTTAGATTACGCGTTATCATATGTTACAAATAGCTTGAACGCTAAAAGCTCAAAGTGCATGCATTAAACTCTAAATGTTTCTAAACTCGGTGCGCCAAAATATTTTAACGTAAAAATAGTGCTTATGAATTATCAAAATTTAGTGTGATCATTCGTTGTTGTGTACATAATCCAAAGCTAAGCCTACAGCTATTACAATTCTATTTCTCATATTTTGAATTGAGGCTACTATTAGAGAGATTACCAAAGTAAAATCATCAATAAAAACTAAAGTGTTTTGAGGGGGCGTCTGCCTCTACACGCGTGAGTGGGCCCGCTGTGATACATCCCACTGCTGATATTTTGACCCTGATACGGTCAATGTTATTCCTGATATTTCGAGAACATGAATCAAAACGCGAAACCTACCTCGGCGCCGAACGTGAGATGATAACACACTTTCATGATACCCGACGATCTTATAATTTGTACAAACGCCGCGCACTATTTTCTTTGCCTGGTTTGCAGACGAACTCCGGCTTCACATTTGTAGTGTGAATCAAATTACTGCCGATATATCTATTTGAAATACATTGGGAAATGTGACAGCAGAAAGCCTAATGTGAAAGAACAGCTCTGCCTCCAAACCAGCAAATGCATTTGTTGTTGTCACTACAATTTATCTATGATATATTTTGGTGCGTTAGCTCAATCATGAGGTATTTGGGACGTAAGGATATAGCTCTAGTTCTTAAGAGTATAACATATTTATGTTCACCATTTCTGTAACGATGCATACTGAAACCTAATAATTATTCTTCAGCCAGTATCCAGCACCTCATTTTTACTCATGTAGAGCTGTTGTATTTCTTCACAATGATTGGTGTATTTGCTTTAAACATTTAGAGCATACACTGATATATGAACCGTGTTGATACTTTAGCACCTGCAATATTAAAATGGACTGCAAAGAATTGAATTAACAGAAGATCCAAAATGTAAACGAAATGTAACTAGAGATTCCGGCGGCGTCTGGCAGTTGATTTATCATCCGTCGAATTAACCGAAAAATGGAATCATTCGCGCCAGATTATCAACAGTGCACGAAATTTTGGTTGAATAATCTGTTTATTTGTGATACACGATACGTTGTTTAACATATTTTATAGCTTGTTTATATTATCACTGTGGAGGAACTGTTGATGTTAGATTACGCGTTATCATATGTTACAAATAGCTTGAACGCTAAAAGCTCAAAGTGCATGCATTAAACTCTAAATGTTTCTAAACTCGGTGCGCCAAAATATTTTAACGTAAAAATAGTGCTTATGAATTATCAAAATTTAGTGTGATCATTCGTTGTTGTGTACATAATCCAAAGCTAAGCCTACAGCTATTACAATTCTATTTCTCATATTTTGAATTGAGGCTACTATTAGGAGATTACCAAAGTAAAATCATCAATAAAAACTAAAGTGTTTTGAGGGGCGTCTGCCTCTACACGCGTGAGTGGGCCCGCGGTGATACATCCCACTGCTGATATTTTGACCCTGATACGGTCAATGTTATTCCTGATATTTCGAGAACATGAATCAAAACGCAAAACCGGTCCGACGCCGAACGCGAGATGATAACACACTTTCATGATACCCGACGATCTTATAATTTGTACAAACGCCGCGCACTATTTTCTTGGCCTGGTTTGCAGACGAACTCCGGCTTCTCATTTGTAGTGTGAATCAAATTACTGCCGATATATCTATTTGAAATACATTGGGAAATGTGACAGCAGAAAGCCCAATATGATAGAAAGAACAGCTCTGCCTCCAAACCAGCAAATGCATTTGTTGTTGTCACTACAATTTATCTATGATATATTTTGGTGTGTTAGCTCAATCATGAGGTATTTGGGACGTAAGGATATAGCTCTAGTTCTTAAGAGTATAACATATTTATGTTCACCATTTCTGTAACGATGCATACTGAAACCTAATAATTATTCTTCAGCCAGTATCTAGTACCTCATTTTTACTCATGTAGAGCTGTTGTATTTCTTCACAATGATTGGTGTATTTGCTTTAAACATTTAGAGTATACACTGATATATGAACCGTGTTGATACTTTAGCACCTGCAATATTAAAATGGACTGCAAAGAATTGAATTAACAGAAGATCCAAAATGTAAACGAAATGTAACTAGAGATTCCGGCGGCGTCTGGCAGTTGATTTATCATCCGTCGAATTAACCTAAAATGGATCATTCGCGCCAGATTATCAACAGTGCACGAAATTTTGGTTGAATAATCTGTTTATTTGTGATACACGATACGTTGTTTAACATATTTTATAGCTTGTTTATATTATCACTGTGGAGGAACTGTTGATGTTAGATTACGCGTTATCATATGTTACAAATAGCTAGAACGCTAAAAGCTCAAAGTGCATGCATTAAACTCTAAATGTTTCTAAACTCGGTGCGCCAAAATATTTTAACGTAAAAATAGTGCTTATGAATTATCAAAATTTAGTGTGATCATTCGTTGTTGTGTACATAATCCAAAGCTAAGCCTACAGCTATTACAATTCTATTTCTCATATTTTGAATTGAGGCTACTATTAGAGAGATTACCAAAGTAAAATCATCAATAAAAACTAAAGTGTTTTGAGGGGCGTCTGCCTCTACACGCGTGAGTGGGCCCGCTGTGATACATCCCACTGCTGATATTTTGACCCTGATACGGTCAATGTTATTCCTGATATTTCGAGAACATGAATCAAAACGCAAAACCGGTCCGACGCCGAACGCGAGATGATAACACACTTTCATGATACCCGACGATCTTATAATTTGTACAAACGCCGCGCACTATTTTCTTGGCCTGGTTTGCAGACGAACTCCGGCTTCTCATTTGTAGTGTGAATCAAATTACTGCCGATATATCTATTTGAAATACATTGGGAAATGTGACAGCAGAAAGCCCAATATGATAGAAAGAACAGCTCTGCCTCCAAACCAGCAAATGCATTTGTTGTTGTCACTACAATTTATCTATGATATATTTTGGTGTGTTAGCTCAATCATGAGGTATTTGGGACGTAAGGATATAGCTCTAGTTCTTAAGAGTATAACATATTTATGTTCACCATTTCTGTAACGATGCATACTGAAACCTAATAATTATTCTTCAGCCAGTATCCAGCACCTCATTTTTACTCATGTAGAGCTGTTGTATTTCTTCACAATGATTGGTGTATTTGCTTTAAACATTTAGAGTATACACTGATATATGAACCGTGTTGATACTTTAGCGCCTGCAATATTAAAATGGACTGCAAAGAATTGAATTAACAGAAGATCCAAAATGTAAACGAAATGTAACTAGAGATTCCGGCGGCGTCTGGCAGTTGATTTATCATCCGTCGAATTAACCGAAAAATGGAATCATTCGCTCCAGATTATCAACAGTGCACGAAATTTTGGTTGAATAATCTGTTTATTTGTGATACACGATACGTTGTTTAACATATTTTATAGCTTGTTTATATTATCACTGTGGAGGAACTGTTGATGTTAGATTACGCGTTATCATATGTTACAAATAGCTAGAACGCTAAAAGCTCAAAGTGCATGCATTAAACTCTAAATGTTTCTAAACTCGGTGCGCCAAAATATTTTAACGTAAAAATAGTGCTTATGAATTATCAAAATTTAGTGTGATCATTCGTTGTTGTGTACATAATCCAAAGCTAAGCCTACAGCTATTACAATTCTATTTCTCATATTTTGAATTGAGGCTACTATTAGAGAGATTACCAAAGTAAAATCATCAATAAAAACTAAAGTGTTTTGAGGGGCGTCTGCCTCTACACGCGTGAGTGGGCCCGCTGTGATACATCCCACTGCTGATATTTTGACCCTGATACGGTCAATGTTATTCCTGATATTTCGAGAACATGAATCAAAACGCAAAACCGGTCCGGCGCCGAACGTGAGATGATAACACACTTTCATGATACCCGACGATCTTATAATTTGTACAAACGCCGCGCACTATTTTCTTTGCCTGGTTTGCAGACGAACTCCGGCTTCTCATTTGTAGTGTGAATCAAATTACTGCCGATATATCTATTTGAAATACATTGGGAAATGTGACAGCAGAAAGCCTAATGTGAAAGAACAGCTCTGCCTCCAAACCAGCAAATGCATTTGTTGTTGTCACTACAATTTATCTATGATATATTTTGGTGTGTTAGCTCAATCATGAGGTATTTGGGACGTAAGGATATAGCTCTAGTTCTTAAGAGTATAACATATTTATGTTCACCATTTCTGTAACGATGCATACTGAAACCTAATAATTATTCTTCAGCCAGTATCTAGTACCTCATTTTTACTCATGTAGAGCTGTTGTATTTCTTCACAATGATTGGTGTATTTGCTTTAAACATTTAGAGTATACACTGATATATGAACCGTGTTGATACTTTAGCGCCTGCAATATTAAAATGGACTGCAAAGAATTGAATTAACAGAAGATCCAAAATGTAAACGAAATGTAACTAGAGATTCCGGCGGCGTCTGGCAGTTGATTTATCATCCGTCGAATTAACCTAAAATGGATCATTCGCGCCAGATTATCAACAGTGCACGAAATTTTGGTTGAATAATCTGTTTATTTGTGATACACGATACGTTGTTTAACATATTTTATAGCTTGTTTATATTATCACTGTGGAGGAACTGTTGATGTTAGATTACGCGTTATCATATGTTACAAATAGCTAGAACGCTAAAAGCTCAAAGTGCATGCATTAAACTCTAAATGTTTCTAAACTCGGTGCGCCAAAATATTTTAACGTAAAAATAGTGCTTATGAATTATCAAAATTTAGTGTGATCATTCATTGTTGTGTACATAATCCAAAGCTAAGCCTACAGCTATTACAATTCTATTTCTCATATTTTGAATTGAGGCTACTATTAGGAGATTACCAAAGTAAAATCATCAATAAAAACTAAAGTGTTTTGAGGGGGCGTCTGCCTCTACACGCGTGAGTGGGCCCGCGGTGATACATCCCACCACTGATATTTTGACCCTGATACGGTCAATGTTATTCCTGATATTTCGAGAACATGAATCAAAACGCGAAACCGGTCCGACGCCGAACGCGAGATGATAACACACTTTCATGATACCCGACGATCTTATACTTTGTACAAACGCCGCGCACTATTTTCTTGGCCTGGTTTGCAGACGAACTCCGGCTTCACATTTGTAGTGTGAATCAAATTACTGCCGATATATCTATTTGAAATACATTGGGAAATGTGACAGCAGAAAGCCTAATGTGAAAGAACAGCTCTGCCTCCAAACCAGCAAATGCATTTGTTGTTGTCACTACAATTTATCTATGATATATTTTGGTGCGTTAGCTCAATCATGAGGTATTTGGGACGTAAGGATATAGCTCTAGTTCTTAAGAGTATAACATATTTATGTTCACCATTTCTGTAACGATGCATACTGAAACCTAATAATTATTCTTCAGCCAGTATCTAGTACCTCATTTTTACTCATGTAGAGCTGTTGTATTTCTTCACAATGATTGGTGTATTTGCTTTAAACATTTAGAGTATACACTGATATATGAACCGTGTTGATACTTTAGCGCCTGCAATATTAAAATGGACTGCAAAGAATTGAATTAACAGAAGATCCAAAATGTAAACGAAATGTAACTAGAGATTCCGGCGGCGTCTGGCAGTTGATTTATCATCCGTCGAATTAACCGAAAAATGGAATCATTCGCGCCAGATTATCAACAGTGCACGAAATTTTGGTTGAATAATCTGTTTATTTGTGATACACGATACGTTGTTTAACATATTTTATAGCTTGTTTATATTATCACTGTGGAGGAACTGTTGATGTTAGATTACGCGTTATCATATGTTACAAATATCTCGAATGCTAAAAGCTCAAAGTGCATGCATTAAACTCTAAATGTTTCTAAACTCGGTGCGCCAAAATATTTTAACGTAAAAATAGTGCTTATGAATTATCAAAATTTAGTGTGATCATTCGTTGTTGTGTACATAATCCAAAGCTAAGCCTACAGCTATTACAATTCTATCTCTCATATTTTTGAATTGAAGGTACTATATGAAAGATGACAAAAGTAAAATCATCTTCCAGAAATTAAAGCAGTTGAGGCTACAAAGCTTTTACTAAAGTATCAAATGTTTTCTTCTATTCTAACTATTTTCAAACAAATTAATCATTTGTAGTATTCTCACTGCGTCAATAACATATATTTTAACAACAACCAATACAGCTACTGCTAGAAGTCCAGCTAGCTCAACAACGTCAAGGTCCAAAACGATATCGTGTTGGCCAACAAAAACAACAACGTGAATCTGTACATTTATGCCAATCGAACCCAGTAGGCAACTATAGAGTCGCAAGTCTTCAACTACAACATCAAGACGTTCGCGATATTCGGTTTCAACAACTGCCAGGAAATACACGACTCGCAAATCAACATGTCTCTGAAGTTCGACGTGCTGTAAGGCGCCTTGATTTGCATCCAGTGCGATGTGTTCATTCATAACTGCACGTTAGTCTTCGTCGCGAGAGGACAGCAGGTTTCTGGCGTGCTCATTGAATCGCTCACAAACATCCAAATAATATAGTCGTTCGTGCAATACAGGCACACCAGCGGAAACTCGTCTGGAGTCGTAAATATAATAAACAACGCCATGGATAATTTCACGGTCGCACATTGCAAACTGGCTGGACACAACATCATAACCAGCCCATTCAACGGCTACATTACTTCTGCCGTTCTCACGCATGTAGTAGTCAACGTTACAGATTTCTATGTTTGCGCGGGTGACACAGTTATGTTAGGCCAATTGAGTGTGGCCATAACCTAGAACGGTAGCGAAGTAGAAAGGTGCGACATCTGCGGGAGTCTATATTATGTGTACGGGTTGTGCGTAGATTCCATACAGTACGGAACTCTGGCGAACGGAACCATGCAGTGCGTATACCCGTTTGAGTACGCTAACGACAAATGCGAGTGCGCGTACGGCCACCTTCGAAACGGATCCGCGTGCATCAGTCTCATCGATGCCATTGAAAACCTGTTAAACACAGAGACTTTGCTAAATAACATATCGTCTCAGTTTAAGGCTGCGAATCAAAATTTGGTGTCCAACATCTCTGCATTGGACTAAAGAATCTAGAATAACGTCACACAGCTTCTAGACATGATGAAATAGAACTTGTCCGCGCTTGAGCAATATATTTTATCCAACTTTTCAAAATCCGAATAATTTTTAATATCTAACGCAACTGCACTAGACAACAGAATTCGAGATAATATCTCAACTACAAATTAAACAATATATGACAGTTAATCAAATTTTGATACGTAAATACATAGCAAATATATAATGTATGAATAAATTATAAATTAAAATACCAGCATTTTAAATAAAAGAATCACTGATAATATATCTGAAGTATCTAACTATTTGAATACATCTACAATCAGTATCGAAAATAATATACTGTCTAATATTACATAAATTGAATCGTTATTACATTAAAATATATTGTTATTGAATTAAAAATTGAATGATAATTGCACATAGGTTCAAAGCAACATGGAAATTATAACAATTAATTTAAAAAATTCACTTCTAGATAACACAACTGAACTAGATTAAAGAATTTATAACAATATATCAGCATTAAATACTAGTGTTGTGAAAAGCATTTCAGAATTAGAATAAATTTCATCTTATTAATAAAGCAATATAACAGTATTAAATTAAAAACTTTAAGATAAGATAACCGAATATGATTTTAAAACAACTAACATATAAGCTAAAATCTACAATTTATCAATAATTTTATCTTGTTTAAATAACAACGGTCATGTACTTGGCGAAAACTGTTATGTTCTCAGAAAAATAATTGATTAAAACAAACAAATGAAATGTGAACAATAAACGTTCTTCTATGTATTTAATATTTAAACAGTTACAGTTTCTTTGGACGTTACGAACGGATCGCATTTCAGTAACATAAACGTTTTGAAAAACTCTTTTATTGATATTTAAGATAACGTATTTACTTCTGATCAACCTCTATTTAAAAACCAAAATAGTTTTACGAACATAAAAATACAGTTTGGAACCTAATTATTGTCAAAAGTATCGATGATTACAAATAGTTAAACATTAAGTATAAATTAACTTATTGTTAAATCAAAAATTAGTACATAGCTTGAAACAAGTGAATACATTAATATTCTTTCACCAACTGTAACTAACGCAACAATTTCAAATCTATTGGTGAATCTTAGTTTTAAAATGTCATAAGGAAATATTACTTTAATCAACAATATTAATGGTGTTCTGAATGTAACTAACTATCACATTTTAGGGTTCTATTAAAGTAGTAAAACAGTGGCGATGATTGGATTATATATTACTTCTACCTAAGTTAATATTAATTTTCTCAGTTTCTCTCCAAAATTGTATAATATTGGAAACTACTCCTCATTTTTAATGAGTTTTATAAGTTAATGTAATATTAAGTCCACGAATATAGCCATATTTATGGGTGATATTATAAATTCTTCTATGTTAACCGAAATATATTCAATATAATCCAATTAATTTTAGTTTGGAGGATTAATAACAAATATAACTGATTCAACTTTGAGCATTAGTAATATAATAGTGGATTCTTATCATAATTTTGTCACATAATATATTTAATTTTCAGGAATATTGATTGGTTTCGCTTCATCTTAAATATTTTTGATCCAAATTTAAAATATGTGTATGTAACAATATATAAAAAGTAGCACATCATTTCTGTAAAATTTTGGTGTTATAGGTTAAAATAGTGCAAATATACTATTTTCGAATTCAACAATAATCCTAAATATTTCAGCAATTTCTTCAACGAATTGTGGAATTGTCGGATTTTAGTCAGATAATGATTTAAAAAATAAATTTTATGCTCAAGTATTTAATACAATTTCAACATTAATTTAAAATAGTGAGGGATAAAATATAGGAGCATTCTTTGGGAAATTGGTTGGTAATGTGACAATTATAAATGGAATATCAACTGATTGCAATATAAATTCATAAATGAATGTTGGTGGTTTTATTGGTTGTTTAGTTGGGTCAAATAGTAACATTGAATAATTAAAATATATTAATAATAATATTTCTGTAATTTGGTAACAAGTTGGAGGAATAATTGGAATATCTTAATTATCAAACTTAACTATTATAAATGTAAATATTATAGATAATAATATATCGGGAAATCGTGCAAGTGGATTCATGAGTAGATCGGAATAATCAAATTTTGAGGTCTCAAATACTAATATAACAAATAATAAAATATGTGCGAATGATTTAGCAAGTGGATTTGCATCACTTTCTATTATAACGTCAAAGTATTAAGTATGTAAAATATATGTATATAATAATACTATGTATTCAATATCATCAAATTCTGGAGGATTTGGATGTATATTTGATACTTCTGAAGCATCAATAACGGATTCTATATTTTAAAATGATATAAAGACTGATTCTTCTGTAGGTGGTATCATATCAAAAATTTATGAATCTAATATTATTTTAAGTAATTTAATATTATATAATTGTAACATATTAGCTTAAACTTTATATTCAGGTGGACTACTGGGATAATTATGTAATTCTAAATTTACTGTACAGAATTTATTTATTGAAAATTGTTCGATCAGTGCTTCTCAGTTCGTTGGAAGTATATTAGGAGATTTGTAAGGGTCTTCATAAATGATTGTTACTGATACAAAAGTACAAAATAACAATATAAAAGCAATATATTACGCTGGCGGACTGTGTGGATAATGTAATTCTGACAGTAAGTTTATCAATCTATCTTTATATAATATCAATATATCTGCCAAAGAGTATGCAGGGGGAATAATAGGACGTATATAGTTACAAATATATATAGCTACAAATATTTAAGTGGAAAATACATTAATTAATTTATGTAGTATCACTAGTTTATAAAAATTTGGAATTATTATAGGTCATGGTGACTTAAACAATTAAATTTTAGTTATTAATTCAAATTCTAAAAATAATTATGTAAATATGATTTTAATAGCTGACTGTCCTAATTTAACAAACAATATTTCTGTAAATCAATGCACATGAGTGATAAAAATATAATTTTATGTATATGTAACATTATTTTATTATAGAAAACAGAAAACGGGTCAACAAATGTAGACCAAAAATAGATTATTCGACCAAAATTTCACGCATTGTTGATAAACTGTTGCAAATTATTAAATTTTTTGACAAATAATATTCAACTCCGGAATCTTTAGTTGCATTCGGTACTTCCATTTATTCACTTACTTTGCAGTGCATTTAATATCGCGCCAAAACAGTTTAGTTTTTATAATAACATTTCAATTCTCTGTAATCCATTTTAGTATTATGGGCGCTAAAGTATCAACACGGTTCATATATCAGTGTATACTCTAAATGTTTAAAGCAAATACACCAATCATTGTGAAGAAATACAACAGCTCTACATGAGTAAAAATGAGGTGCTGGGTACTGGCTGAAGAATAATTATTAGGTTTCAGTATGCATCGTTACAGAAATGGTGAACATAAATATGTTATACTCTTAAGAACTAGAGCTATATCCTTACGTCCCAAATACCTCATGATTGAGCTAACACACCAAAATATATCATAGATAAATTGTAGTGACAACAACAAATGCATTTGCTGGTTTGGAGGCAGAGCTGTTCTTTCTATCATATTGGGCTTTCTGCTGTCACATTTCCCAATGTATTTCAAATAGATATATCGGCAGTAATTTGATTCACACTACAAATGTGAAGCCGGAGTTCGTCTGCAAACCAGGCAAAGAAAATAGTGCGCGGCGTTTGTACAAATTATAAGATCGTCGGGTATCATGAAAGTGTGTTATCATCTCACGTTCGGCGCCGAGGTAGGTTTCGCGTTTTGATTCATGTTCTCGAAATATCAGGAATAACATTGACCGTATCAGGGTCAAAATATCAGTGGTGGGATGTATCACCGCGGGCCCACTCACGCGTGTAGAGGCAGACGCCCCCTCAAAACACTTTAGTTTTTATTGATGATTTTACTTTGGTAATCTCTCTAATAGTAGCCTCAATTCAAAATATGAGAAATAGAATTGTAATAGCTGTAGGCTTAGCTTTGGATTATGTACACAACAACGAATGATCACACTAAATTTTGATAATTCATAAGCACTATTTTTACGTTAAAATATTTTGGCGCACCGAGTTTAGAAACATTTAGAGTTTAATGCATGCACTTTGAGCTTTTAGCGTTCTAGCTATTTGTAACATATGATAACGCGTAATCTAACATCAACAGTTCCTCCACAGTGATAATATAAACAAGCTATAAAATATGTTAAACAACGTATCGTGTATCACAAATAAACAGATTATTCAACCAAAATTTCGTGCACTGTTGATAATCTGGAGCGAATGATTCCATTTTTCGGTTAATTCGACGGATGATAAATCAACTGCCAGACGCCGCCGGAATCTCTAGTTACATTTCGTTTACATTTTGGATCTTCTGTTAATTCAATTCTTTGCAGTCCATTTTAATATTGCAGGTGCTAAAGTATCAACACGGTTCATATATCAGTGTATACTCTAAATGTTTAAAGCAAATACACCAATCATTGTGAAGAAATACAACAGCTCTACATGAGTAAAAATGAGGTACTAGATACTGGCTGAAGAATAATTATTAGGTTTCAGTATGCATCGTTACAGAAATGGTGAACATAAATATGTTATACTCTTAAGAACTAGAGCTATATCCTTACGTCCCAAATACCTCATGATTGAGCTAACGCACCAAAATATATCATAGATAAATTGTAGTGACAACAACAAATGCATTTGCTGGTTTGGAGGCAGAACTGTTCTTTCTATCATATTGGGCTTTCTGCTGTCACATTTCCCAATGTATTTCAAATAGATATATCGGCAGTAATTTGATTCACACTACAAATGTGAAGCCGGAGTTCGTCTGCAAACCAGGCCAAGAAAATAGTGCGCGGCGTTTGTACAAAGTATAATAATAATACTCATATAGTCAGCTGTTAGAATTCAGGAATGTTAATTGGTTATACGACATCTGAATTAAATAGTATTAAAATAAACAATTTGTGTCTTCAACAGTAATTATAAAGTTTGGCTTCGTCTTTCTCCAATTTTGGTCTTATAGGAACTAACAGTGAAAATGTGTCGATCACAAATTCTGTATTAATCTTGGAAATAGAAGTGTTATGTTTGAAACAATTTGGAATAATAGGTAATTAGTCAACTCTCTTGACATAAACTTCTGACGAGTTAATGCTTCATGTTCATGTAACTAACATACACATACATATGAATCTAACAGCTTTTAACGATAGTTTTAGTGTCAGTGCTATTTCTGGTAAGTTAGTTGGAAACTTAATAGTTGAGAATTTTAAGTTAAAGAATGCACTAATACGTTCCATTTACAGAATAGGTGGACTTGTAGGATTTTCTTATAACTCAAATATTAAAATTTTGAGTGTACACATATTTAATAACAGCTTCTATGCTAAAGATTCATATGTTTCTTTGATAGTAACTTAACTCATATAGTCAGCTGTAATGGCAAATGATTTGTTCATTACGTAAAACAATATTTCAAGTTAAAATATGGTAGGTGGATTTGTAGCGATGGGAAGTTAATCTAAAATTAACGTTGTGAATGTGATTTTAGATAACTTTTTGCACGCTAACGGTATGGCCGGAGGTTTTATGGGATTAGGCGATTCAACAAATTATACTATTTAATAACTTAAATTGTAAGGAATTATTTGTGTTGAGCAGTGGAATGCTGGTAGTATTTGTGGAGTTGCATATGGTGGTTAAATTTAAATAAATAATTCAATAATACTAAACAATAACGTAACTGCAATGTTGAAAGCTGGAGCAATAGTTTGTTATTGTTCATTATCCAAATATATAATACATAATTTAACAATTAATTAATGCTATTTTAATAGTACAGGATTTACTGGAGCAATATCTTAAGCTGATGATTCTTAATATATTGTAACAAAATTTAATATGTTAAATACCATAATCGTAGGACAAAGATATGTAGGCGGTTTTGTTGCATAATCAACAGAATCTAAGTATTCGATAAATAATTTATTAATATAGTCTAGCTAAATTTAGTCAGAGACAGAGTATGCAGGTGGTTTTTGTGGTTCTTTTGACATATCTAGCTGCTCAATAAATGATTCAATTATAGAAAATACTGAAATTAGTGCAGATAGGTATTCTGGAGGATTTATAGGCTGTTAATTTAATTCATCGTAAGTAGTAAGTAATTTAAGCTTGTCTGAGTTAAGTATATCAGCAAATAATATCGCTGGAGGATTTTCTGGTGAAAGCCGTTTTACTAATATAACTGCTGACAAACTATCAATAACATTGAGCAGCATTAAAAGTTCAAATCATGTAGTTGGAGGGGTCGTCGGTGAAGGGGTCTATTTACATCTTATAATGCAAAATTCCAGCATTATTCTTGTTTAAATTAATGGGTTAAAATATTATGGACTTATAATCGGGATTGACGAAAGAGATAATGTCTTCTAAATCTCAAGTTCTACATCATCAAAATATTAAATCAACAATATTCTTTAGGAAGATTGTCCAAGCTTAACAAACAATTATTCTGTAAATCAATGCTCATGAGTGATATAAATATATATTTAGTTCAATCGATATTTATACAAGAGTATACGTCATTTCTATGCATAGGCTCATATAGTCCTCACTTCCCCATTTTTGCAAGCTCTTAACTCATAACATGTCTTCTACGTCGATGGAGTCTTGGAATTATCTTACCTGACCCGTACTACGATCAGATGAAGGTAGACAGGATGATAATATTACGCTCTCAAAGAGTAGCAGTATTGAGACCGCTCAAAATTATTCTTATATTATATACTGAAAGAAACTGAGAAGCGAGAACCAGTTTTTAAAAAGTAAGTTAGCGAATCAGGTGAAACTGGTCCGTTAACGACTCAGTGAGGGCCCTGGTACCTAATCCAACGAGACGAAAAACATAGCGAGATCGATTTAGAGAAACCCAGTGCCAACCGCTTTGCCTCCCTAGTGGACAACGATGGTACCTACCTACCTACCTGAGTGATATAAATATTCATTTAGTTTATCAATAGAATACTTGTAGTTATAGTTTCTTGATTACTATTTTTACTCTTTATGCAGATAATAGTGTCAGAAATATGCTTTCTGTAAATCAAGTTAAAGTTGTTGCAGGAGTATTAACTAACGTCGCAGGAAGAAATCAACAATTTAATTTTGTTAACAGCAATAAATAAATATATAAAACTATTTAAATTAATTTAGTAATATTTAGTATGCTTTTGTATACTGACTATACAGGCTGCAGAAGACACAGACTTCAATGACAACATGAAAATTAAAATTCCAATTGAAACCAATTGAATAAATATCTTTACGTTATAACGTTGAAAACTAGCCCATTGCGCTAAAAAAGAAAACTTCTTAATTTAAAACTACTAAAATTTAAAACTGTTAATAAGTAAATTACCAGCGTGGGCGTGATGAAAGCGAGCGGCGTCACAAGCTGGCATGTTGGCGTGAAATTAATCTAAAGATTCTAAGAATCCAGTGCTGTTACATTTACTATTAATTTAATTGTGGATTGATACCAGCCACTGAGTTCTTGATGGGTGTCGGAAATATTAATAGCACAAAGCTCCTATTTAGTAAAATATAGCAGGCCCGGTTGACATCATATAGGTTCGAGCCGCTAGTATCTAACAGGTGACACGGTGACGCTCGCTCGCCGCAGACGTTGCCGCCCTTGGTATTCCTGAACAGCATCGCTCTGTCTCGCTGTCTGTTTTTACTTTCCGCAGAATCTCTGCCTCTACACGCGTGAGTGGGCCCGCTGTGATACATCCCACTGCTGATATTTTGACCCTGATACGGTCAATGTTATTCCTGATATTTCGAGAACATGAATCAAAACGCGAAACCTACCTCGGCGCCGAACGTGAGATGATAACACACTTTCATGATACCCGACGATCTTATAATTTGTACAAACGCCGCGCACTATTTTCTTTGCCTGGTTTGCAGACGAACTCCGGCTTCACATTTGTAGTGTGAATCAAATTACTGCCGATATATCTATTTGAAATACATTGGGAAATGTGACAGCAGAAAGCCTAATGTGAAAGAAAGAACAGCTCTGCCTCCAAACCAGCAAATGCATTTGTTGTTGTCACTACAATTTATCTATGATATATTTTGGTGTGTTAGCTCAATCATGAGGTATTTGGGACGTAAGGATATAGCTCTAGTTCTTAAGAGTATAACATATTTATGTTCACCATTTCTGTAACGATGCATACTGAAACCTAATAATTATTCTTCAGCCAGTATCCAGCACCTCATTTTTACTCATGTAGAGCTGTTGTATTTCTTCACAATGATTGGTGTATTTGCTTTAAACATTTAGAGCATACACTGATATATGAACCGTGTTGATACTTTAGCGCCTGCAATATTAAAATGGACTGCAAAGAATTGAATTAACAGAAGATCCAAAATGTAAACGAAATGTAACTAGAGATTCCGGCGGCGTCTGGCAGTTGATTTATCATCCGTCGAATTAACCTAAAATGGATCATTCGCGCCAGATTATCAACAGTGCACGAAATTTTGGTTGAATAATCTGTTTATTTGTGATACACGATACGTTGTTTAACATATTTTATAGCTTGTTTATATTATCACTGTGGAGGAACTGTTGATGTTAGATTACGCGTTATCATATGTTACAAATATCTCGAATGCTAAAAGCTCAAAGTGCATGCATTAAACTCTAAATGTTTCTAAACTCGGTGCGCCAAAATATTTTAACGTACAAATAGTGCTTATGAATTATCAAAATTTAGTGTGATCATTCGTTGTTGTGTACATAATCCAAAGCTAAGCCTACAGCTATTACAATTCTATTTCTCATATTTTGAATTGAGGCTACTATTAGGAGATTACCAAAGTAAAATCATCAATAAAAACTAAAGTGTTTTGAGGGGGCGTCTGCCTCTACACGCGTGAGTGGGCCCGCGGTGATACATCCCACTGCTGATATTTTGACCCTGATACGGTCAATGTTATTCCTGATATTTCGAGAACATGAATCAAAACGCAAAACCGGTCCGGCGCCGAACGCGAGATGATAACACACTTTCATGATACCCAACGATCTTATACTTTGTACAAACGCCGCGCACTATTTTCTTTGCCTGGTTTGCAGACGAACTCCGGCTTCACATTTGTAGTGTGAATCAAATTACTGCCGATATATCTATTTGAAATACATTGGGAAATGTGACAGCAGAAAGCCTAATGTGAAAGAACAGCTCTGCCTCCAAACCAGCAAATGCATTTGTTGTTGTCACTACAATTTATCTATGATATATTTTGGTGTGTTAGCTCAATCATGAGGTATTTGGGACGTAAGGATATAGCTCTAGTTCTTAAGAGTATAACATATTTATGTTCACCATTTCTGTAACGATGCATACTGAAACCTAATAATTATTCTTCAGCCAGTACCCAGTACCTCATTTTTACTCATGTAGAGCTGTTGTATTTCTTCACAATGATTGGTGTATTTGCTTTAAACATTTAGAGCATACACTGATATATGAACCGTGTTGATACTTTAGCGCCTGCAATATTAAAATGGACTGCAAAGAATTGAATTAACAGAAGATCCAAAATGTAAACGAAATGTAACTAGAGATTCCGGCGGCGTCTGGCAGTTGATTTATCATCCGTCGAATTAACCGAAAAATGGAATCATTCGCTCCAGATTATCAACAGTGCACGAAATTTTGGTTGAATAATCTGTTTATTTGTGATACACGATACGTTGTTTAACATATTTTATAGCTTGTTTATATTATCACTGTGGAGGAACTGTTGATGTTAGATTACGCGTTATCATATGTTACAAATAGCTAGAACGCTAAAAGCTCAAAGTGCATGCATTAAACTCTAAATGTTTCTAAACTCGGTGCGCCAAAATATTTTAACGTAAAAATAGTGCTTATGAATTATCAAAATTTAGTGTGATCATTCGTTGTTGTGTACATAATCCAAAGCTAAGCCTACAGCTATTACAATTCTATTTCTCATATTTTGAATTGAGGCTACTATTAGGAGATTACCAAAGTAAAATCATCAATAAAAACTAAAGTGTTTTGAGGGGCGTCTGCCTCTACACGCGTGAGTGGGCCCGCGGTGATACATCCCACTGCTGATATTTTGACCCTGATACGGTCAATGTTATTCCTGATATTTCGAGAACATGAATCAAAACGCAAAACCGGTCCGACGCCGAACGCGAGATGATAACACACTTTCATGATACCCGACGATCTTATAATTTGTACAAACGCCGCGCACTATTTTCTTGGCCTGGTTTGCAGACGAACTCCGGCTTCTCATTTGTAGTGTGAATCAAATTACTGCCGATATATCTATTTGAAATACATTGGGAAATGTGACAGCAGAAAGCCCAATATGATAGAAAGAACAGCTCTGCCTCCAAACCAGCAAATGCATTTGTTGTTGTCACTACAATTTATCTATGATATATTTTGGTGTGTTAGCTCAATCATGAGGTATTTGGGACGTAAGGATATAGCTCTAGTTCTTAAGAGTATAACATATTTATGTTCACCATTTCTGTAACGATGCATACTGAAACCTAATAATTATTCTTCAGCCAGTATCTAGTACCTCATTTTTACTCATGTAGAGCTGTTGTATTTCTTCACAATGATTGGTGTATTTGCTTTAAACATTTAGAGTATACACTGATATATGAACCGTGTTGATACTTTAGCACCTGCAATATTAAAATGGACTGCAAAGAATTGAATTAACAGAAGATCCAAAATGTAAACGAAATGTAACTAGAGATTCCGGCGGCGTCTGGCAGTTGATTTATCATCCGTCGAATTAACCTAAAATGGATCATTCGCGCCAGATTATCAACAGTGCACGAAATTTTGGTTGAATAATCTGTTTATTTGTGATACACGATACGTTGTTTAACATATTTTATAGCTTGTTTATATTATCACTGTGGAGGAACTGTTGATGTTAGATTACGCGTTATCATATGTTACAAATAGCTAGAACGCTAAAAGCTCAAAGTGCATGCATTAAACTCTAAATGTTTCTAAACTCGGTGCGCCAAAATATTTTAACGTAAAAATAGTGCTTATGAATTATCAAAATTTAGTGTGATCATTCGTTGTTGTGTACATAATCCAAAGCTAAGCCTACAGCTATTACAATTCTATTTCTCATATTTTGAATTGAGGCTACTATTAGAGAGATTACCAAAGTAAAATCATCAATAAAAACTAAAGTGTTTTGAGGGGGCGTCTGCCTCTACACGCGTGAGTGGGCCCGCGGTGATACATCCCACTGCTGATATTTTGACCCTGATACGGTCAATGTTATTCCTGATATTTCGAGAACATGAATCAAAACGCAAAACCGGTCCGGCGCCGAACGTGAGATGATAACACACTTTCATGATACCCAACGATCTTATACTTTGTACAAACGCCGCGCACTATTTTCTTTGCCTGGTTTGCAGACGAACTCCGGCTTCACATTTGTAGTGTGAATCAAATTACTGCCGATATATCTATTTGAAATACATTGGGAAATGTGACAGCAGAAAGCCTAATGTGAAAGAACAGCTCTGCCTCCAAACCAGCAAATGCATTTGTTGTTGTCACTACAATTTATCTATGATATATTTTGGTGTGTTAGCTCAATCATGAGGTATTTGGGACGTAAGGATATAGCTCTAGTTCTTAAGAGTATAACATATTTATGTTCACCATTTCTGTAACGATGCATACTGAAACCTAATAATTATTCTTCAGCCAGTATCTAGTACCTCATTTTTACTCATGTAGAGCTGTTGTATTTCTTCACAATGATTGGTGTATTTGCTTTAAACATTTAGAGTATACACTGATATATGAACCGTGTTGATACTTTAGCACCTGCAATATTAAAATGGACTGCAAAGAATTGAATTAACAGAAGATCCAAAATGTAAACGAAATGTAACTAGAGATTCCGGCGGCGTCTGGCAGTTGATTTATCATCCGTCGAATTAACCTAAAATGGATCATTCGCGCCAGATTATCAACAGTGCACGAAATTTTGGTTGAATAATCTGTTTATTTGTGATACACGATACGTTGTTTAACATATTTTATAGCTTGTTTATATTATCACTGTGGAGGAACTGTTGATGTTAGATTACGCGTTATCATATGTTACAAATAGCTTGAACGCTAAAAGCTCAAAGTGCATGCATTAAACTCTAAATGTTTCTAAACTCGGTGCGCCAAAATATTTTAACGTAAAAATAGTGCTTATGAATTATCAAAATTTAGTGTGATCATTCGTTGTTGTGTACATAATCCAAAGCTAAGCCTACAGCTATTACAATTCTATTTCTCATATTTTGAATTGAGGCTACTATTAGAGAGATTACCAAAGTAAAATCATCAATAAAAACTAAAGTGTTTTGAGGGGCGTCTGCCTCTACACGCGTGAGTGGGCCCGCTGTGATACATCCCACTGCTGATATTTTGACCCTGATACGGTCAATGTTATTCCTGATATTTCGAGAACATGAATCAAAACGCAAAACCGGTCCGACGCCGAACGCGAGATGATAACACACTTTCATGATACCCGACGATCTTATAATTTGTACAAACGCCGCGCACTATTTTCTTTGCCTGGTTTGCAGACGAACTCCGGCTTCACATTTGTAGTGTGAATCAAATTACTGCCGATATATCTATTTGAAATACATTGGGAAATGTGACAGCAGAAAGCCCAATATGATAGAAAGAACAGCTCTGCCTCCAAACCAGCAAATGCATTTGTTGTTGTCACTACAATTTATCTATGATATATTTTGGTGTGTTAGCTCAATCATGAGGTATTTGGGACGTAAGGATATAGCTCTAGTTCTTAAGAGTATAACATATTTATGTTCACCATTTCTGTAACGATGCATACTGAAACCTAATAATTATTCTTCAGCCAGTATCCAGCACCTCATTTTTACTCATGTAGAGCTGTTGTATTTCTTCACAATGATTGGTGTATTTGCTTTAAACATTTAGAGCATACACTGATATATGAACCGTGTTGATACTTTAGCACCTGCAATATTAAAATGGACTGCAAAGAATTGAATTAACAGAAGATCCAAAATGTAAACGAAATGTAACTAGAGATTCCGGCGGCGTCTGGCAGTTGATTTATCATCCGTCGAATTAACCGAAAAATGGAATCATTCGCGCCAGATTATCAACAGTGCACGAAATTTTGGTTGAATAATCTGTTTATTTGTGATACACGATACGTTGTTTAACATATTTTATAGCTTGTTTATATTATCACTGTGGAGGAACTGTTGATGTTAGATTACGCGTTATCATATGTTACAAATATCTCGAATGCTAAAAGCTCAAAGTGCATGCATTAAACTCTAAATGTTTCTAAACTCGGTGCGCCAAAATATTTTAACGTAAAAATAGTGCTTATGAATTATCAAAATTTAGTGTGATCATTCGTTGTTGTGTACATAATCCAAAGCTAAGCCTACAGCTATTACAATTCTAATCTCTCATATTTTTGAATTGAAGGTACTATATGAAAGATGACAAAAGTAAAATCATCTTCCAGAAATTAAAGCAGTTGAGGCTACAAAGCTTTTACTAAAGTATCAAATGTTTTCTTCTATTCTAACTATTTTCAAACAAATTAATCATTTGTAGTATTCTCACTGCGTCAATAACATATATTTTAACAACAACCAATACAGCTACTGCTAGAAGTCCAGCTAGCTCAACAACGTCAAGGTCCAAAACGATATCGTGTTGGCCAACAAAAACAACAACGTGAATCTGTACATTTATGCCAATCGAACCCAGTAGGCAACTATAGAGTCGCAAGTCTTCAACTACAACATCAAGACGTTCGCGATATTCGGTTTCAACAACTGCCAGGAAATACACGACTCGCAAATCAACATGTCTCTGAAGTTCGACGTGCTGTAAGGCGCCTTGATTTGCATCCAGTGCGATGTGTTCATTCATAACTGCACGTTAGTCTTCGTCGCGAGAGGACAGCAGGTTTCTGGCGTGCTCATTGAATCGCTCACAAACATCCAAATAATATAGTCGTTCGTGCAATACAGGCACACCAGCGGAAACTCGTCTGGAGTCGTAAATATAATAAACAACGCCATGGATAATTTCACGGTCGCACATTGCAAACTGGCTGGACACAACATCATAACCAGCCCATTCAACGGCTACATTACTTCTGCCGTTCTCACGCATGTAGTAGTCAACGTTACAGATTTCTATGTTTGCGCGGGTGACACAGTTATGTTAGGCCAATTGAGTGTGGCCATAACCTAGAACGGTAGCGAAGTAGAAAGGTGCGACATATGCGGGAGTCTATATTATGTGTACGGGTTGTGCGTAGATTCCATACAGTACGGAACTCTGGTGAACGGAACCATGCAGTGCGTATACCCGTTTGAGTACGCTAACGACAAATGCGAGTGCGCGTACGGCCACCTTCGAAACGGATCCGTGTGTATCAATCTCATCGATGCAATCGAAAACCAACAAAACACAGAGACTTTGCTCAATAACATATCGTCTCAGTTTAAGGCTGCGGATCAAAATTTGGTGTCCAACATCTCCGCATTGGACTAAAGAATCTAGAATAACGTCACACAGCTTCTAGACATGATGAAATAGAACTCGTCCGCGCTTGAGCAATATATTTTATCTAACTTTTCAAAAGCAGAGTAATAGCTCATTTCTAACGCAACTGCACTGGATAACAGAATTCGAGATAATATCTCTCAAATTTAATATAATAATTTTATTATATTTACACAATTAGAGTAATACTTAAATTCTAACTACTCAAACCTAGATAATAACATATATTAAAATATTAGTATTTTAGATTAATAAATCGCTGAATAAGTGAATTTAACACGAAGTAATATAAATAATAATATATCAGCTTTGGAGAATTATTTATTACTTAATTATTCTAAAGCAGAATAATCTATTATTTCAAATTTTTCAAGTTTAAATGAAAACATTCGTGATAATTATACTTAGCTTTAAAATACTATTGATACAAATTCAATTAGCTTAAATAACTCAATAATGAATAACGCCTCTATTATAGATGTGAGATTGTATAATAACATTACCGCTTTGAATTATACAATTTCAGCTAATATTTCATCTGTTTAACAAGTATAGAGTAATATTTCGAAAAATATTTCAGTTTTTGACGATAAACTTAATAAAACTATTGAAAACTTTGATGATGTTTTCAATTATCTATATGTGCAACTAAATAATTTAACTGATAACGTTTTTTGTTTAAACAACTACGGTAAAATAATAAACGATACTTGCTTCACAACGAGCGAACTAAATAGTTCTGAATTATAATAATGTAATCAATACGTTTTCTTTTTCATTTTCGATATTTAGTAAATATCATATACAATTAGTAGCTCAAGTGGTGAATATATATTTAATTCTGAAACAATTATTTAAAATGCATTTATAGACATTGTTGATAATGTATATACAAATATCACACCTCTATTTTAAACTTAAAACAATTTTCTTAACGTTAAAATTTAAATCGGTAACTAAAATACCACGAGTACCTCATCTTTGCTCACATTGAGCTAAAATATTACAATTCAATAATTAATTATCATGTCAAAAATAAATAGTGAAATCTTAATTGATTAAAATGGTTGGCTAAATATTTTAATGGATAATACGAATTTCAGTAATATTAATAACTTACTAATCAATTTAAATATACCAATGTGTTCAGTTAATATAGCTTTAATTGCTTTTAGTTATAATTTGAACTTAACAAACTATTAACTTCTTGGAAATTATTAAAGTAGTAAATCAGTATGTACAATAAAATATGTGGCATAATAATCCATTATTAGGTTACGAAACATAAATTTTAGGCCAAATATATTTAATGTAGGCAGATCTTCATCATACTTTATTAGTTGTGCATCAATTAGTGAAATATTAATAGATAATGCAGCAATTATTATAGGTAACAAAACGTTAAATTCTATACTTTCATAAATATATTCATAGTATTTAAATAATATGTTTGAATTTGGTGGTTTAATATATAAAATATAAGATGATTCTCAAATTTAAATCCGAAATATATTTATTGATTGTTATTAAATAATTATAACAGACTATGTTTGGTACACAGGTATTTTAATAGGATAAGCATTATCGAACCAAAATTCAATATATATAGATAAAATATGCTTATATTCAAATATTTAAGGAACATATAAATCAGTTTATAACTTTGGTCTTATTGGATAAAATTATGGTAATTTATGCATATAACAATCTGTTTTGACATTTGCAATATAAGGATTAAATGTAAGAATAGACAATTTAGGTATAGTAGGAATACAAATATAAGATATTAATCTACTGTAAACTAATTCGTCTATATTAAATTCATCAATTGTTTTAGAATTTAACCTTACTGACGGAGATCGTGTTGGTTTAATGGGTTCATCTAATTCATCAAATCTTACAATCGGTAATACAATATTAAGTAATAGCTAAGTAAGCGGTACTAATTGTATTGGAATGGTAGGTTCAGTATCTTAAAATATTACTTTGTTAAATATATCATTATTTAAAAATATCATAACTGGAAAATCCCGTTACATTGCAAGTATTTTTGGGGTTTGCTATGCAAACATAACTATGTCTAACTCATCTATTTATTAAAGCAATATATCAGGCGAAAATTATATCGGTGGCTTAATTGGATTATCATATAAATCGAATATTACTATGATTCATACTATTATTTCTCATATTATAATAGTATACCCAAAACAGTGGGATAGTAAAAACAATGGAATTGTGATTGGCGACTCAGAAAATACTGTTTTTATGATTAATTAATCAAAAAGTAACAATAACTCAATTAATAATAAAATGTTAACTAATTGTGAGGACCTAACCAATAACGTATCTGAAACATAATGTTAATGACATGCTATTGAGATCGAAATAGTGAGATAATAAATAATTATGCATATATGTGATTATTCCATTTTCCTCCATTTCATGTCATTTTCTCGCCCACTCCAAAACAAATGCCTGTGAAGCTGGTTATGTACGACTTCAAGCAGTGTGATCCCAAGCGTTGTTCTGGTCAGCGCCTAGCTGCTCGTGGCCTGATCAAGACCATTCTCAAGTCCCAGCCCTTCACCGGGGTCCTCCTTTCATCCGAGGGCACTAGCTATTTCTCAGTGGCCGACGTCCCTTAAATAAATTAATCCGGCTTAGGTGTTGTTGACTGCTCTTGGAACGAAATCCTGAGGCACGATTCAGTTCCGATTAAATAATTGAAGTGCAAAACGCACCGTTTGCTCCCGTTTCTGATCGCTGCGAACGCAGTCAACTACGGAAAACCAATGCACCTGAACTGTGCAGAGGCGGTAATCGCTGGTCTGTACATAATGGGCGCCGTAGATTAAGCACTTGAATTGGCCGAGGTAATTAGTTACGGAGGATAATTCATCAAGCTCAACCAAGAGTACTTGGATCTGTACAAGGAGTGCGCGGACAGCGCTGAGATTGTAAAGGTGCAAGAGGGAATCATAGCCAGACTCGGGGACAAGGAAGAAAAAGTTGAACTCATGGAAGAACTCGAAGAAGAGGAAGAAATAGACTACAACGCCATATACAACAAAATACAAGAAGAAAAGCAGTGAGAGAAAGAGATATTATTATTTTATTCTATCTTTATTAATTCTCAGCATTAAATACTTCTTAATCTTTATAAGTTGATATTATACATAAAGCTTCAAAATTATAAATAATTAATCGTAATTGCTGACTTATCATATATGAATATATATGATGGTATATTTTCATAATTTTCATAATTTATATTAATTTATCACTCATTATCAATAATAATTCGTGCAATAATCAATTGTTGAAATCCCAAATATTTTAGTAGTAGATTAACATTATATTATTTGTATGTTGATATGTTATATTTTGACACAAATTTGGCTTATAATTTACTTAGTTCCTTTCTTAAGCTAATTTTTCTTTAAATAAACTTTCTAAATATATTTTAACTACTATTTTTGGCATCAGAATGCACTTAAATATCAACTACTAGGAAAAAGTAGTAAACTGAATTTTTTGTATGTACAGTTTGTTAAAATTAGTTATTCCGTTTAGCTGCTTAACTATGTTAAATTTATTAAGGAAGTGTGTAAATTTACATTTTTTGATTCAGGTAGAGCTTTTATTTCACAGCTTGATATACTAATTTTATTGCACTTAAATATATTGAAGTTCTATTAATTCATTTTGAAAATCTTAACTTGGTTTGTTTATATGGGGTTAGCATTCAAGTTATTTGAATTGGCAAATAAGCAGTTTGAGAAAATGATTTAGTTCCATTTAATATTTTACATCTGTTTTAAGTCGGTTCGCATGTTTTTCAGATAAATTAGCTCCGGTATACAAAATTTTAGTAAACTTAAGTCGATATCAACGTTTTCTAGTTCTAATTCTAAATTTATCTTGCCGTTATGCAACGGTGTGAAGTCAAATTCGTATTTGGATTATTCGTTAATTTTGATGTTAATTTTAGATTATTAATTGAAATTTTAATTGAATTCTCCGATTAGTTGACAATTTTCGAAGCAAACAGTGTCCCAGAACCAGCTTATAGCGTTTAAATCGCAAATATAATCCGTTAAGTGGATTTTAAACCCGAATTTATGTTAATAAAATTGTTTGAGCAAATTTTTTTCAGGTTTGTTCAAATTTGCCTTGAAAATTTAATCATTGTGTAGTGACCTGGCTTGAACGCTCAACTAATTGCATTTTACGTTCTAAAACGCGTTCAAACTGTTAATATCCGTTTGTTGAATGAATATTGAGTTAGATATGAGTGCGTTTGGCTACAGTTCATTAACGTAGGTGCAATTGGTTAAGTAAACGCAATCCCAAATTCCATCTAAGTTTTTAAGATTAATCGTTTAGTCTTAAATAGAAAGTGATTTGATCTTGCTTTTAATATTTATGTTGTTGCAATTACACAAATCAAAACGACAGCTTTTATCGTAATAAAGCCTTAAAGTGTTTAGTTCTGGTAATTAAAATAGTTAATCTAGTTACACAGAACAATTTTATATTTGCAAGTCCCAAATGATGCATTACTACTAAATTTTACCAGTACATGTACAATTGTTCAATAAAATTTTAACCCAGTTGCCTGATAATAAAGATAAATATATTTTACTATCGTCAAATTCTAAATACCGCGATCTGCACAATAATTAATTTAATATTGAATGATTATCTTAGTAAATCACGTTGCGTAATCTAATATTACTGTAATTTTCAGATAAATCATGTATATTAATTTACGTGTGCATGTCTACTTAATCTATCCAGGTGATAATTAAGTCTTGCTAATCTTCTTCAAATATACATTATTGAAGTGAAAATCAAACATTATAGAACTAATTAAACAGATTAAATAATCACTTTAATAATAATGGTTTAATGTATTCATTGTAACGAATGAATACATCAATTAATGGCACTACTTAAACACAATATGAACTCTTCTGACTAATATTTCTGGTATATGTATAGCTTTATAGGTAGCGTGATGTTTCTTTTCAATTATTCTGTAATTCTATATTATATATAATATTTAAACATGAAATATTTTTATATAACAAAATAGCTACAATAACTGACTCACTGAGCCTTCCAGAATTAGAGGAGGGTCTTTTCGTACCAGCCGGAGGTGTCTCCTTTGATGTCTTTAGCGAGGCTTCCGTATTATTTATACATTTCATTGATTCCTTAGTAATATCTGTCTCTGAAGAGTACGGAAACGTTAACTAATGATTTATCGCGGGTACCGATACCTTTAATGGAATCTCTGATAATATAGCAGCATCCGTTAACTGGTGATTGGAGGGAATCATGAGCTAACAAATACGCCTTTTCAGATCTGCCGGCGAATTCCTTGATTATAGTTTCTCTCAGTGTTTTCTTGTATTTCTCCTAGTAAGCTGCACATATTTGGTTGAATTCTTAGTGTGTGGAGGAGCATAGGATTCTGATGAAGACGTTTTCGTCGGTACCGTTTCCTTTGGCAGCGGCGAAGAGCTCATCGGCGTCCTGTTGCGGTGTGCCTCTTGGGTAGCGCATTTGGCAGATCCAAGCTCTGAGGAGTCTGGCCCAGTCGGCATTCTTTGCAATATCGTCAGAAATGTCGTCAAGAATGTCCTTCAAAGTAATTCTGAAATATTCTGAGCAAAGGGTTTCCGTGTCTTCGGTATCAGCCATGAGAACCAATTCGATCAGGGGGCGTTCGTCGGTTCCGCAGCCTTCAACTGCTTCTTTAATCTTTCTTGCCCAGTACTGGTATCTGCCCTCAAAGGAACCGCAGAGCAGTTTTTCAAAGTTACCAGAGGTTTCTTTCTGGAGAAGTCTGATCAAAGACTTGCCATAAGAAGCAAAATATGTGCGATTTACAATGAGGAGGTCTTCCATCGTGCATTTTTTAATTACATCGAGGATACGTTGCTCATTAGTACCTAAACCTTTGCAAGCGAGGTAAATTTCCTCTGCAAAACGGTAGTAGTCAGCTGGTGTGTATTGCATTTTGATTTGAAGGTGTGGAATGGAAATTGTAATCTCGGTACATATTATTATATTGTGAAGAAAACCAAATGAAAACACTCACAAGAGTTTAACACACGGTTATCATTGTTTATCTTTACAAATTTTAACTTAATACAGGAGAATTGATGTTTCATTTTTCAAGTGATTTTATAAAATGAAATAAATACATCATGTCCTAATTGGTGGTTGTTTGTGTTATAAAATGACTCACTTAACTGTAACCTTATCATCGGTACTAAGGCTCAACTTTCAATTTAATGAATCTAAATTATCACTATCTGAATATAAAAACCTGATGTTGTAAGCAGGTAAAGATCCAAGTTTCCCCTTGCTCTTAAACAGAAGGTCATCATCTGTTCTAAGAAAAGTATCCTGGTCGAGCCAGAGAGGTAACTTTAAAGTTCTTTTTGAAAGATGGAGTTAGATTAACTAATCTGCCTTAAGAGGGCAAAATAATGCTTGAGGACTCAAACTTGAAGGACAGATCTAAAATTAGAACTGCTGAAAGTTATTTGCCCTAAATTGAACAACATCTGTAAACAGTATGGATCTAAGATAAATATGCTATCAACACGTGATCATATTCGCACACGATGATGGCGGTCGTAGAAACTGAAGTGTAGCAGGATATTTGGGATAACTATGAATTAATACCTAGACTATTATTTTCAAATTTTGAAGTGGTGGCAACAATATTAAATATTAAGTAAAAATGTAAGCTTCTTAATAAATTGGTTTATAAAATGACTCACTTAACTGTAACCTTATCATCAGTACTAAGGCTCAATTTAATTATTCCATCTTCATCTCATAAATCATGGCAATCCACAAATCCAAACTTAGTTACACTATAACGATACCTCAAACTAATCTCAATATCATACCTCATAGGTACATCATACCTCATACCTGATAGGATTGCCACTCTGTAAAGAAAATCATCGGATTTGTAATGATCAAGTGATAATTTCTAGTTCATGTTAAGTAAATAATGTGATTTTTATGACCATGTGGTATGGAATTTAATTAACAATTTACGTTTCTATGACCTTGATAATTTGTTTAATGTTTTTTAAATTAATATCTCATTCTATTAAATATAATATTTCAGTATGTAATTAATACAGAATACGTATTAATGTATTTTAATTCCATTTCCATTTCAAATATGGAATAATTTGAAATTTATATGAGTACAAAGCAGTTACCTACATTTAAGTCTTAGCAAGAAAACTAAAAATTTGACTATAATTCTAGTCTGATCTAGAAATTGCACTTCAAATGTCAAGCTTTTGGTATGATGCCTAATGATGATTTGATAGAAAAGCTATTATTTTAGAAATGTTCAATTCTAGAGTTATATATTAAGTACTACAACGTTTAGGAAAAAGTTAACTAATTATCTCAAAAGTTAGAAGATTATATAACAAAGTCTGATGAAATGCCTGGTTAGTTTGCAATAAATAAGTATTAGTGATATTATAGAGTTATAAAATATATAAATTCGGCTTTTAAACACTAAATATATAAGGAAAATAAAATGGAGTATATATTTATAGGTATGTATGAAGTGAAAATTTGACAATAATAAATAAACTATAATTTGTAAATATTAAAATACCCACACCACCACCGCATTTTCAATGAGAGAATTAGTCCACATCTAAGCCGGTCAGTGCGGTAACCAAGTAGGTGCCAAGTTCTGGGAGGTCATCTCAGACGAACACGGTATCGATCCAAACGGTGAGTACTGCGGTGATTCCGAACTCCAAATCGAGCGCATCAATGTCTACTACAACGAAGCCACTGGTGGACGTTATGTACCACGTGCAGTCCTCGTGGACCTCGAGCCAGGCACCATGGACGGTGTCCGCGCCGGCCCATTCGGTCAGCTCTTCAGACCAGAGAACTTTGTCTTCGGTCAATCTGGCGCCGGTAACAACTACGCCAGAGGTTATCTCTCCGACGGTCTCGAACTCATCGACGCCATCATGGACGTCGTCCGTAAGGAGACTGAAGCCTGCGACTGCGTCCAGGGCTTCCAGCTCGTTCACTCCCTCGGTGGTGGTACCGGTTCCGGTCTCGGCGCCCTCATCTTGTCTCGTGTCCACGAAGACTTCAACGACAAGATGAAGTGCACCTTCTCCGTCATCCCATCCCCACTCGTTTCCGACGTCGTCGTTGAGCCATACAACTCCTGCCTCTCCCTCAACGCCCTCCTCGACTGCGCCGACCTCATCTTCGCCATCGACAACGAAGCCCTCTATGACATCTGCTTCCGTACCCTCAAGCTCACCTGCCCAACCTATGGAGACCTCAACCACCTCGTCTCCTTGGTCATGTCCGGCCAGACTTGCTGCCTCCGTTTCCCAGGTCAACTCAACTCTGACCTCAGAAAGCTCGCCACCAACCTCGTCCCATTCGTGCGTCTGAAAACCATGATGACCGGTTTCGCCCCACTCACCTCCCGCGGCTCCCAGGTCTACCGCGCCCTCACCGTCCCAGAACTCACCTCCCAGATGTTCGACAACAAGAACATGATGGCCGCCTGCGACCCACGTAACGGCATGTATCTCACCTGCGTCGCCCTCTTCCGTGGTCGTGTTTCCACCAAGGACGTCGAAGAGCAGATCCTCAACATCAGAGAGAAGAACAAGACATACTTCGTGCAGTGGATCCCAAGATCCATCATGATCGGTATGTGCGACATCCCACCAAGAGGTCTCAAGATGGCCTCCAACTTCATCGGCAACACCACCGCCATCAAGGAAGTCGTCGAACGTATCTTCAAGCAGTTCCAGATCATGAAGAGCCGCAGAGCCTTCTTCCACTGGTACACCAACGAAGGTCTCGAAGAAGACGACTTCGGCCAGGTCGAGTCCGGCTTAGCCGATCTCATCGCCGAATTCAAGAACAAGGAAACCCTTACCAACAAGGAAGGAGCCGGTGAAGGTGCTGAAGAGGACCAGTGAACAATTAAACACTTATTTCAATTTTTATTATAGAGTTATTTCACTTTATGACAACATCGTACATTAGGTCATCTTAACTACTCATATGGCTGACCATTTAACTAAACTTAAATTCCTTTTTAGCAGTATCTTCAGGTTCTTCTTCAATTTCGTTGTGTTCAAGACCAGGCAATAATCCAGATCTAACTATGCTTGCTTTCTTAGGTTTCTCTTGAGCCATATTGAAATCAAAATTCAATTCGAAAGATTCTTATTTCTTGATGCTTGATGCAACGACTCCATTTCTGAGTGGGCTAAGCTCCAGCTCTATTTCCTCATTCTTTTGATAATTTTATTCAGATTAAAATTATTTAGGATATATTGGGATATCTGTGAGTAGTTCTGGGTCTGGGCTGCAGGTTGTGTCTAATGATTTTAGAGGTTCGAAATTCTTCGAGTAGTTTGCTATTTGTGTTTTAATTGGTAGTATTTCATGTTCAGTATTTACATTTTACTCCGCGAATCCGATATTGCTGGATGTGAGTTGAATTGGGTGTATTTGCAGTGGTCTGTTGTATCCTTATTCTGGCGATATTTTATCTGGTGAAGGTTGAACTGGAATTTGAATTACGCTTGGTTATTCGAGTATTTGTTTGAATGGCGATTATTTGTAGAATGCGTCCATTTTATGTTGGTATTCTTCGAATTGTTCGCTTTGCAGTTTTTGAATTCTTTATATATATTTTTCTTCTGTTTGCTTTAGTTGTGTTTTAACTGTTACGTATTGCGCCGCTATTTGGTTATATTTTCGCATGGGCACTGTTTACTCTTCATTTTCAGCGCTCTCTCCATCTTATATTATTTGTAGTAGTTCCTCGTGTTTTCCGTACAGTTCTTTGTAGCATTTGTGAATGTGCGCGTATTTTTCGGCTTGTTTTTGCGTTATTTTCTGGAATTATTCGCATTTTTCCCTCAGTTATTTGTTTATTTATTTGCTTTTGTTCATTTTCTCGGTCAAAACTTCCGTTTTTCTCGTTTCTTCTCTCGAAAGTGCTTCAATTTGAACCAGTTTTTCTTTAAAATGTTGGAATTCGTTCAGTTTTTACTGGAGAATTCCGTTTTGCTCCCTCAATTTCTGGGCGTTATTTTCCATTTGAAGGATTTTGTCTTGGAAGGTGGAGAACTTGTTCAGGTGAGCGGCTTCAAATTCGGCTTGATTTGTAGATCTTTGTTGTAAGCGCGTTTGTAATTCAATTAGGAGGTTGTCTTTGTTCTGGAGCTGAATTATGAGTTGCTGGTTCTTCTCAGTGCAAACGGTGATCAGTTCTTATGTTTACTGTTTATTAGTGTTCAAATGCTACTAGGATTTATTTAATTACTCTGTTAGAGATTGTACTTGCTTTGAAAGCTGGAGGTTGTGGTCGGACTTCTCATTAACGATTAACTTGAAATTGTTAATTTACTTCAGGTAATTCTCGTTCTACGCTGATAATTACTGATTTTACTATTATAAATCTTACTATAATGTGAATTATGCCTTCATCTTGTCAAATTACTAACTCACAACGGATAAATGCTTAATTTAAGTAGTGTGAAGCTAATTCTGAATTTCAAGTTGCTCAATTGTTTCTTATTGCTCTTTGAGTTTCAATTAACTTCTTTACAGATTGTCCTTGTACTCAATATAATCGGCCAACTGTTTCTTCAATGAATAGTTCTCATTGGTTAAGAAAATAAGTTTAGAGTCCTTAATTAACAGTAAGCTTTCAGTTTGAGAATCGTGCTCATTATTTTACTTCTGTAGTTGAATGAAGTGCCTGTTTTCGTCAATTAATCTCTAAGAATCAGTTAGAGCCTATTTGTATTCCTCGTTCTGTAAATCAATATTTTAAAGATCTTATTAGTTATTTTCTTTGTTTTCAGAAACTAAGTTAGGTTACATATTGACTTTTTCTTTGTTATTACAGTTTTCTAAATCTTCTTTTTCTTTTTCAAGTTTGATTTCCTCTTTCATAGTTTGTAGATCTAATTTTTAGCACTCTTACAAATTATTTAAATCTATCGTATGAGCCAGTAATGCTACAGATTTTGTATTTTCCATTAAATCAGTTGAGTTCATTTTAACTTACTTGAATTCTCTAATTTCGTTCTTCACAAATAAATCTTTAGGTTTGCAGTTTATTTTACAGATTCTAATCAGAACAAGAAGCAGAAAATACATGTAAAATACATTTTGTTTCCCTTCTTTAACAAGTATTTAAGTGGTTAAGTCATCATTCACCTCTACTTAATAATCTTTAGTAAAGTGGTGATTAAAGTATTCATGTAACAGGTCAAGTGCGTATTCCAGTCGTGTTTTAATGAGTTTATTTAGATAATTATTACAAAACTGTGTCAGCTATACAGGGCTGAAACATACTTGTGCTTCTTCTTACTTTATAAGAAGATTGAATGTTTTTCTGAAAACTCTGAATTGCAGTAGTTAATCAACCAGAAGTCCGATTGCAGTTTCTCCTTCGCAGAGAGTTAAATGTGGGTTGAACCACTAAAACTGTATGTATAGTTGTGCTTTTGTGAAGCATGGTTCGAAACTGTTTAGATGCTCATAAATTTGCTTTGTACTTGGGCTTTCAAAATTCATTGATTGGTGTGGAAATTTTACATTTGTGTGTTTTGTGTGCGATTAAATTACATTTTTCGCTTCAAATGAAGTAAGTTAAGTTGAATCAGGCTCCGGTTCCCGAGTACGATTTTACGCGTGAGTAGTAGAAAAACGTGTATCTTCCGGATGAGGACACTTTCTTGCTGATGGATGCGATTTACAACTTTTGCGACATCCAGGTAAATTCCGCCCTTGAAATCGGTCCCGGCTCTGGTGTGGTCATCACCTTCACCGCGCTCAACTACAAATTATCAATTTATAAAGCCCGTGATGTGAATTCAACGGCCGTTCAAATGACGAATGAAACTCTCGTTAGAAATAAACTGAGCCCAAATTGTGAACTGGGTGACATGTTCACGGACCTGAATCAAAAATTCGACCTTGTTATTTTCAACCCGCCCTATTGCGTTGGAACGTGCGAATCACTTGGAATTATAGACAAAGCCCTCAGCGGAGGAGAAAACGGAAGGGAATAAATTGATAAGTTCATAAAGGGAGTTCGGGGTGTTGTATACGAGGGAGGCTTGGCGTTCATGGTCGCCATCAGCGCTAATGACATTAAAGACATTATTATGTGTTTTGATGTTGAAGGAATGCAGGCGGAGGTCGTGCTGGAGAAGAAACTGCCCAGCGAGCACTTGCACGTGCTTAAAATTCAGCATAAAAAGTGAGTTGAGAAGTTTACAATACAGAAGAGTTGAAATAGAAAAGCTGAAAATATTAGTGTCTATCTGAAAATGAAACTAACTTTAGCTAAATGCCTTAGAAAGACAATACACCAGCGCTGATATATTGTTACAATCACTTTTGAACATGTAATTTAATTATTTAAGTGACACTGACCAAGCAAATGATTTTGAACATATATAAAAAAATACATATATAAAAAATATTATAAATAATGCAAATTACTCACAATTGCTACAAGGTTGAAAGAATGATTGTTGAAAGCATAATAGAGTCATAATCGTCTTTTGTAAAATTTAATGTAATAATTTAATTAAATTATAAGCGAGCAAAATAAAAATGATTATAAATCATCATTTGTACAATTCACAATACAGCTTTTGTAACACAATATTTATGCATCAATGCAAAAAATATACTAATTAGAATCAAAGTCAAAGTGTGTGTTATCAAATTAAAAAATTTGATCGACTATGTTATCAAGTTACAACAAGAAAATTAGAACACTGTTATGTAAAGCGCATATTATAACCTCAAGTCAATTTAAAATGGCTACAATATGTACAAATTTACAAAATTCATTTCAAGTTAGTAAGTATTGTGGATAAAATTATTAATATTACCACCTATCAGACATTTATAACTTAATAATGTTTCACTTCATAATATGTTACATGTAACCCCAATGAAGTTGTTCAAAGTAGCTTACGAAACAGTTCAAAAAGACTTGACACCTAACACAGCAATTACATATAAATAAATTGAGGGGTGCAAGATGATGCATCGTGCAAGTCATATTTCTCATGATGAAAGAATAACTAGTTTTGCCAGTTTTATCCCATCTTACCTCATAAAATATGTAACAACGAATGACACTAGAAAATTTATCAAGAAAATAAATGGATCCATTTAATATCCACTTCATGTAAATTAAACCAATAATTAATTTAGTGAATCAATCATAATTACTTTTTTATCAGCCTCTATTTAAGAGTTGAAAAAAGTTTTGTATTTTCCAGCAGTACAGGCTATCTTCAAGCAATTACCATTAATAATTCCTAAAATATCTACAGTTCTTGATATTAAATCTATTTTAAACAATGTTTAACTTATAGGAGATAGTTTTGTCATATTTCCTCCAGATTTAGATTAACTAATATTATTAGAGCCTACAAAAGCCGGACCTATATTGTCTAAATCTGGAATTCTTCTTCATCCAGTCATCATGGATATTGATTCAGAATTGGAAATAGGTTCGTTAATTATGAGAGAAGCCTTCTCGTTAGACCCTTTATCATGTGTTTATGAACCTAACATGAGCAAAAGGAAGAGCCTTGTCTAAAAGCTTGCAAAAACTATAGCTTAAGACACGCTTGATCGCGGAACTAATTATCTAATGTGCTAGTATACTCTTAAAAACGCATCGATCCAATAAGCTGGAATATGTGCAATAACATCACCACCAGGTTCAACTGACAGGTTCTTTGGTAAAGACCATTCAGTAGCTCCTATTATGTTTAGGCATCTTGGTATGCACATGTTTAGTGTGAGTAAATTGCTAAATAGGGTGCATAAATAACATTCTGGTTAAAGAGATAATCACGGCTATGTGGCAATGCTTGGTTCAACTGTCTAAAATAAAGGCTTAGGAAACGCAGTACTTCAGATTCCAGAAGACATAGCTGATTAGGCTAAAGCAGATTTCTATTTAGAAAACTCTAACACAAATAATTTGAAGTTCTACACTGGTAGAGGTCTTGTTGTTTAGGAAGAGGTTGAAGTAAAATATTAGGGTAGATCATGTATGTGTTATGCAATGCGTTAGGATTATTAAAAGAAGTGAGACGTTACTTATCACAAATTAAACGTTAAAACTAATTAAAGCTTTGTTCATTAGTTTAATAAAATAGTAAAATGAGTACTATTAAGCAATACTTAAGGCATTTTCGTTATTTTTAAAGTGTATTATTACCAGATTATATTATCATCTATATCCTTAATAAGTATAAATACACAGTAGATGTAATATCTTATAACTATCTTATCCACACCCATCATCTCTGAAAATTTAATAACCTAACATTAATGTTATATAAATATTAATAACACAGTAATAACACGATAAAGTATAAAACAATACTATCATTTCTGAATTGATATAATTTGATGACATCTCAAATAATTAACACTGAAAATATAGAGTCCTTTATGTACAGGAGTAAAGAACGCGTTAAAATGAATACATCATTTTTTAATGTTTCTTGTGATTGAAGTAATTGATTATTGAGTGGATGTTTTTGAGATGTACCAAAAGAGTGAGCCGATATATATATTATCATCTTATACAACTCCGCGTGTTTAATTCATCGTCTTTGAATGGCATTTTTGCATATTACTGTGATTTAATATTAAATACATACGAGCCTTTCCACTCCACCTCCTTCAACAAAATGCCATTTGGTCCAGCTGACTACTACCGTTTCGCCTCTGAGATTTACCTCGCCTGCAAGGGTATGGGCACCGACGAGCAGCGCATCTTGAATGTGATCACTCAGTGCACCATGGAAGACCTCTTTTAGGTAAATCGCACTTTCTATGCCTCCTACGGTAAATCCCTGATCAGACTCCTCGAGAAGGAGACCTCAGGCCACTTTGAGAAGCTCCTCACCGGCTCCTTCGAAGGACGTTATCAGTACTGGGCGAGAAAGATCAGAGAGGCCGTTGAAGGGTGCGGAACAGACGAACGCGCCCTCATCGAACTCGTTCTCATGGCCGACGCCCAGGACATGGTCGCCATTCGCGCCGAATACTTCAGATTGTTCTTGAAGGACGTCATCGAGGACATCTCAGACGACATCGCCAAGAACGCCGACTGGGCAAGATTAGTCAGAGGCTGGATATGCCAAATGCGCTACCCAAGAGGTTAACCGGAACAAGACGCTGACGCGCTCTACATTGCCGCCAAGGGAGCCGGAACCGACGAAAACGTCTTCATCAGAATCTTCTGCTCTACCACACACGAAGAATTCAACCAAATATGCGCCATATACGCCCAAAAGTACAAAAAGACACTTAGAGAAACCGTCATCAAAGAATTCACCGGTAAATCCGAGAAAGCATTTTTATTGGCCCACGACTACCTCCAGTCTCCAGTTAACGGATGCGCATACATAATCAGAGACTCCATCAAAGGCGCCGGCACCCGCGACAGATCATTGATAAACGTATCCGTACTCTTCAGAGACAGATTCAGCCAAGGAATCAATGAAATGTACAAACAATACGGTAGCCTCGCTAAAGACATCAAAGGAGACACCTCTGGCTGGTACGAAAAGACCCTCCTCCAATTCTGGAAGGCTCAGTGAGTCAGTTATTTTATTATTACCGTTAAAATATATGAAATAATAATCGAAAAGTAAATCAGCCTGAACAGGAAGAAATTTATAATTATTAAACAAGACTAACTTAAGACAAGATAACTTCCAAGGATATGATATTGAGACCTATATTATGATCAAACGTAACGGGTTATACCTACAATATAACTATATAAATGACGTTTATATGATTAAACAATGTATATTCACTCAGTAAAGTTGAAATTAGTAGCATCAAACACCAATTCAACTATTATTTGTTTGTTTTTATCATATTAATGTACACTATTTGCATTTATTGCTAATTTATATCACCATTTGTCATTAATTCCACTTGATATTATTTATCAGGCCCTAAAATATCATTTTAACTTCATTCAAAAAGAGGTGTAAAATTCTAAACTTGGCACATTTATAAGTAAATATTAGAGCAAGGGGGAAATAACAAAAAAGGTGGACTACACTGCTGTACACTGCTTTAAAATCGGCTGGTTTAAGGTTGGGGTGGTATAACTAAGGCTCCCTTTTCTGCAGTAAATCGAACTATTTCTGCAGTTTCTGCGGTAGAATATTTTACTGCAGCTGCAGTAGCCTGCAGGTAGTTTGCAGGCGAAGAAGACGGATCCTGCAAAACTATATTATTTATTCATAAACCACGTTGATTAATATACCACGTAACGTTATTGTGTAACTAAGTGAAAATTATTATATTTCTGAGTATGTTGCAATATTTAATAATATTAAATAATGCATATTATATTAAATTTTAATATAATGTTTTCACTTCCATCTTCAATCAATATAAAATAGGTATTTTCAAAGTAATAATCTATATTACATTACATCTCATTACTCTTTTTTAAATACTTCAGTTACGATACCAATGGCGACGGTACACCTCATATCCCGAACAGCAAAACGACCAAGAGCAGGGTATTAATCAAAGGACTCAATACAAAGCGGCTTAGTTGGAACAATTTTTATTAGGATACATTCACCATTATATGCTTCAGTTGGGTTTTCCGTTTCAACCTTAAAAGTTCTGAAGTTAAGCTTGGCGAGGAACTTGTCGAACTTGCAGGTAATATGAGTAGTGTGGCAATTGATGGTTGGGGTATAACCTGGACATATTTTTGTTGGGTGGTTAATGATGATAACGTTAGCTTTAAAGTATTCACAACCCTTTGGAGCGTCATTGTTGATATCACCGGCAACATAACCCCTTTTAAGGTCAAATTTGCATAGGCCCATAATGTTGAAACCAATATAATCTCCTTATATCGCTTTTTCTATATTTTAGTGGTGCATTTCAATAGATCTGACTTCAGTATTCAGGCCAGCTGGGGCAAAAACTATCTTCATACCTGGGATAAGTTCACCTGATTCGACACGACCTACTGGAACAGTCCCAACACCTTTAACCTTGTATACATCTTGGATTGAGATACGGAGCGGTTTATCATTTGGATGCTTTGGAACCTTGAGACTATCTATACACTCGACGAGGCTTTTACCATTATACCATGGAGTATTTGCGGATGTTTCTATGATATTATCACCCTCTTATCCGGAGAGTGGAATATAATCGAAGTCTTCCCAGTGCTTATAACCGATTAGCTTGAAAGTCTTTTGCATTTCAGTTTTGATTTCAGTATAACGGGTTTCAGAATAATTGACTTTATCCATCTTATTAACTGCAACAATAATGGTTTTGATACCAAGAGTTAAAGCTAGAATGGCGTGTTCACGCGTTTAACCTTCGTTTGATATTCCAGCTTCAAATTCACCGTGGATTGAAGATACAACGAGGATAGCTACATCAGCTTGAGAAGAACCAGAGATCATGTTTTGGATGAAATCTCTATGACCTGGTGTGTCAATAATAGTGACTATGAATTTCTTTGTTTCGATTTTCTGGAGGGATATGTTTATTGTTATACCTCGTTTGCGCTCGTCGTATAGTTGATCGAGAACCCATGCATACTTTAAGAAACCTTTACCAATTTTGTTGGCTTTCCTTTCATTTTCGACGAGAATACTTTTATCGATATCACCACACTTATAAATCAAGTGACCGGCCAATGTCGACTTTCCATTATCAACGTGACCTATAACAACGATGTTAATGTGATTTTTTCTCATGTTGTCTTGTTGACTTACTTTTAAAGGAGTGGAATCTATTATAAATTTGCAGCTCGTTCAATATTATTGAAGTAATAAAGAAGTATATATAGTACAAATGAGCTTCATAACAAATGGATCCTTACTAAGGATTCCTTAGTATTATATAATAGATTCAATGATAATATATCTTCATTGTTTTTAAGTCATTTACACAATATAAAGTTTCTAAATAATTGATTCTATTATAATTCTTATCTAATCTAAATATGTAAAGGGAAAATATTTTTCTCATATATTTATATTACATAATACATCGATAAATAGTTATTTATTGTATATTTAGCTTAAATATATTGTATTTAATTATTAGCATTAATTTAATATTCGGTTATAACTTAAATCACTTAATATGCGTACAAATATGAACATAATGATCATTATAGTTTAGCAAATAAGATAAAACCAGTCTAAAATCGACCTAATTTCATAGTAATTGAGCTGTCCAGATGACAAGTGAGTAAAGATTTTATGATAATATGTTTATATAGGATTATTACAATAACTGTACAGATTAAATACTTTCATTAGACTCATTCTAAACAAATCTATAAACCGCCCATCTAAACTCAACTAAACGATGATTATTCTCCGATTTACTACATTTAAAAAGGATTCCCACAGCGCCTCTTGAATATTTATTACCAACTTTATTTTCGACCATATTTGAGTTATTTATCCAAGCTAATATGACAAAACAGAAAGAATACTTCCGTGGCTGGAATATATAAGTTCTAAACCGAATGTTTTCTTTTGTCAACTATTATCATATTGTTAGTTCTTCATGCAGTAGTGATACATGAGGTGTGAAAATTATTATATATGTATAATTTTACTTATATCTTCAAGAGCATAAATATATTGTTCAAAGTTGCAAAATGCCCAAAATGCGAGGTTCATTACTTGTTAAAATTCCGTCTCCAGTGATGTTGTAATTTTAAGTAGTACTGTATTTTATCTTGTTTAGAAACTATAAGTTACAGTACAATATTATATTTCCTCACTTCTTCTTGAGCGTATATTATAATCCATATTATTGTGGCCACATTTCCATGATGTATTTTCTGATGGCTTGTAATTTTTTCTTTCCGATTTTGAATGTTTCTCCCCATTCTCCGAAGTTGAATCCGTGTTGTACCCAGCATCCGGGGCAGTAGAACTCGCTTTCGTCGAATATTCCGTTTTTCTGCACCTCCAGGGAGTCGAACCCGAGGCAGCTGGGGTGGAACCAGCCGTCCTTCGCGAATATGCAGGACTCGGTGTATTCGCACTGGACCATGTCACTGTCGTCCTCGTTCGTGCACAGATGGAACACGCAGTAGTTCTCGGTGAAATCTGAGTCTTTCTGTTGTTCGGTCTGTAAAAGTTCTTTTACGTTCATTTGACCTGGAGAATTTGCTTCAATTTGGACCAGAACGGGTTCCTCGTCCTCAATGAGAACGGATTCGTTCTGCTCAACCGGTTTCACGGCCGTTTGTGAGAGGGAAACTTGGGATTAATAGGACGAGTCGAACGAGGACTGGTCCCTCTCAGAGAACATGGGCAAGCAACCGTTTTAGATTATTTGGCCTATTTTTGCTTTCTGTTTATGGTCGTTTTAAATAAGTAATTCTGTTTTCTTGGAGGCAAGCCTGAACTGCTCTTGCAAATCTTTGAGTTAAGCGTCAGTCCTCTTCGGGAACTGGATTTCGTCGTTGATGAAGCTGCTTATCTCGGCGAACGCTGACAGCACCATTTCCTCTTACGTCACACTAGGTTTCTGATTCGTGTACAGTTTACCGTCCAGGCAAGACAAAAACACTTTTTAAAGCTGACCCAGATTACTCGAGCGGTGCCTCTCATCCACTTACAAAGTGAGCGTTGGAAAATCTTTCTGCGGGATTTCCTCTGAGTCGATTTAAAAACGATTTGCAAATTACGCCAACTCAACCGGCTTGAATATGGGAACCACAAGAGAGTTTCCAAGAAGACCTGAGCAAGAATGAGCGCGAACGTTTTAAAGTAAATCGTTCGTGGTGAAGGGGAGGATGCCCGAGTCATCCAGTGAGCGGGACTCCTTCCCGTTGATCACTGCATCCGATATATTACCTTCTGCTTTGTGCTCGTCTTAATAGATGCGGATGCCCAGTTGATTGCGGAGTTACTTTAAATCCGCAAGGGCACCTATCGCGTGATTCAGCTTCTCAAACTGAATTTGAGAAAGCTACGAGAGCTTCGTCTTGTAGGACTCCAAATCAGACTGCTTCAGCTTCGCACGCTGCTCACGCAAAGCTGTTAATTATTTGTCCAGCTCAGCACACAAACGAGTGGTCGTGTTGTTCAAATGATTCACCGTATCGTAACGCTTCAAAATCTATGGCGGAAGGCACCCACAACCGTCCTTCACTATGCTGTGGTCCGGCTTCTCCACATCCAACCACTCCAACACGTTAAAATACTAAGTCGACAACGGACACCACATATTCTTCGTATTCGGCAGCCTAGACGCACGATCACCCCTTTTCGTCGACATGATTGTTGTGAAGGAGCGGAATATATTAAATAAAGTACACACAATACCTGATAATATTATATAATATTGAATAAATATTTTATATGTCTCAATTGTTCACTGGTCCTCTTCAGCACCTTCACCGGCTCCTTCCTTGTTGGTAAGGGTTTCCTTGTTCTTGAATTCGGCGATGAGATCGGCTAAGCCGGACTCGACCTGGCCGAAGTCGTCTTCTTCGAGACCTTCGTTGGTGTACCAGTGGAAGAAGGCTCTGCGGCTCTTCATGATCTGGAACTGCTTGAAGATACGCTCGACGACTTCCTTGATGGCGGTGGTGTTGCCGATGAAGTTGGAGGCCATCTTGAGACCTCTTGGTGGGATGTCGCACATACCGATCATGATGGATCTTGGGATCCACTGGACGAAGTATGTCTTGTTCTTCTCTCTGATGTTGAGGATCTGCTCTTCGACGTCCTTGGTGGAAACACGACCACGGAAGAGGGCGACGCAGGTGAGATACATGCCGTTACGTGGGTCGCAGGCGGCCATCATGTTCTTGTTGTCGAACATCTGGGAGGTGAGTTCTGGGACGGTGAGGGCGCGGTAGACCTGGGAGCCGCGGGAGGTGAGTGGGGCGAAACCGGTCATCATGGTTTTCAGACGCACGAATGGGACGAGGTTGGTGGCGAGCTTTCTGAGGTCAGAGTTGAGTTGACCTGGGAAACGGAGGCAGCAAGTCTGGCCGGACATGACCAAGGAGACGAGGTGGTTGAGGTCTCCATAGGTTGGGCAGGTGAGCTTGAGGGTACGGAAGCAGATGTCATAGAGGGCTTCGTTGTCGATGGCGAAGATGAGGTCGGCGCAGTCGAGGAGGGCGTTGAGGGAGAGGCAGGAGTTGTATGGCTCAACGACGACGTCGGAAACGAGTGGGGATGGGATGACGGAGAAGGTGCACTTCATCTTGTCGTTGAAGTCTTCGTGGACACGAGACAAGATGAGGGCGCCGAGACCGGAACCGGTACCACCACCGAGGGAGTGGACGAGCTGGAAGCCCTGGACGCAGTCGCAGGCTTCAGTCTCCTTACGGACGACGTCCATGATGGCGTCGATGAGTTCGAGACCGTCGGAGAGATAACCTCTGGCGTAGTTGTTACCGGCGCCAGATTGACCGAAGACAAAGTTCTCTGGTCTGAAGAGCTGACCGAATGGGCCGGCGCGGACACCGTCCATGGTGCCTGGCTCGAGGTCCACGAGGACTGCACGTGGTACATAACGTCCACCAGTGGCTTCGTTGTAGTAGACATTGATGCGCTCGATTTGGAGTTCGGAATCGCCGCAGTACTCACCGTTTGGATCGATACCGTGTTCGTCTGAGATAACCTCCCAGAACTTAGCACCTACTTGGTTACCGCACTGACCGGCTTAGATGTGGACTAATTCTCTCATTAAATTTTGCGGAAGGAGGTGTGGGTAATTTCTCATTCAACATTGTTTTAATAATATATAACTGTGTAAAAGTAATTTTTCGCTTCTTTCATATTTTAGAAATATTATTTAAGAAATACTAACTAATTTCTTTTTAAAATTGCATTTAGTGTGCATGTATTAATAGTATTTAATACTCTTGAATATAGATTAAATATCAAAATATCATATTCAAGAGGGTATATTTCTAAATATTTAAGAACATAGAAAGAGAAAGCATTTATATATGAAATAAATTTAAAATATTTATATGAAATCACTCATTTTGAAGAATGTCACAAGCAATTTTAACACAGTTTGAACAACTTGTTTAACCGTTTGCTCGGATTTCTTTGCACTAACAAGCTCCTGCCTCCTTTCTAAATTTATCGGTTAACGAATCTTCAATATCTGGTTTAAGCAGTTTAATAGCGTACGCTGCGCCGCATAATCCTTCGGGAGCATTACCACCGCCATACTTTGCACACTCTTTAATTAATGGATTGTCTAAAGATGTACAACCAGCGATAACTGCTTGGCAACACGATAGTTTAAATGGTTCTTTTTTAAAGTATGATAAGGCTTTCTCAGAATACTACATAATTTGTGGAAGTGAAATAATATTTAATAATGCTTAAATAATTATCACATCATGTAACATTATCCACTTCAATACAATCTTAATACTATTTCGTATCTGAACATCTATAAAATAACTCAAGTCCGAATATTGTAGTACTAATTTTAGTGCAGCATAATTTTATATTTTTACAAAATGTGTTAGACTTACTTCGAATCACATCTGTGATTTCAGAATAATCTGTTGTACATTTACATTAGTTGTTGATATATACAGAACCTAAAACAGTACATTCGCAAGTACCCGCCTGACTTATAGATGCGCCAGCGGGACAGATGCAGTTACCTTGAGGGCTCATTGTAGCGCCTGTTGTGCACTTGCACTATCCGTTCTCTAACTAGGAACCTAAAGGGCACTGACAAACGCCGGATACCTTAGTGGTGTGTTAGACGATGCAGTCGCATTGAGCCTCATCGGCGTTGAATATCTGATTTTGTTGGTTACAAACACAAGCGTTTGAATTTTTTATGGACGAAGAATCGGAAGGACAAACCCCGCAAGTTTCCTGTTTCACGTAGTGATTATCTTTGCACACACACGAAGTCGAATTTAAAACATCGAAGTTCATTATCGTTTTCGTTTAGTCAACGCAACTACAGGAATAAAAATCGTCGGGCTAAACTACTTTGGCGTCGAATGGACAGCAAGTTGACATGCTTAGCTAATAGCAATTCGTGCAACTATTCCCTTCTATTTAAATGCAAATTGTACCCTCCACTTAGATCTGTCCGTTTGTTGGCGCTAAGATAATCTGAGACACCAAGCTACTTCCATTCAGTAAACCAAACATCTTTATGTTTTTAATTTGTATTTAAGTTTGAGCATTAACCTACACGAATAAACCAGAAACGTAAGAACCAGTATAGTCTGCTAGAATATTGATTCTATCTGCTGTCAGTTTAATAAAAACAATCTACGCTATTGACGTAACATTATTAGCTGTTACTTTTGCATTTAAAGACGAATGCATTATTTACAACATGTTGACATTAACGCAGAAGAAATGAACAGTACTATACTACTATTGCACGCTCAAATTGATTTGAACGAATTTCAACAACAATTTATCTGGATATCCGAAGGCTGAAAAACCTAAATATTAAGTATTTAATAAGTTGTGGTTTACTTCTGAAGATATTTCGAGTCCCTGCGCATACTAAGTACCTTTAAACACGTGATGCTACTAGTTTTACACAGTCTAAGAATCTTGTGCAAAATCTATGTTCTTTGTAATCAATATATTGGCTATGTATTATATTCTAATACAAAAAATATGGCTATTTCCAGCCTTTTCGGCTCTTATATTGCATTGCAACCGATTTATCGCTTTAACTTACATTTCTTGCGATATTATTAATTGTATTTGTATCATTAAATGAATATAATTGGAGTGTTCGTATTTGAAAACATTGTAATAATATAGGATTTGAAGTGCATTATCATACAGGAATATGAAAATATAGGAGAAATTATCATGTAGGAGAAATTATATTGTACATGTAATTGTTTTACTAGAAGTAAAAGTAAACAAAATAGTGATTAGTTATTTGTAATATTTTTATAAATTTTAGCTGTATATTTATTATTACTAATAGGGGTGGTTTTGGTTCGCAATTGGTTCGCATTTTAAATTTTGGTGCGCAGGAACCATTTTGCGAACGTATTTCGTCTTTGGTTCGCAAATAATAATTTTGGTGCGCAGATATTTTGAGATATAGGAGGAGATACAAGATTTATATCTGATTTTTTGATTGTTGTTAATAACTGAATTTTACAACACTTTTCTAAAATTTTTGAGAATTTTTACCACTTTATTAATCTTTAAAGGACCATTGAGGGTTTTCAAAAAAATTAAATAGAATGTAGAGCAAAGCTATTATTTTGTGTTTCACAGTTAAAAGTAGACGGTTTTTACAGAAAGTGATAATCCTTGTAAAATAATTATAATTAATGTTAAGGCCTAGGTATACACTACTTTATTTGGTACGATAATGGACAACGCAAGTACAAATAAAGCATCTTTCCGCCTATTAATGGGAGAGACGGTGTCAAGATTCGCTAATCATGATTAAACTGAATTGGATGACATTTAAATATAATGAAATTAGACATATTGAGGCTAGTTATTTCCTCAAGATATGTAAATGTTTAACTGCATCAGAGGCGGATGTCGAAAGATTATTTAGTTATTTACGCCGTGCTACTGGAAGTTATTTACGATAGAGTTTGGCTATTGATACTTATAAATGGTTATGTTATGTAAAAATCCATGATAACAGTAAATTAAATGAATTATATGTCGATGAAGAAGACATTTGACTGAATTTTGAACCAGATTCAGATGATCATGAAGATGAATGAGATGATAAATAAATATAATATAATATAATATAATATGATAATATTAATAATTTTCACTCCAATAATCAACTACTAAATAACTATTAATAATGCTTATATCAACGTATAACCATTTTTAAAACATCGAATAACTCATATTACCACGAAATATAGTGAATTATATTAAAATTATTTGAAATTTATTTAAAAATAAAAATTGGTTCACATTTTAAATTTTTGGTGCGCATGCGTACGACGTTCGCAGCACTTTGGTGCGCAAAATTTATTTTGGTTCGCAATTTGCGCACCAAAACCACCCCTAATTTACTATACATACTATATATAACCAATGACATTTAAGCTAAGATAGCTCTCAGTTACGCGTGTGGAAATGGGGATTTCGGATGCTGAGTGAGGACTAGATTAAGAAAGACCTTTTTAGATCTTATACGTGACTAACCACCTCAAGTAATAGAAAATATATTAGAATAGACAGCTTTTTGCGATGAAGAAAGTCTTATGCAAATACTAAATTGTCACACATTACTTAAAGTCACTCTAGCTCTTGCTGGTTCGCTTTATTGCATTAATTCAACCAATTTACAAAGAAGAACAGGAATTGTGATCGCAGATGCGGAATAAGACAGAATTAAAATTACAACCATTCTTAAAACACCAAGTATGTATTTAAATCTATTTAAACACATTGTATAATAATCAAATACGGCTGTAACACAAGAATGTGCGACTTATGAAGAATGAATAGAAGACATTCTATTATGCATGATTTAAAGGATAACATAGTTTTGATGATGAATAAATTAAATGTGATAACGAAAGAACATAAAAACAAGTCTCTTTAGATGAATCTGAAGTTTTAATTATATAAAATATAGTAAACCACGATTAATCATTACATCGACTCGACTATCACTACGATGAGGCAGCTAAGAGAAATGAAACAAAATATTCATATAAATAATGGTATCAAATAGCAAATGATCACTTAGTAGTAACTTGTTAACTAGATTTTCAGAATATGCTTAATAACACGATCTAATCTACTAAGTGACCCAACACAATGAAGTTTATTAGGTTAGAGTGATTAATCGAAAGCATTTGGAGTTATTTAATAAATTTTCCAACCTAATAATCTCAGACTTCAGTTTTCTGAAGTTGGCTAATAGAAACGGGTATTCTATATAGATTCTACGGGACACTACTATTATTTGCTTGCTGTAATGTTTTTTATTACAGGTGATACTGTGGTGTCCGAGCCAACTTTGATTTTAACAAATGTTTATGTAATAATTGCGCTTGAAAATTAAATCACTGTATTTATGCTAATTATAACATATTCAATTAATTCTGCGGTTCATTTCTTTTTCACTTCATCCTTCAAATGACGAAGCACACACGAAGCCGACGGATCACAATACAAGAGCGTCGCATATGATGAAATGTGGTTGTTGGTTTGTTGTTGTTGTGTTTGTTTTTTTTTTGTTTGGTGGGTGGTTTTGGTTGTGTGTTTGTGTGGTTTTGGTTTTTTGGTGTTGTGGTTGTGTTGTTGTGGTTTTGTTTGGTTTGTTTGGTGTTTGTTTGTTGTGTGTTGGTTTGGGTTTGTTTGTGTGTGTTGTTTGGGTTTTTGTTGTGGTTGTTGTTGTGGGGTGGTGTGGGGTGGTGGTTTTTTGGTGTTTGGTGTTTTGTGTTTGTGTTGTTGTTGGGTTTTGTTTTGGTGGGTGTGTTTTGTTTTTGTTTGGTTTTTTTGTTTGGTTGGTGTTTTGTGTTTGTTTTTTGTTTGGTTTGTTTGTTGGTGTTTTTTTTTGTGGTTGGTTTTTGGTGTTTGTTTTTGGGTGGGGGTTGGGTTTGTTAGATATCATCAATCATTTGATTGACTCTATGCCCAAAAGGTTAGAAGAAGTAATAAAATAGAAAGGAGACGCTACTAAACATTGAGTTAATATATAGTTAAAATTAATACAAAAAATAGTTTTGAAATAGTTAGTATTTTTGAAATCAAAGTTGGCTTGGCGACCACAGTAAGGGCGGTGAGACTATAGTTAATCTTGAATTCAGTTTAAATTGGTTCAAGTAACATATAAAGAACCTAAATCAAATTAAAATATTTATTGTCGATCGCGGACCGCGATCATCGCGGTGTAGTCTATAACGACTTTGCAAAATATTTTAGAGTCGAAAACGAAGATGGAACAATGGAATCTGACGAATCGTTACTTTCTCGTGTAGATATATCCAGTTGCAGTTGACACAGATTCAATAACTACAAAGATTAAATTTAATTAACGAACTTAACACTTTGAGAACTGGAGCTATATTTTGTAATTTAAATAAGAACCCTAGAGGGCTAGTTTATATCAATATACTTATATAAGAATATAATAGGACTCGACATAAATAGAGACAGCTCATCTCTTACTATTTCTCAAGTTATTGAAGAAACTCACTTTTACTAATTTATTGTATTATCACAGTCGTGCTTTAATTTAAGTATGTGATATTGTATTGTTTAATTACTTATTCAAAGTAATTCATGTAATTGATATTGTATAGTATTTATTAGTTTATTTGTTCATTATTGTGGAGATACAAATAATTTAGCATCTCAGCAATTGACAACGTTGTGATATTTTTAAGTAATTTATTAGTTAGTTTTTATATTCATACATTTTATTTTATCTAAATCTTTAGATTTCCTTATATATCTCGTGTGAGACAAACTTGTATTTTTAATAAATAAGTACCTGAGTTTCTTTAAATTTTAGTGGAACCAATGCCTATATAGTTCATATATGCGTTTAAAGGGTTCATCAGAAAGAATCATAAATTTTTAAATATTTAGACGCTAATTACTCCAATATGGTTCAACACGTTCATTTGATAAATATAAGTCCGTGATATTCAGTACTTCATCGCTTTAGATTTCATTAAGCGTTTTCTATGTTAGTATTTGAAAAATTTGTGTTTTTGATCATTCGTATTGAAGTGGTATTTAATAAATAGCTAGTTAAATATATAATTTTTAACATATTGAAATATATAAAATGAATGAAAATTTACTAATCATAAAACTACCAGACTTTAACCTAAACTGCTCAGCCCAAAAAATTCTCATACTTAAAATATAACTATTACAACTATACCAAAAGCTACTATCGTTATATTTTGCACGGATGCCGTGCACTGAGTTCTCAAAGTGTTAAAGGATTAAGAACTTAAAGGAAAACTAGCATTCTATTATTTTAGCAGCTTGGCTTAAGCATCAACAATTGAGGAATGCCACATATGGAAATAGAAATTAGTTAATATTACTAACGTAGATTTTGATGTTAATGATTTAAGATATTTTTGTTTATGTTATCGTGATGTAAATGATATTACAACTACAATTACTGCTACATTCGGAGGAGAACAAATAAATGGTTGGATTAAAAAATAATTAAAGAAATTTGGTTCAAGTTATTAGTTATTTTAAACTTTTAAAGCATTAAGTTGTACAACACCATATTATAATTCAGAATCAAAGGCAAATAAGGCAAATAAGGAAGAAATACAGAAAAATTTAGCACTGTATGTTGATAAAGATCTTTATTCTTTTCAAAGATATATGGACGATATGGATTTGTTAAAACCGAAAAAATAAACTAGTCTTAAGATAGTTTGCAGATGAGGATGAAACTAAAAATGAAATCATAAATATCAATGATGATGAGGATGATGAGGACCAAATAGCTGATAAAATTGTTCAAGTTGTTCAAGAATCTTTAAAAGAGGTATCACAGGATGAATAACGTTTAATTGAAGCTTATAGAGGGTCAAGTAAATAGGAGAAAGAACGAATGGTGAACTTTGCTGAAATGATTGTAAAAAAGAGAATATTGAACTTGATAAGATTTCAAAGAATACGAAATATGGAAGTATACTTTAAATGATACGATGAACGGAACTATAAATTATATTTAATATATTATTGATTTATACACATCCGTACAAAGTTATAACACTAAGAGTGAGGGTTGAGCCCCTCGAATTACAAAGAGAGCTTCCAGTGAGTACTTGTATTATATTATACATACATAGGTGGTAACGTACCCAAAAATTAATTTTTCACTCCAACATGTTGCTGACAGTATCAACTAAATGTCTTGAAAAACACCTTCTACATACCTTCTCTCCACATTTACATGATACATAAGTGCGTTTCTAACAATATGAACACGTTGTTCTTGTTATTGGCTTTAAATTTGGTATAATAGATACATTCAAACATTCATGCTTTTAAATAAAGGATCGATGAAGTCCAGTATTATGAACGTCATCTATTTTGAAGTTCTCTTATTTTAGTTCTCTGGCTATGTCTAAACAAAAGTGTACGAATGTTATTTTTTATTAGGTTTCGAGAGTCCACAGAACAAATGCATTATGAAGCATTATGCAGGATGGTGGCGAGGATGTAAAAGCGTCGTGAGTTTTGTGTATTCTACATGTTATTTAGTTTTACAGATTCGAGATCATTCACAAAAATTTGGGTTAAAGTTGGAGGAAAGATTTTAAGATGATAATGCCAAAATATATTCAATGAATGATCGATATTTAGTGTCTTTTTGATTCAGTTTTTGAGCATTTTATCAAAAAGAAAGCAAATAGACGAAATTTGGAGTTTAAAATTCACTAGTTATAGTGGCATGAAATTGAAAAGCGCTCAATTTTAGTTTTTGAAATGGATTGAATTAATTAAATAACATAGTATTAAGCGTGATCAATCCAGATTTTCCACTCCGTTTTTGATGAAGAGAGGCGTTGCGGCTCATTGAATGAGGGCATGCGCAAATTTTACATTTGAATCAAAAAACCACTTTCCTAGTGGTGAACCTGATACCAACTGCAACTCGGACACCACCAATTGAGGAACGAATGCTAGTCAACAGATGAATCACGATAAATAAATTCTGAAGCAATACAAGCAAGTATATACCCCCAACAAAGTTACACAAACACCTAATTTCTTGAGTCTACCAGAAATCATGACATCGCAGGACCACGCAATCAGCGACTCCTCTACTTTTCACTGAGTTGAAAATGAGCCGAGTGAATAGAGCTCAACACTTGCCACCTATCTCAGAGCATTCCCTCGAGGCTTAAAGTTATCGAGAACAATCTGGACAACTTTACGCTACTGATTCAAGCAACTAGAATCAATTTTAGGTTAAGCAGCCGTGACGGCAGCAGGACCCTCTAAATTGCTTTTAAACAGAGCTTTTTCGTAACTGGAGATTCTTAGTAGTTTACTAATACTAAATCAAGACGATTCTTGACTTATAGTAAATTTTACTAAAATCTCAACCTTTGTTGTGAACTAGTACAAGCCAATGGATATTGTTGCTTCAGAACAGTAAATTTTTCTTGAACTAAGACTACGAGTTGTTTGAACTGTGATTCCTTCTGAATTAATGAAAAGTTCAAAAATAAATTAATTATTCACTCGAAATTGGGCCAACCAATAACAATAACTTCACCAAATGAAACCACCCGACGATCGCATCTTCCATGATAATCGAAACAGTCTTCTTCAAGCATTTTGAGAATTTCACTAATTTACGGTTTAATTCTATTAAAGCTATAGCTGACAGCGAAATGACCACATATAATGTTCAGAGAGACGATTCTCGAGATAACAGTACAAAGAAGTTGATACTTTGAACTTCTTTTTAAAGTTGAAATCTTAAAGTTCTTTTCCTCTCATGAAGTAATAACTAAGTCAGGATGGCCAGTGTTATTATGTTCCCGCATTGGTCCTCTGTTTCGAAACCAGAGTTAAATCCAAAATCCGCTCATGAAATTTTTCGCTGTTTTCAAAGAAGTAAATATTTGGAAAATAGAAAATTTTGTAGACGAAAGCTAAAAGGAAACTTTAAAGTCGTGGACGTGGAGCTTATGGAGGTGTCCAATTGTTACTGCAGAAGAGGATGAGACGAACTGAAGGAAGCTGCGAAAATATATTTGAACAAACAAGTGAAATTTGATTTGCAATATTTTATAAATCAGGCTAATTATATCATAGTATCATTTTTGTTAAATATAATATTCATTCTGTTCTATTTTCCCCTCCATTAAACATCGCCACCATCCTCATTATGCCTAAACAATGGAAGAATACTTTAACTGGTCAGCGGGTAGTACGATGTTTCCATCTAACTTTCTCAATCATCTAGTCCATGTGGTCTACTCCTCTTGTGTAGTAAAGCCAACCAATAAGCGTTAGAAAACTGAGAAAGACGTTATAACGCGTTAGAAAATGAAAAGACGTTAGAAAATCTCTAACGCGATGCACGTTAAAAACTAAATCACTTTTCAGACTTTTTCAAGGTATCTTCCTCTTACAGTGACTAAAATTTTAAGTAGTTAGACAAAAAGTGCTATACATATGGTATCTTTAGTTTTTCAAAAGACAAATCGCATACAGCAAAGAATCTTAGGATTTCTTCGATTTTCATGCGTTCTTCCTCAGTATGGTGATGTCTTTTAACAATGACTGGTGGACTATGTTTGTGACATTAGACCACTTTTTGGCATTCAATAAAACTAAAAGAGGTGAATAGAAGTGGTAAATCTATTATTTTTATTATATGATATACAGTAAAATGTAATTCACTTCAATTAAAATAAAAGTGTAACGTGCGTTTAACGCGTGCTTTAACGCGAAAAACGTTAAGAATCCTTAACGTACGTTAGAAATGAAACGTTGGGTGGCTCTATTGTGTAGTAATTATAATCCAATGTTCCATACTTATGAGGCTTCTGGGGCATGTATACATTGTGACAACATTTACATTTACAAGGAATCAAAGACTCATCTAAACTTAATATAGAAAAATCCGGCATGTGTCGAATAAACAATTTTTCGACCATAAGTAGGAACTCATTTACTAGCTATGCAGTTACGCTACTTGGTTTAGTTTCGTCAACAATTTTCGGACCTGGTACTGGGGCAAAATCTATAGTTGAATCTTCAATTTATGAATTTTCATCGGGTTCTGATAAGATTTCATCTTCGCTTTCTTGTTCACTGTTGCTTTCTTCTTCACTATCTTCATCATCTTTAACCGTAGGTTCATAAAAGCTCCGGCAAGATAAGTATGTTTTGATATCGTAATTACTAAACATTTCTTAAATGAATGGATAACTAAAAAATTCTGTACTTCCGCACGAGATGACTTATTTGTGTATGTTAAAATATCAATAGGCTTGACCAATCTTCAGCAAACAAAACTAAGGTGAAAATAAGTTGTTTAGTGGCTGTTAATATGATAACTTCGGCCAAAATATTATATGTGGAGCTGGACAGCTGTCATATTGACTCAATAATTGTTATTTGAACCTGCTCAGTGAGAGACCATGATAGTTAGTATTAATGTTAAGTTGATAGAAAATAATAATTGATAGCAAATATTCAAAGAAGTAAACTGAAGAAGTAAAATTAATCACTGGAGATGATTATTAATGTTAAGGAAAACTAATCGTAATCAAATGATGCTCAGTGAGAACTAATTGTTAACTAACTAAATTGCTTAAGATTTAGATTTAAAACCATAGCTTAAGGGGGTTATTACACGGTAAATATCAGGTAAAAAATCGATGCAGTGTTGTTGTCTACATTACTTATTTTCAAAGTATAATATGATATCTTCTATAATTATTCTCAAACAACTAATAAATAACTATAATTTAAAATGCGTCAACAGTATTGTAGTTAACAACAACTAGTTCAACTATTGTTCAAAAACAAAATATTTAACAAATGTGAAAGTACAAAATGAAATGTTCCTAGTACAAAAACAAAACTAGCAGATATTTATAAACACAGATTATACTTAAAGCTCAATAATAGATCTTCAGATCTTTAATTATAACACAAATGTATTTGCCTTATTTGGATTAAGTTTTGAAACTTAAAGTATTATAGAATCAAAAATTAATATCAGTATAAATTTTAAGGTGTTTAATGCAGCTTTGATTTGCATTTTGTGCAATATTGAAGTATAAAATAGTATATTAGTTTTTATAGCCTCAGGAAATCAAGTATCAGGACTATTATTTGAGGCAAAATAATACATATAAATAATTTAAACATTTATTTAGTTCAGATTAACTAGTTTGTATTCCGCTGGTATTGTAAGTTTTATAAATAATTCTTTGATATAATTTTATATAACGGATTGTAAACTTGCTGGAAGCAATTTAATAGAAAGTAATTATAGTGGTTATATATCTTCAAATATTGTTGTTCCAATTACAATAAATATTAAATAATTTTATATATGTATTTAACAAATACAAAGTTTCGGAAATTTAAGTATTGTTGCAACTATCAATGGATCGTAAACTGAATAATGTGATATATGTACAAACTAAAAAGTAGTATATGGTCTGTGTGTAGATTCTTTGTTGAATGGATAAGAAATAAATTATACTATAACGTGTGTATATCCATTTTAGTATGTTGATAATGAATGTAAATGCGCTTATGGATACATTCTTGATATGACACAATGCATTAACATAATTAATGCTATAAATAACAAAAGTTTTCTTTAAAAAATAAATTAGAATATCTAAGAGATCGAGAGCGAAATTTTTGAACTTGATAACAGAATATATAATAACATAAGTTAAGTTCAAACATAAGCCTTAACAACATAATTGATGTTAGAAAGCCGTATATTATCCAACTACTCTCTTTAACAATTAAATTTATTACACAACACAACAACTCTTGATCAAAGAATATAGCAAAATGCAACTTAAGTAAATAATATGATAATTATGAATTCTACTCGTTTAGAAAAATATATTATATCAAATTCAACAGCTCTCAATTGGATGATATATAATAACATAACTGCTATCAACTAATCTATACAAAATATTGAAAATAATATAGTATATCTAAACAATTTAACCACATAACTTAGTAAAATAGTTTAATAAAATATAAGCAGCTTAGAAGGATATATAAAATCAAACATTACAAAAGTAGAATCCGTCATGATATTATTGGAGTATCACATTTAACAAAATATAAGTGCTCTCTAAACTTAATAGTAAGCTCTGTAATCTTCACTAGAAAATTCTATATAATCGAATTTTACACAGGCTCTGTTAAATTTATAAGATAACACTACTGTTTTAGACAAAAGAATATTTGATAATGCATCAATGTTGCTCAAGAATATATAAACTAATTCAACTAACATCGAGTAATATTTAGAATAAAACGCGAGCATCCTGGATTGGAGGTTGTATAATAATATTACTGCATTGAACTCATCATTACTTCACACGATTACTTATATTATAACTTGTTTGTAAGCATAAATTAACTGTACAAACAATATAGGATATTCATTCATAAATAATTCATGTGTTGAAGAAAACTGTTCAATATCTGGATAACAAAGAAGAAATGGTATATGCTAATGTACAAATGTAAATTCTATAATTTAATCTAACGCGTGCATGTGTCCTTTGTATTCAGTGTTAATTGGATCAACCTGCACATGTCCTCTTAACTCCTATTTAGTAACTGGAATTTGTGAATGTACAATTACTGGTTAAACTATGAAAAATGGAACTTGTGTTTGTGAGCTGGACGAATAAGTAATTGATGGTATTTGTTAAAAAGTTTACGTTGTAAACGGCTCCGATACATCAATGTAGTGCACTTAAACTATTTATATAAATGTGTTTGATATTAGTTACGTAACACATTAAGTGCCGGGCTCTGCTAATTTCAGTAATGGTTATGTATTTAGTATTTCAAATATTATACAAAATGCGTTTATTGATGTATTTGATGGTGTATATTCAACTACACAACCACTATTTTAAAGTCAGAGTTCATTTATCAATATAAAGATACAAATAGGCACACAATCACTAACTGGAGGTTCTATACTAACATCTAGTTCAACTATTACCATTAATAAGATGTATTATATTTCAAAAATTGGTTGTTAACTCACTGTTAATTCTGTCAGCTCATTAAATTTGTTTATAACGTCCTCAACAAGCGTAAATATTAATGATTTACACATAAACTTGAGATTTTCTATGTCACTTGGAAATATATCACTGATAAATTCAATATCTGGAGAATTTTACATTTCTGGATACCAACTATAAGGAGCTTATTAAAGTACTCTCTAGGTTAACATGATTGGGTTTTATGTCTAATCATCATCTGTTACCATAAACAGAGTTAACATTAAACCCAGCGTGTTTAATGTTGGAAATTGTTCATCATACATGTTTGGCACTGTTAATACAAGCGTACTAATAATCAATAAAATTGCACTAATTAATGGAAATGTGACCTCCAGTTTACCAATAGGTTCTGTATCAACATAAGGTCCTTTTTATCAATTTTATTAGTTTAGTGGAATTATAACAAATATGAATAGCTCTACAATTACTGTAAATTATATTGTTGCTGATTGTTATTGGAAATTTACCTCAGACTATGTGACACGATCAGGATTACTCATAGGAAATGCTCAATCTAAATACAATAATTTAAATGTTTAATATGTTTGTTTATAATAAAACATCATCATTACCAAATAGTTATATGGATATGGACTTGTAGGATAATATCTAGGGAACTCATCCATTTCAAAATTAACAATAACTATGTCAATTTATGGGTAAACAATAAATTGCATCGGCGTTGTTGGTACATAGCAAAATGGGGGATAATATAATAATATATAAGATTTAAGAATTATCATGATAGTATCATCTGCAACCAGCGGTGATCATGTTGCTGCAGTGATTGGAGCCGAATAGTCCATCAATTGCACAGTTCAAAATATAGTCGTCATTAACAGCAATATAATTTCCAGCTGTTGGAGTGGTGGAATTATTGGAAATTTATATAGCAACTGCACGATATTAAACACGTCCTTATCAGCATCTAATATATCAGGCATATCTGCTATTGGTGGTTTTGTGGGTAATACATAATCAATGTCCATGTTTAATATTAATTCCATTTTAATTATAAAAGAATCATCAATTAATAACATAATCATTAATTTGACATCAGAAGGATTGGGTGGGTTTATTGGTGCTAGTTCGAAAACTAATATTATATTGGCAATTTGCACAATATAATAAACACATATTATTGCTGTGTCTAAATATGGTATCGTTCTTGGTGCTGATAATACCGGTACTTCATTCACTATCACTGATTCCTCATCAAAGTCTAATTATATCAACAATTCTTCAGTAAGCGATTGTGCCGCCATAACCAACGTATGGTCAATAACTCAATGCACGTGAGGATTTATATCTAATTTATATTTAATAATATGCTTATTAATGCATGGTGGTAATTTAATGTATTTTGCAATATAGTGGTGAAAGTCAATCTTGGCCACCACCAACCTTGAAATAAAATTATAGTTAAACTACATTTGATGGAAGAAATAAGCCGACAGATTAAAGCATTTATATTGTATTATTATTTTACACTCTATTCCTTTTATACACTATAAACAACCAAAGTAACGTTGTCCGCATATTAACATACACTGGAAGTTCACGGGACTCCAAGTATTAAGCTATTGTCGTTTAAATCGATATATGAATTTGATGTATTTTTGATCGTGGTAGAGTGGAAGTGATCAAAATTTGTATAAAGTATTCCTTTTACTTGTCAGAAAGTTTATTATTTCAAATATTGTCCAACTATAATTTATCTTCCGGTTAGGTGTGGCCAAGATTCGCTTTCGCCTGTATTCATTTTGAGTTGGAGTGCAATTACTTTTTCAGTCATCATGAGTCAATCTAAGAATGATATACTTTGTGCATGAAAATAACAAATAATAATTACCACCACTCATAAATCATAAAATTTTACTGTTTAGGAATCTATATTGAAGCTAGGTACTCTATAGTTGCATTATTTCCCATTTATCTTAAAGCGAATGACGGTTTAATAATTTTGTCGAAAAATTTCCAAATATTTATGTTTATATTGCATTACTGCTATGACATGTAAATATTTTAATTGAACAGCTGTTAAAGTATTTTTGTGGTCAAAAATAAGTTGAGTTGAGAGGTTTATTTTATATTATTAATTAATTTGAAACTGAATAATGTTAAGCTTGTCAGTATTTCCATTCCACAAATAATGAAAGAAATATGACTATTTTCATGTATTTAACTTTCGTTAAGACTAAAAATCAGAAAATGTATTTACAGTATTATCTGATTTATTTACACCTTAATATAGCATATATAAACAATATAAAGGTGATATTGCCTAAATTACTATGTTTAAATTAACAAAAATTGATCAAATAGTGGTAGAGTGGTACTGACAAGCTTAACATTATTTTGATTTATATTTATAATTGTGCATTTTCAGACCTTGAACTCGCAAATATTTTGACCGCGATTATTAAAAACAGTTGTTCAATTAATAAATAATCAGCGAGGAGCATAAATATAATATTAAGTTTAATAACATTTCATTTCTTGAAAATAACAAATCCAATCAAAAATTTAAGTTGCTAATTCTCGCGTTATTGTTTATAAAAGTGATTCATGTATCATTAAAATTGATGCCGTGAGTTTTAGATTCAAATTAACATAATTTAGGGTTATTCCCCCAACCTACACATACCTGATATTGATATTTAAAAATATATTAAAATATAAAATTGTCATTATCACTAGTTTATATAGTTTTAACATGATATATGTTAATATTTCATCTCATTTATTACTATTTATCTCGAAATGATGAGTATTATAGTAAATGGCTTATGAAAGGTCGGACAGTGATTTTTATAAGCTTAAAATATCGTGAATAACAATATTTAAGCAATTATCAGCGTCAAATGAACTTTTTCTTTGAAATTTACAATTTTAATTAGCATAATTGCAAGCATTTATTAATAAACCTATAATAATAAGTCAACTTAAATTGCGTTCTATATTAGTGGTTATCAGAATTTCGTTTCTAAAATGCTGCTTTAACTTTGCTTGATTATTTATAACGATTCCGCTTTCATCATAATTGAAGTGTGAAATTGAAAATATAGCACATATATAGGTAAATAAGTAGAGAAGGGAATTTAACTCAAAAACGTGGACTAAACTGCTGCAATATTGAATATGTGTAGGTTCGGGGGGAATAACCTAATTTAGTTATTCACTATCCGCAAAAAATATAAATAATCAATTAATTTTCTGTGTGAATAAATATTATTTAATGCTTTAAATTATATTTTACATAAATTCAGCAAGTATTTAAGAAGCTGGTTTGAAATTCTATATAATCGTCCGTTTGTCCATAATTTGAAAACTATTAATCATATTTTTAACGGGAGCTTTCAAAAAATCAACTAATATAAACTTATAAAATCAATATTAAACTTGAGATCCAGGTTCAAGTGATAAGCGGCTTTGTTTACCTAAAGAGCATAATATCAAAATATAAAATTAAATTAACTCAATCACCACACTTTTATTTGAGATATTTTAAATTGAAATTAATATAACAAGATAGAATTATATAAAATATTTGAAGTAATGAAAATATAGATCGCTACATGAACTATTGCATTCAGTATTACTTTATACAACGCCGCACACAAAAACGATGTTTGACTTTGTTTGACCTTTTTATATACTGAGTATATACATTGGTAATCAACATTTTACATAGTGGTTAGACAGGATTCTGTGAATAATTATTAACCAAAATTAAATTTCAGCGCTTCAATACTGTAATACACAACAGGAATAATAAAGCAGAAAATGAGAAACAACGGATAGAGATCGGGGCTAAAGACAACGGAGTCTGGGCTAACTCTGAAATCTGGTTCGTATGAGGATGGTTTGTTTTATAGAAGACTATATTATGAACCCAACGTTAAGCTATGTTGTGAAGAATATGTTTGTTTGTATTTATGTACGTTTTGGGTTTGTGTAAGTGTCGACCGTAACAAATTTTCATATTTCTCGGTGTATTTCTGCAGTTGAAGAAGTGGATACGGAAACCTAAACCAATTACATATATATTTAATGAGCGTTGAACGGTAATATAATGAAAATATAGCAAATAACGCATTCAGAGAAATGTCTATATCTCGCTTAAAGACGAATTAGAACCTTTAGGGATGTTGAGTCAGCTGTACATGAGGTATGAAATACCGAGATCATGAGTCAGATATCTCTAAATATTCTCGAACTTAAACTCTCAGAAAGCGGTCCAAAAGGGTCTTCGTGAGATCGCTGCATGAACTAATGCATTCAGTATTACTTTATACAACGCCGCACACAAAAACGATGTTTGACTTTGTTTGACCTTTTTATATACTGAGTATATACATTGGTAATCAACATTTTACATAGTGGTTAGACAGGATTCTGTGAATAATTATTAACCAAAATTAAATTTCAGCGCTTCAATACTGTAATACACAACAGGAATAATAAAGCAGAAAATGAGAAACAACGGATAGAGATCGGGGCTAAAGACAACGGAGTCTGGGCTAACTCTGAAATCTGGTTCGTATGAGGATGGTTTGTTTTATAGAAGACTATATTATGAACCCAACGTTAAGCTATGTTGTGAAGAATATGTTTGTTTGTATTTATGTACGTTTTGGGTTTGTGTAAGTGTCGACCGTAACAAATTTTCATATTTCTCGGTGTATTTCTGCAGTTGAAGAAGTGGATACGGAAACCTAAACCAATTACATATATATTTTAATGAGCGTTGAACGGTAATATAATGAAAATATAGCAAATAACGCATTCAGAGAAATGTCTATATCTCGCTTAAAGACGAATTAGAACCTTTAGGATGTTGAGTCAGCTGTACATGAGGTATGAAATACCGAGATCATGAGTCAGATATCTCTAAATATTCTCGAACTTAAACTCTCAGAAAGCGGTCCAAAAGGGTCTTCGTGAGATCGCTGCATGAACTAATGCATTCAGTATTACTTTATACAACGCCGCACACAAAAACGATGTTTGACTTTGTTTGACCTTTTTATATACTGAGTATATACATTGGTAATCAACATTTTACATAGTGGTTAGACAGGATTCTGTGAATAATTATTAACCAAAATTAAATTTCAGCGCTTCAATACTGTAATACACAACAGGAATAATAAAGCAGAAAATGAGAAACAACGGATAGAGATCGGGGCTAAAGACAACGGAGTCTGGGCTAACTCTGAAATCTGGTTCGTATGAGGATGGTTTGTTTTATAGAAGACTATATTATGAACCCAACGTTAAGCTATGTTGTGAAGAATATGTTTGTTTGTATTTATGTACGTTTTGGGTTTGTGTAAGTGTCGACCGTAACAAATTTTCATATTTCTCGGTGTATTTCTGCAGTTGAAGAAGTGGATACGGAAACCTAAACCAATTACATATATATTTAATGAGCGTTGAACGGTAATATAATGAAAATATAGCAAATAACGCATTCAGAGAAATGTCTATATCTCGCTTAAAGACGAATTAGAACCTTTAGGGATGTTGAGTCAGCTGTACATGAGGTATGAAATACCGAGATCATGAGTCAGATATCTCTAAATATTCTCGAACTTAAACTCTCAGAAAGCGGTCCAAAAGGGTCTTCGTGAGATCGCTGCATGAACTAATGCATTCAGTATTACTTTATACAACGCCGCACACAAAAACGATGTTTGACTTTGTTTGACCTTTTTATATACTGAGTATATACATTGGTAATCAACATTTTACATAGTGGTTAGACAGGATTCTGTGAATAATTATTAACCAAAATTAAATTTCAGCGCTTCAATACTGTAATACACAACAGGAATAATAAAGCAGAAAATGAGAAACAACGGATAGAGATCGGGGCTAAAGACAACGGAGTCTGGGCTAACTCTGAAATCTGGTTCGTATGAGGATGGTTTGTTTTATAGAAGACTATATTATGAACCCAACGTTAAGCTATGTTGTGAAGAATATGTTTGTTTGTATTTATGTACGTTTTGGGTTTGTGTAAGTGTCGACCGTAACAAATTTTCATATTTCTCGGTGTATTTCTGCAGTTGAAGAAGTGGATACGGAAACCTAAACCAATTACATATATATTTATCTATATGTCTATATGGATTATTATTATACTCAAAATAATTACAACAGTACTAGGCTGATGGAGTAAGAGCTGGGAAATATTTAAGTGTCTTAGTATATCCGTTTTCTAAATAGTAATCTTTAATTTCAAGACGCTATTATATTGTTGTTATGTTGATTGCATGTGTCTTGCTCATGTGAAGTGGTTTCTTTTACTATAATAAATTTATTTATTAGTTTTAAACAAAATAAATAAAATTATATCACATCAAATTAATAAATTGAAAATGAATCCATTTTACCCTAGTTTTGGCCGAAAATGCCAAAAAGTGCTCTAGAAAGCGAGTTAGGCTACCTTAAGTGGGAGCGGTCGAAGGCTACCTTAGCCGGGATTTTACAGTAATATTTCTAAGTGTAAATAAGTTGTTTAGTGGCTGTTAATATGATAACTTCGGCCAAAATATTATATGTGGAGCTGGACAGCTGTCATATTGACTCAATAATTGTTATTTGAACCTGCTCAGTGAGAGACCATGATAGTTAGTATTAATGTTAAGTTGATAGAAAATAATAATTGATAGCAAATATTCAAAGAAGTAAACTGAAGAAGTAAAATTAATCACTGGAGATGATTATTAATGTTAAGGAAAACTAATCGTAATCAAATGATGCTCAGTGAGAACTAATTGTTAACTAACTAAATTGCTTAAGATTTAGATTTAAAACCATAGCTTAAGGGGGTTATTACACGGTAAATATCAGGTAAAAAATCGATGCAGTGTTGTTGTCTACATTACTTATTTTCAAAGTATAATATGATATCTTCTATAATTATTCTCAAACAACTAATAAATAACTATAATTTAAAATGCGTCAACAGTATTGTAGTTAACAACAACTAGTTCAACTATTGTTCAAAAACAAAATATTTAACAAATGTGAAAGTACAAAATGAAATGTTCCTAGTACAAAAACAAAACTAGCAGATATTTATAAACACAGATTATACTTAAAGCTCAATAATAGATCTTCAGATCTTTAATTATAACACAAATGTATTTGCCTTATTTGGATTAAGTTTTGAAACTTAAAGTATTATAGAATCAAAAATTAATATCAGTATAAATTTTAAGGTGTTTAATGCAGCTTTGATTTGCATTTTGTGCAATATTGAAGTATAAAATAGTATATTAGTTTTTATAGCCTCAGGAAATCAAGTATCAGGACTATTATTTGAGGCAAAATAATACATATAAATAATTTAAACATTTATTTAGTTCAGATTAACTAGTTTGTATTCCGCTGGTATTGTAAGTTTTATAAATAATTCTTTGATATAATTTTATATAACGGATTGTAAACTTGCTGGAAGCAATTTAATAGAAAGTAATTATAGTGGTTATATATCTTCAAATATTGTTGTTCCAATTACAATAAATATTAAATAATTTTATATATGTATTTAACAAATACAAAGTTTCGGAAATTTAAGTATTGTTGCAACTATCAATGGATCGTAAACTGAATAATGTGATATATGTACAAACTAAAAAGTAGTATATGGTCTGTGTGTAGATTCTTTGTTGAATGGATAAGAAATAAATTATACTATAACGTGTGTATATCCATTTTAGTATGTTGATAATGAATGTAAATGCGCTTATGGATACATTCTTGATATGACACAATGCATTAACATAATTAATGCTATAAATAACAAAAGTTTTCTTTAAAAAATAAATTAGAATATCTAAGAGATCGAGAGCGAAATTTTTGAACTTGATAACAGAATATATAATAACATAAGTTAAGTTCAAACATAAGCCTTAACAACATAATTGATGTTAGAAAGCCGTATATTATCCAACTACTCTCTTTAACAATTAAATTTATTACACAACACAACAACTCTTGATCAAAGAATATAGCAAAATGCAACTTAAGTAAATAATATGATAATTATGAATTCTACTCGTTTAGAAAAATATATTATATCAAATTCAACAGCTCTCAATTGGATGATATATAATAACATAACTGCTATCAACTAATCTATACAAAATATTGAAAATAATATAGTATATCTAAACAATTTAACCACATAACTTAGTAAAATAGTTTAATAAAATATAAGCAGCTTAGAAGGATATATAAAATCAAACATTACAAAAGTAGAATCCGTCATGATATTATTGGAGTATCACATTTAACAAAATATAAGTGCTCTCTAAACTTAATAGTAAGCTCTGTAATCTTCACTAGAAAATTCTATATAATCGAATTTTACACAGGCTCTGTTAAATTTATAAGATAACACTACTGTTTTAGACAAAAGAATATTTGATAATGCATCAATGTTGCTCAAGAATATATAAACTAATTCAACTAACATCGAGTAATATTTAGAATAAAACGCGAGCATCCTGGATTGGAGGTTGTATAATAATATTACTGCATTGAACTCATCATTACTTCACACGATTACTTATATTATAACTTGTTTGTAAGCATAAATTAACTGTACAAACAATATAGGATATTCATTCATAAATAATTCATGTGTTGAAGAAAACTGTTCAATATCTGGATAACAAAGAAGAAATGGTATATGCTAATGTACAAATGTAAATTCTATAATTTAATCTAACGCGTGCATGTGTCCTTTGTATTCAGTGTTAATTGGATCAACCTGCACATGTCCTCTTAACTCCTATTTAGTAACTGGAATTTGTGAATGTACAATTACTGGTTAAACTATGAAAAATGGAACTTGTGTTTGTGAGCTGGACGAATAAGTAATTGATGGTATTTGTTAAAAAGTTTACGTTGTAAACGGCTCCGATACATCAATGTAGTGCACTTAAACTATTTATATAAATGTGTTTGATATTAGTTACGTAACACATTAAGTGCCGGGCTCTGCTAATTTCAGTAATGGTTATGTATTTAGTATTTCAAATATTATACAAAATGCGTTTATTGATGTATTTGATGGTGTATATTCAACTACACAACCACTATTTTAAAGTCAGAGTTCATTTATCAATATAAAGATACAAATAGGCACACAATCACTAACTGGAGGTTCTATACTAACATCTAGTTCAACTATTACCATTAATAAGATGTATTATATTTCAAAAATTGGTTGTTAACTCACTGTTAATTCTGTCAGCTCATTAAATTTGTTTATAACGTCCTCAACAAGCGTAAATATTAATGATTTACACATAAACTTGAGATTTTCTATGTCACTTGGAAATATATCACTGATAAATTCAATATCTGGAGAATTTTACATTTCTGGATACCAACTATAAGGAGCTTATTAAAGTACTCTCTAGGTTAACATGATTGGGTTTTATGTCTAATCATCATCTGTTACCATAAACAGAGTTAACATTAAACCCAGCGTGTTTAATGTTGGAAATTGTTCATCATACATGTTTGGCACTGTTAATACAAGCGTACTAATAATCAATAAAATTGCACTAATTAATGGAAATGTGACCTCCAGTTTACCAATAGGTTCTGTATCAACATAAGGTCCTTTTTATCAATTTTATTAGTTTAGTGGAATTATAACAAATATGAATAGCTCTACAATTACTGTAAATTATATTGTTGCTGATTGTTATTGGAAATTTACCTCAGACTATGTGACACGATCAGGATTACTCATAGGAAATGCTCAATCTAAATACAATAATTTAAATGTTTAATATGTTTGTTTATAATAAAACATCATCATTACCAAATAGTTATATGGATATGGACTTGTAGGATAATATCTAGGGAACTCATCCATTTCAAAATTAACAATAACTATGTCAATTTATGGGTAAACAATAAATTGCATCGGCGTTGTTGGTACATAGCAAAATGGGGGATAATATAATAATATATAAGATTTAAGAATTATCATGATAGTATCATCTGCAACCAGCGGTGATCATGTTGCTGCAGTGATTGGAGCCGAATAGTCCATCAATTGCACAGTTCAAAATATAGTCGTCATTAACAGCAATATAATTTCCAGCTGTTGGAGTGGTGGAATTATTGGAAATTTATATAGCAACTGCACGATATTAAACACGTCCTTATCAGCATCTAATATATCAGGCATATCTGCTATTGGTGGTTTTGTGGGTAATACATAATCAATGTCCATGTTTAATATTAATTCCATTTTAATTATAAAAGAATCATCAATTAATAACATAATCATTAATTTGACATCAGAAGGATTGGGTGGGTTTATTGGTGCTAGTTCGAAAACTAATATTATATTGGCAATTTGCACAATATAATAAACACATATTATTGCTGTGTCTAAATATGGTATCGTTCTTGGTGCTGATAATACCGGTACTTCATTCACTATCACTGATTCCTCATCAAAGTCTAATTATATCAACAATTCTTCAGTAAGCGATTGTGCCGCCATAACCAACGTATGGTCAATAACTCAATGCACGTGAGGATTTATATCTAATTTATATTTAATAATATGCTTATTAATGCATGGTGGTAATTTAATGTATTTTGCAATATAGTGGTGAAAGTCAATCTTGGCCACCACCAACCTTGAAATAAAATTATAGTTAAACTACATTTGATGGAAGAAATAAGCCGACAGATTAAAGCATTTATATTGTATTATTATTTTACACTCTATTCCTTTTATACACTATAAACAACCAAAGTAACGTTGTCCGCATATTAACATACACTGGAAGTTCACGGGACTCCAAGTATTAAGCTATTGTCGTTTAAATCGATATATGAATTTGATGTATTTTTGATCGTGGTAGAGTGGAAGTGATCAAAATTTGTATAAAGTATTCCTTTTACTTGTCAGAAAGTTTATTATTTCAAATATTGTCCAACTATAATTTATCTTCCGGTTAGGTGTGGCCAAGATTCGCTTTCGCCTGTATTCATTTTGAGTTGGAGTGCAATTACTTTTTCAGTCATCATGAGTCAATCTAAGAATGATATACTTTGTGCATGAAAATAACAAATAATAATTACCACCACTCATAAATCATAAAATTTTACTGTTTAGGAATCTATATTGAAGCTAGGAACTCTATAGTTGCATTATTTCCCATTTATCTTAAAGCGAATGACGGTTTAATAATTTTGTCGAAAAATTTCCAAATATTTATGTTTATATTGCATTACTGCTATGACATGTAAATATTTTAATTGAACAGCTGTTAAAGTATTTTTGTGGTCAAAAATAAGTTGAGTTGAGAGGTTTATTTTATATTATTAATTAATTTGAAACTGAATAATGTTAAGCTTGTCAGTATTTCCATTCCACAAATAATGAAAGAAATAAATATGCTCGGTCATGCTTTTAGAAGAGTTGGAACTGATTTACTATAAAATTGTAATACACATCTAGTAACAAGTGAAATTTTGTTTGAAGTTTTTAATTTCAGCATTTATATTTTCACTCCAAGAAGTTTACTTTTGGCTTTACTTTCTGAGGCTTACAGCATTTAGAGCTATTTCATTTTCTATTTTGACAAGTTTGAATACGACTACTTCAAAAATATTGTTATAAATTTTGGAAGTTCATTAGGTCCAAGTTATTAAAATAGTGAAAATTATTACATTTTTCGATTTAGTAATATGAGCTATTAATCATAATCAGAAACTTGGGGGTAACTTCGACTTTGATTTTATATTTAAAAAGAAACGAAATTGCATAATAAAAATATTTTTATTTAATATGTGTCACAAGTTACTGAAATCATAATTTGAGGTACATTTCTCAAAATACTTTAACTAGTATTCTGTATTAATTTAATATTGTAAATATTGTAAATAGATGTTTGTGATGTATGGGATATTGCAGGTGCTTAGCAACTTTTGATATAACGTCCACATCAACAATATTGTACATCTAATTTAGAACTAAATACGAAACATAGAGCATAGCTACATATATATTTATAATTATAATCTAGCATAAATTACATATATGCAATAAATTGTTTCTTCAAAGATATTAAATTTGCTGAGTATTTCTAAAAACAGTATATCACATGAAAAGTTTCAAATATATTTTGTGAATATTATAATTACTCTTTAATATAATAACCATTACAACGGCGACTATGAACACTAATGATAAATATTAGTTCTCATAATATTTTAATAAGTGGTATAATTTGTTTCTGTCTTACTGATAGAAACTACGGACGATAATTCAACATACTATTAGTTATTAGTTATAAAAATACATTATGTTGTTAGGGGATGAAACTTAATTGTATTTAGTTAACTATCAAATACATATAAAATTTGGATTAAATTGTAATATATATTAAGATCAATTTAAATAAATCTTAATAAAGTAGATATTAGCCGCAAAGTTAAATGGTTTAAATTTATTTATATTTTATTCAAACTTTTTACTACACAAAATACAAAACTAAATTTAAGTAAGCCATTTATCACTATAAGCACCAAAATAATATATCAAAGCTTTATCATCTATTGCTATCTAAATATTTAATAAAACTCTTTTGAATATTTCCCATCTCATAATTATAGAATATATTCCCTATTTGATTCAAAAGATAAAGCACGTAAAGAACACTATTTAACTTATAATGTAGTTTGTATAATAGCATAGTATATTATTATTTAACGCTATCATTCCTCTATATTGTTTATCTTGACATTTGTGAAATATTAGATTTATAAGTGAAGGAAGAAATATATGTTGGCCTCGCCTATGTGATAGTATTTAAAAGAATAAATTATATCATACTTATAATAGCGGAGCTAACTTAACTTATTCAACTTACAGTTTCGTAAAATTTTGATTCTCCCAATTATTGTTTTGAATATTGGGGACATAACTTATTTCTTCAAGTCCAACTACAACTATATTTGGAGTACTGTCATAGTGAAATACAACATTTGAAGTTACCCCCAAATTGAGTCCAGCTCAAGCATAGCTAACTATTTTGACGAAAACTGACATACTTGTTCTAATTGCGCCAGCCATTATATCACATCAGGCCTATCAACAAAATATTTTATTGTTACTCAAAATTGAATCTTATGGGTAGTATTTCGATGTGAATTTCTGTATTTACGCTAATATTAATTTTGAATGACTGAAATTAAAATTATAGAGGTTCTAGTGTAAGAAAATTACTGTCCCAACTGTGTTGTCTTTTATCTTGAACCACGTTCAAGTTGTAAAATTTTGATAATTTGGCGTAAATTGGGAGTGGTACAAAATCCAAACACAAAAAATCTTTTTTATATATGAATGTTGAATGACTACATCAGTTTCCCTCAAATTCAAGTATTTTACCTACCGAGCACATTTGAAAGAAATATGACTATTTTCATGTATTTAACTTTCGTTAAGACTAAAAATCAGAAAATGTATTTACAGTATTATCTGATTTATTTACACCTTAATATAGCATATATAAACAATATAAAGGTGATATTGCCTAAATTACTATGTTTAAATTAACAAAAATTGATCAAATAGTGGTAGAGTGGTACTGACAAGCTTAACATTATTTTGATTTATATTTATAATTGTGCATTTTCAGACCTTGAACTCGCAAATATTTTGACCGCGATTATTAAAAACAGTTGTTCAATTAATAAATAATCAGCGAGGAGCATAAATATAATATTAAGTTTAATAACATTTCATTTCTTGAAAATAACAAATCCAATCAAAAATTTAAGTTGCTAATTCTCGCGTTATTGTTTATAAAAGTGATTCATGTATCATTAAAATTGATGCCGTGAGTTTTAGATTCAAATTAACATAATTTAGGGTTATTCCCCCAACCTACACATACCTGATATTGATATTTAAAAATATATTAAAATATAAAATTGTCATTATCACTAGTTTATATAGTTTTAACATGATATATGTTAATATTTCATCTCATTTATTACTATTTATCTCGAAATGATGAGTATTATAGTAAATGGCTTATGAAAGGTCGGACAGTGATTTTTATAAGCTTAAAATATCGTGAATAACAATATTTAAGCAATTATCAGCGTCAAATGAACTTTTTCTTTGAAATTTACAATTTTAATTAGCATAATTGCAAGCATTTATTAATAAACCTATAATAATAAGTCAACTTAAATTGCGTTCTATATTAGTGGTTATCAGAATTTCGTTTCTAAAATGCTGCTTTAACTTTGCTTGATTATTTATAACGATTCCGCTTTCATCATAATTGAAGTGTGAAATTGAAAATATAGCACATATATAGGTAAATAAGTAGAGAAGGGAATTTAACTCAAAAACGTGGACTAAACTGCTGCAATATTGAATATGTGTAGGTTCGGGGGGAATAACCTAATTTAGTTATTCACTATCCGCAAAAAATATAAATAATCAATTAATTTTCTGTGTGAATAAATATTATTTAATGCTTTAAATTATATTTTACATAAATTCAGCAAGTATTTAAGAAGCTGGTTTGAAATTCTATATAATCGTCCGTTTGTCAGGAGTGTTATGGGCAATAGAATTTGTAGGATGAATATGTTGAATAGAAAGAATATATGGTCAAAAGTTGTAAATCATACCACTTCTTATACCTGCCAAGTATTAAAACTCAACAATCAGTATTAGTGTACATAAGCGTCTATATGTGAACTAACTAAATAGAAAATATAATTTTATTAATCATTACAAACTAATACTTACATACAAATAAGATCAAACACTTCATCATTATTATTATCAAGCTAATATCAATAATGTAAGGTCAAAAAAGTGCCGAACTAACTCAGGTTATTATTCATTATATTATTATCATTATATTCTGCTTCTTAGGGAAAGCTTCTTAAACACCTTGTTCCTCAAGCAAAAAATTGTTGCAATAGCACTAACGACCAGTATGATCCCTAATGATCTACATAAAGGCACTATTGCGATCAAGTTACGGGAAGAAGCTTGGAATAAAAAAGAGTTAGAAATATAGTGATATTTTATCTTTTTGGATAACACCTTATAACTGGTATATTGAGGCATATTTTTCACTCCTCAAATACATAACCTAATACATAACCTAATAAATCAGAGGAAGCTCGAGCAGGTGACCAAACTGTAAAATTAACTGCAAAAACTCATCAAATAGAAAACCTTAGAGATACACAAGAACCCTGAGCTGACAAACATTTCTTTCATGCAAAATTTCAAAATTCGCAAACTTTCACTTTACCAGTGCGAGAACTTAATCCCTTCACTCAATAATAATTAAATAGTGGAACTGAGCCTGAACGAGTGCGAGATAAAATCCATCATTCGAACTGATAAACACCCCTTAACTCAGAGTTCTAAGTCTGCGCTACAACGGCATTCAAGATGTTAAAGACATAGTTAAGTTCTCATAACTTTAAGAACTAGATCTAAGTGGTAACAAGAACGTGAACGTCGAATCGCTCGCTTAATAAAAATAATTAACAGTTTTAAAATTGGAGTACTGTCAATTTCACTTGTTTAGTGACGTGAAAGATTTACAACAAATTTAAACATTGAAGGAGCTAGACCTATCCGGCAACTGGGCAGACGATTTCGCTTTTATTACTGGTCTAAAGCAAATCACTAAACTATCTATAAGAAGCGTGTGGCTCAAACATTCAAAGAATGTACACTCAATGCGACATATGATAAATTTAGAAGAGCTTGATTTGCACGGTAATTATGGAATGGACTTTACGCCTATATAATACTTAACTAAACTCAAAAAACTAAATATAAGCTACTGCACAGTAAATAATGTTATTATGCTTAGAACACTTGATAATTTACTAGAACTTGACCTTTCTTACAATTAAGTTGTTCATATTTACCCATTATAAGATTTAAATTCACTTACTCAACTTAATATATCATCGAATTGTATACAAGACATGTCAGTCATTTAAAACCACCTTAAATTTAAGTAATATATTACCAGCAATCAAAGATAACCCACTTAATATGATGCTACTTAAGCTATCAAGATTTAAAAAGTTGATATATCTAATATTTTAGTGCAACAACTCAATAAAAAACGAAGAAACTGGAAGAATACTTAATACAAATAGAAGGCACAAAAATCATTATAAAGATTGTATGATGAATAATAATAATTCAGTAATATAATAGTTATATTATTTGAATAAGGTAATCGCATAGTTGAATACCAATGAAAAGTATTGAATACCAATAAACATTTAAATTTAATATTATAATTAAATCTTCACACAATCATCATACATTGACATTATTAGTCAATGTGTCCCATTGATATTTTCCACCACGTTCCAAGAACTTGTCGAGATCGATTCCCAACGATTTAATGGCATCTAAAACCTCTGTAATCAGAATAGAATGACTTTTAATAAGCCTATTATTAGTATTTGAGAAGAACTGGCCTAAACTATCTACCATATAGTATGAATCTAACATCGCTTCATTATTTTCAGGAACAAGTTGCTTTATATCAGAATGTTATAAGTAACTTGAAAACTCCATGTCTTCAATTTCAAACTAACTGAAATTAGTTCCATTTGTCTCTTCAATTTTTAAAACTTGGAACACCTTCCATCTTAATGGATTGACTTCTTAAACAAAATCTTTTATATTTTCTTGTAAATTTAACTTGGAAACTACAGTATTTATTTTAGTTTTGAAGCCGTACTATTTAATTTTGACAAGTAAATTCTAATAAAAATCTCTATTTGGAATAAAGCCCTTGTTCGTACTTCTTCCAATTTTTTTATTTGTATCTTCATCTAAACTGTCGATACTTATACCAATCCAATCCAAATAATTTTAAGCACTTGATAAAAACTAATCGTCGAGCAGCAAGCCGTTAGTTACAACCATAGTAGTCATTCCTTGTTATTTTGCGTGTAATATCATCGGAAGCAAGTCTTTGTCAAGCAGCGGTTCTCCTCCTACGAATGTAATCTTTTCGAAGTGTTCAGCTAGTTTGGTAATAACTTCAAGTTTCTACTCTTATGTTAGAAATTTACCCGTTTATTCGCGTCTGAAACAGTACTTACAAGTCATGTTGCAAGCATCAATATGATGAAAATTTACAGAATGCAGTTTCATCATTATAAATTGGGAGTGTTTTAATTTATGATATTTAATTAACTTTGATAAATTAGCTATAAAACAACAATACCTATATTCTTTTAAATAACACCTTAAGCTATAAATAGATATATCGGAACTTTATATCTTAAGAAATACTTTATCTATAGTTTACATTACCATCACTTTTAAGTTTATGATCTTTCATTCCTGAACTTTCACTATTCCGTTCTTTCATTAATATTCAATTTATCAAATAACGTCATAATAATATTTCCAAATAATACATGTTAATTATTTAAGGTTAGTTGATATTTATTTACATTCTTTTTCCAATTAGAAACATAACTTATAATATACGCTTGTAATTTGAGAAACTATTATTGAATAGAAGACACTGTTTCAAGCTTTATAATTATAAATGCATGAATTTTATCCTAGTATTCAGGTTATTTTTAATCATTTATCAAAAATTAGTTAAAATAAGGATGTATTTCTAAAGTGCTAAAATCGTCAATTAAATTGTTTTCTACATTTAAATTATTAAGTTTTTCTAAATTGGCTAGCGGTGAAATATATATAATTATGTTTCTGGAAAGATCAATTTCTTTTAAATTTATTAACAAGCTCAATACAGATATGTTTATTATTTAATTTAATGAAATCTTTAATATTGTTAGATGCTTCATATTTATTAACATGTTTATATTTTATATTTAGTTGCATGATAAATTGAGTTCGCAAATGTTAATTAAACGTCGCAGAGCTGAAATATCTTTAAGATTGCACATAGATATATCTAATTTGTTAAGTTGTGTAAGTTACAAGTGTCCAATTTTAATGTGTTTATTATGTGATATGTCAAGTTCGATTAAACTAGTTAGTTTGTGCAGGAATTCAGTATTTTACAGTTAGCAGTGGTACAGTTTTAATATTTTCAGTTTATTTAAATGCTATAGAGGTGAAAACTCCTTTATATTGTTTGGTTGGGCAATTCTAAGTTGTCTTCAATTTATTCGAGTTTGTTGTCAAAGAGGTCCAGTATAATCATCTTTTTCATTTTATTTAAGCTGATTTGATTTATTTTGTTTTGGCGCAAGCTCAATATTTAAATGACGTTGTCCTCGTTGCACGAGAAGCTTTCAATATCGCATTGCACTATTTGAACGTTTTATAATGTTTTGCTTTAAATAATTGGAACGATATTCGCGCATTCTTTAATTATCAGTTTTTAAATGTTTAAATGCAGAACGAAATCGAGTTTATTCAAATTGTTGTTTTAAATTATTTAAATGGATTCGTTTTAAATAGTTTTAATGAAATCGTTTGCAATTTTTGTTGATTCACTCTCATTTTCATTTGATTCCATTATTGTGGAGTGGAAAATAATATACATGAAATAATATACATATATGCATGGCGAATTAGTGATTGACTCTTAAAACGAATTCCTTTATTTCACCTATCACTTCAGATTTGGAATTAATTAAACTATCGAAGATACAAAATTGATGTAACTACATTTAGAAGATGCGAAAAAAACTACGTATATATTCAACCAGTGAAGTAGATGATATGTTAATATTTTTAATGCCTGATCGGCCAATTTTTTAATAAACGAAAATGCATATTTTAGCTTTTCACGATATAATATAACTAATTAGTATACATTTTTCACTTCAAAGAATCAAACTGTTTAAGTTACTCTAACCTAAAACTATAAGTAAATTTTTTAATTAATATGATAAAGCAATCTTGCAAGTCATAATTAATAAGAAGATATGATATTATTCTAATTATAACATTTTATTATATATTACTATTTATAACACTTGTTTTTGTGTAACTGAGAATATTGTGTATCTTTTCGTTATATTGATTGGTAATTTATATTGATAAGTTGCTTTAAATAATAATTATTAACTAAGCAATTCTGATATTGTGTATATTACTATTATAATTAAATTACTAAAATTTAAGGAGGATAAAAATGTATCAAACATTTTTTAATGTTATGTCCATGTTATTTATATTATATATTGTCATATTTTAGTCGCTTTTGAATATATTGATTCAATGTTTCATATATTGGAGTGAATATAAATACATTTTTGCATTATTTTAATATTATATTATATACAAAATATAATGAAATCTTAGAATATGAATAAAATTTTGATTGAGAATTTCATGTTAAATTACATAGATATGCATTTAAATTATTTTAATCAACATTTGAATAATATTACACACCTTTCTTGATATTTCATAGTTTGAGTTGTTATTAATTGTTAATTACTACATATTTAATAATCTGTTAATTAAGTAAGTATAGACATGCTATTTACACAATTCTATTATTTATTCTGGACTAGCCTATCGGCAGATTCTCTGTAATTCGACCATCAGTTATTTCAAACTAAAGATAGCAGCTTTGTGGGGGAACCAATATTATTATAGAATTACTTAGAAGCCCAGTTAAATTCGCGACTCTTTATCTCATTCCTGAGTTAAAATAATTGATTACTTAAGAAGGAGTGGGGAAGCCCAAATGGTCAGGTTTGGGCGGGTAAATGGTCATGGTTACATTTTGGGAGGCTGTGAAGTAGATGCTCATGCTAATGAATACTCTATATATTAATATAACACATGTATAGTATTTTCATATCAAACTCAAATCAAATTTCTCTCATGAAATGATAGGTTTTATTTCGTCTACGCTGTATTTTCTGTTGAAGAAATGATATCCCCAACAAAAGATCTGACTTAAAAACACCTTTTTAAGGTATTTCAATTTTAAAGCTAAGTTAAATAGATATACATTTCTCTCACTCAAAGAACGCCGAGTTTAGTCATCGCCTTGAACTGAGCTCCAATTTCAACGAATATTTCGGCCGCGAATTGCAATTCTGGGTTCTCCATCCTTTGGGCTTTCTTCATGAACTCGGTGAAATCTGTGAAGTGGAAGTTATCAAACTTTCTCCCCTTTTTGAGGTCGTCAAATCTTTCCATTTTGTCGAACGGGCCATCTCCAACGCCGATAACGCATATTGAAATCGGGTAATTGGATGCATCACAGACCGCTTTGCAATCGCGTACCTCATCCGCTACGTCACCATCAGTTATTATTATCAGAATTACTTGTTACTTGTTACCTTGAGCTTGGTAGGCCTTGCAAATGCTTATTCCCTGTGTAATAGCTGGAGCTAACGTGGTTGGACCAGAAAAAGTAACGAAATTTAAGGCCTGGCGGTAGGCGTCGCACACAGTTTACATCCCGTTAAAATGTGGGTCCTGTTATTGAGGGAATAGTAGCGGAACGACCGTTTGGTCCTTCGTCTCCATACAGCCAAATCTGAACACTGGGTAGAGGTCGTCATCGTCAAAGTTCTTCAAAATAGGGGCTAAGGTTTTTAGCACGGCCTCGTACGGAGTTAATTACTGATTTTTGTCGTGCAAGCTGAAGCCGTACGTTTTCTCGCCCGTCCAGTTGTTAGACTTGGAAAAGTCGATGAAGAGAGCTGTTTAGAGGGTTTCAACACCAGATAGGCGCATATTGTCTTCCAGCTCTTTGTAATTCTTGAAGAATAATTTGTTGGGAGCCTCGATATTATCACAAAGACCACCCATAAGTGAAGTGTTGATTAATTTAAGATAATAATCCACATTTAAGTTGAGTAATAAAGTAATATTTATTTACCAATCTCAATACTATCAAAAATACAATATTAAAATACAGATGTTCAAAGCTATATTATTGCTCAAATATTTAATATTCTCTACCATAACATGTATTAATGATAAATAAATTACAAATTATATTAATTACCGATCACAAATAAATCTTGAGGTATAATTAATCAAGTTCTTTGTTTTCGTTTGCCTTGTTCTCCACATTATTAGCCAAAGGGCATCTTTAACTTCCAGAAAATTATTCCATTTTCTTCTCCCAACCAATTGCTTCAGTCCGTGAGCACATGGGTTGCGAGCGACAGCACGACCTGAACCCCATGAGTGGGCAGAGCATTGGACAGGTCCAGCATAACGGAAGACACCGAAAGCTTGGGAGGTGTTTCTCTTCATGTTCATCCAAGCGAATTGGATAACGTCCTTACGGATTGGGGCGCCAAAGACGGCTGAGATGGCTATTTCACCGACAGCTTGACCCTTAACATCGAAAATTTTAGTTGTTGCTGGTATTTGTCATGTAATAGTACTTTTTTGATTTATAATCTTCTTATTTATCTTTGTATTTTATATTTTTATAAAGGACTAAATTAAACTCACTAGTCAGTTTCAAAATCCAACAGTTTTTGAAAACTTGTAACCATTCGTTCTTGATTTTGAATCAGTTTGTTAATTTAATTTGGTTTAAAATACTTATATATTTTAAATTCATTTATTTTCTCGCGCATTTGATCTGATTTCACAACGAACTATTTTTTGAACTGCTCGAGAATCAAATTAAAGGGGATAATTTTGTAAATTTCTTCAAGGTAGCAGGGGAACTGCATTTACTGAGTAATTAACTTGTTATAATATTCCG